>CM065686.1:35861703-35864203 GCA_017654935.2 Phymorhynchus buccinoides
ATAACATGACATTGTCTACGGAACATGTTCATGTCGTAATGTTCGTTTCTGGTCATTACAGACAAAGAGATGCCCGCAACAGGGAGTACTTTGAAAAGGTCTTCCCCGAGATCAAAGCAAGCAAAGAAAAGCAGGAACAATTTGCCAGGTAATGAAACCATTAATACACATGTAATCCTTCATAATCCCCGAACATAAACTTTATCATAAAACATGGGGTCTAAAAACTATTTAAAGCCCTTTCATCGCCACTGTCGCCTCTTGGCACCACAATGACGTAACACCCTGTCACTGAATGGCATCAGATGAGGGTCTGGTATCCAGTGACCTTATGTTCTTCATTTTGGGAGGTAAGGGTATAAGGCCATATGTTATGCATGTCACACAGGAATCCCCAATATTGCAGACTGAATCTTTTCTTTGCCCAGGTAAGTTTGATGGAAAGTTTTAGCTGTAAAATGGCTGGAGTTGAAAGGGTTAATTTTAGTCATTTTGAATCAAAGTTCATGTGAGTTGGTATAAAAGCGTTCATTTGCTTTACAAACTTCCAAACCAATCCAATTAGAAACCAGAACCCAATCCAGAGATATAAACGTTGTTGTTTTCTGTGGGTTTAAAGCACCTACCTACTTCAGGTCAAACGAAGGTTCTCATTTTTACTGGGGACTTCAACTGTAACACGGTTTGATTTCAAACGACCAGAAATTGTTAACATTTCATCAGTGGTACACATTGTAGTGTATAAGGTTTTGGTGCTAGCAGAAAGAAGCGCATTATTTGTCCTGAAATAATATTATATATATATATTAATTTAAATGATCAGAATTTGTTTTAATTCTCATTTTACTGTAAGCATTGTCAACCATTTATGAACGTAGCAACAGTATCTTGCTTAACGTGTATAAACTTAACGTGTATAATTGTTTCAAATTTTGTGGTTATGAACAGGGCTTTGTTTAAATGATATTATTTTATGCATATTTGATTTGATTGTAGTGAGTTGTATGTGTATAATGACTTATTTGTGTTTTATTGTCTATGTAAAGCGCTTTGAGCTCCCTGCAAAGGGAGTAAAGCGCTATATAAATGCTCAGTATTATTAGTATTAAACGCATTTTTTTTTTTTTTTTTCATCGGGACTTTACTGGTTTCGTACTGCCTCCGGGCATTGCCTCCAGTATTGTTCCCACCATATTTGTATTCACAAATGTCCCATATGTGTCTGATTCAGACCAAGAGGACGTAAAACTCCATTTTCGTCGCCAGTATTAAACGCAACAGCTTCTGTTCTCAATGTAAAGAGCCTGTTATTTCAGCAAGGGAAAATATTAAAGCATAGCCTACACTCCCATTGGGGCAGGCTACCACGTTGTGTTTGTGTTGTGTAGTTCAATAAAGTGAGATATTATAGTCTGATTTTCACGCACCAGAGCTATCAATTTCAGCAAGGTGAACACCCGCAGATGAACCATAGGACTGGCTAGTATCTTAACTTCATGCTGTTTGAATTTCATCAAAGTGAGATAATTGTCCATTGCTCGACTACGATCAGCAAAGGACTATAAGTTGGGGTGGGGGATGTTTGTTTGTTTTTGTTTGTTTGTTTGCTTCTTTGTCTGTGCGGACTGACTTTCGCCTTGAAGTTTGACCTTGAAAACAGAAATGTCTTATTGTGATCATATCGTTTTGTCATGGTTGGACTTAAAATATTCAAACTTGGTTTATCGGTGCACTGTGGTTTATTATTGCGAGTTTGAATGTTGGGTATCGATGAAGGTCAAGATTGGAGGTGTCAGATTGGCGTTCTAGCCATATCTGTCACATGCTTGCAGTTTACAGGCTGCACATTGGGCTGGTTGGAAGACTGCCTCAAGGTCATGTGCGGTGCAAAGTATAATTACCTTGATGACTTTGACCTTGACTTGGGGTGGGGTAGGGGTGGAGGTAAGAAAGCGGAAAGGGCAAAGAACATGTCTGCCGTTCGGCGTCACACTTGCTGCGGCAGTCTGATTTCAATGAAAGAGCTGTGAATTTCCAACGGGGCATGGTATCTTAACTTCATGCTATCTGTATAAAGTGGAGTTATATTCTGGTTTCATTGAAAGAGCTGTGAAAATACGATTTTCGGAAGAAAGAAAAAACTAGGGGAGAGCACTTCGTGAGAGTTGATTACCTCGTCGTACTCGGTCAAAACCATATAAACCATAGCGTCGAAGCTTGAAACCGCAGGGGTGGTCAGAATAGCCACAAACTGATAGAACTTGCAAAATGTGACGTAAAAATATAAATGACATCAATTTTAGAATGACGCACGTGTGTTCTAAATGATGTACGTCTACTCAAAACACGCGAGGCGAGAGCTGGGGAATCTACCTGATGGTAGAGTAACTCCCCCTGTTTGACCGATTGAATGGTCAACTTAGGACGATGATTTGACCGCCAGGGGGCAATCAAACCAGTAGGGGCTTAGCGCGTGATATTCTTAGTTGGGCGTAGTGAT
>CM065686.1:35869203-35874203 GCA_017654935.2 Phymorhynchus buccinoides
CACTGATTTAACACCCATGTCACTAGAACGCATAATTATAATCAGGGTCTGTTGTCCAATGACTTTTTGTTCTTAGGGGAAGACGGGGTAAAAAGCGCATGGGCGGGTAAGAAGCCCACCCCAATTATCTCATGAAATAAAGAAAATTTCAGTCAAATTTGCCCATGAGACGAATGCTAGACATTAACGCTCGTCTCATGGGCAAAATGAGACTGAAATTTACTTCATTTCATGAGATAATTGGGGTGGGCTTCTTACCCGCCCATGCGCTTTTTACCCCGTCTTCCCCTAATATTGGAAAATAAGGAATGGACATAAAGGAATCCCCAGCATTGCAAACAAAATGTTTGTATGCCCAGGTAAGATTGAGGTACAACGTAAAGACCCACTGACCCAGCACGATTAAGTCCCTTGGTTGTTGTTTTCTGGGTCAGTGTGACCCACATAACAGACTTCCCCCATACACGCTCGATGCTGCTCTTTAAAGTGATGTCTCGTTTTCGTGCATGGGGGAATTTGTATGGAAGCCACACTTGTTCAAAATAAGATTTCTTACCAGCGAGAGAGGGAAACACGTGAAACCCGTGATTTTCACTCACGGATCTGGTGGGTCTTTAATTAAGCTACAAAATGGCTGGCGATGAAAAGTTTTAAAGACCCACCAGATCACGTGTCAAAATCACGGGTTTCACGTGTTTTCCCTCTTGCAGCTGGTAAGAAATCTTGTTTTGACCAGGTTTGACGCCCACACAAATGCCCCCAAATTGAAAACGAAACATCATTTTAAAGAGCAGCCTCAATTTGAAGTTGGGGGGCATCTGTATGTGGGTCACAGCTACCCAGAAAAAACACACCAAGGGACTTAATCGTGGCGGGTCAGTGGGTCTTTAAAGACCCACCACGTCACGTGTCAAAATCACGGTTTTCACGTGTTTTCCCTCTTATGACTGGTAAGAAATCTTACGAAATCGTCCTAGCATAAGCGGGAATGTGACACGTGACGTGGGGGGTCTTTAAACGTCGGTCAAAGCGGAGCCTTGAAATGCGTGTTTGTGTTATTACAGACGACGGCACAGTGCGTCCTCCATTACTACCTGACGAAGAAGGTAGAGAATTACAAAGAGCTGGTGAAGAAACAAAACAGAACGTGAAGGGCTTTTTGAACTTGACGTAGGCTAAGCCCTTTCAGCGCCAGTGTAGTTGCTTGCAAAAATCACAGGTACACACACTTAACTGGACTGTGTGTGTGTGTGTGTGTGTGTGTGTGTGTGTGTGTGTGTGTGTGTGTGTGTGTGAGTGATTCTGTGTGTGATTCTGTGTGTGATTCTGTGTGTGTGTGTTTCAAGTCAAGTCAAGTCAAGTCAAATTGATTTTATTGAGGGTTAAAGAATAAGCTACCAAGGCTTTTTTTCCATCCTGCCCTCCAACAAAAATACAAATGTCATGAGATTTCTTAAAAGGTAGAAAGCAGTTTGTCAGAGTTGGAAATGCTTATTCAGAAAATGTTGACGTTGTAAGTGGTATACCTCAAGGGAGCATATTTGGTCCAGTTCTTTTTACAATCTTTATCAATGATTTGCCTCAACAAGAGATAAATAGTTTCTGCAAAATATTTGCAGATGATACTATAAACTGTAGTTTACAATACTACTGCAAACTCCATGTTATTACAAAAGAATGTAGATTCCTTAGTAAATTGGTCAGAAACCTGGAAGTTGTACTTCAATGCGTCTAAATGTAAGCTTATGCATTTAGGTAAAAACAATCCTTGTAACCAATATACTATGAAGAATGGTGATACTGTAAATGAAATAACAAAATGTACAGAAAAGAAGAATTTAGGTTTAATAATGGACAAAAAAATTAAATTTGATTGCCCTATTCACGGAGCTGCAAAGAAGGCAAATAGAATGCTAGGTATTATTAAGCGAACCTTTTGTTATATAGATAAAGATATATTTTTACATTTGTTTAAAGGATTAGCTAGACCGTGTTTAGAATACGGAAATGTTGTGTGGTCTCCAAATTTGAAAAGACAATCAGTGCTGATAGATAGAGCAAAGAAGGGCTACGAAATTAATAAGAGGATTCGAAATGTATTCCTACAGTGAAAGACTAGAGCTCCTTAAATGACCTTCCTTAAAGGCTAGAAGAGTCAGGGGTGATTTAATACAATGTTTCAAAATATTTAACAATAATGATGACCTACACATACAAGATTTATTTAAATTATCAAATGTTGACAAAACTAGAAACAGTGTTGACAAAATATTAAATTGAATACAGCAAGACTAATCTTAGAAAATACTGTTTTACTAACAGAACTGCGCCTTTGTGGAACAAGCTACCAACTAATATTAAACAAGCACCAAATGCTAACGTTTTCAACAATTTATTAGAAGACTGGGAATATTATAAAAAAATTACATACGAATATGATGAATTTTTTTAATTTTTAAACCTGAGTGCACGATAAATCTTTTACATAGTGAATGATACAATCAAGGATGGGACGTTTGAAAGCCTAACGGCTATGTTTAGTCCCTATATCCTAGCCTAACCTAAACCTACTTTGTGCTTTGCTTCATATTGAAACGGTTCCCCATGGCTTTGTTCTGTGTTGAGGGTTGTTTTTATGCTAAAACAAAAAGTTCCAGAGTAGAAGCCTATGTGTGTATGTTGTTAATGTGTGTGATGAATTCAAGACTTCAGAAGCCTTCAATAAGGAATAGAGTGAACACTCATTTACTCTTTACTTTGATTATGTACATTTTTGTTTTGGAAATTCCACCCAACGTAGAATTTCTTTGACAGTGAGTGAATCGTTATTCTTTCAAATAGTCTGAATAAAATTTAGAAAATAAATGTAAAACTGGCCAGGAGAGAGATAAGCACGTTTTAGTTGTTGTTGTGTTTTTGTTTGTTGTTTTGTTTGCTTGTTTGTTATCAAGTTTAGAATCCGGTGGAAATATTTGGTTTAAACGACATTTATTAGATACACAGCACATGAATATACATAGACATAGTTATCAAACTCATCAACAACAACAAGCTAGAAGCTTATATTGTGCTCTCTTTAAAGTTGAAAATGTTGTTTGACGACTGTTAGCAAATATACATGAAATAGAAACACTTTGTTTTGCATTTTTGTCAGTTTATTTGTTGCTTTCTGCCTTGGGCTTGTTGTGAGGAGATAAAAAAAATCATTCTTTATTTAGAACGTTTCTGGCTTTGTTCTTTGTTGTCTCAATGTTTCCTTTTTTGCGTTGTGTGTTTTTCCCCCTCTAGATGTCTTTACATGTACTGCTCACAAAAAAGTAGCGGATATTGACTTTGCAATATCACCATGGGTTCAATAACCAGACCATAAGTTTAATTTCATTTGAAAATGATAGTTCAGCCTTTCTTGGCTGTAAGCTCGAAGACAAAAATCAATTTTAAAATGTCACGTGACTGTCATAGGCGATACATATCAGTGGATGTGTTGTTCGAAACCACAAAACACTTTTACATAGTTGACAGATTGTTGGGCCACTGTTTGCTACCAGGCATTCAAGACAATGCTTTTCCATGCTCTGAAACAGTCTCCTGAATATTTTCTGAAGGATAATGGTTTTTCCCCGGCGTCCCTAGATCCTCTTACGACCGTTATAATGCTGCAAGCTGAAATTGAAAAACGCCAGCAGGGCAGATTTCAACCTCCAAAATGACAATTCGCGTCTCCACTGAGCACATTTTGTACAAGATCACCTTCACATCTACGAAACTCAGACCTTCCCACGGTCTCCACGGCCCCCTGACCATTTTCAATCAAATGCCTCGCTATGCCTTGCAGGAAACCGTGGTCCAACACATTTTCAACTTATGATGACTGTTTTTGTGACTTTTAGACCTTGCACCCATTGATGTCCATCTTCTCTGGCAATCACGTGACGTTTCAACATTAATTTTAGCCTTCGATTTTATGTTCAAGGAATAACATACTTTTGTTTTCAAATTGAATAGAACTTATAATTTCGTTATTGAACCCATGGTAATCTTACAAAACAGAATATCCCCTACTTTTTGTGAGCAGTATATATGCATGGCGAGGCGAAGAATTGCCTTTTAAGTAGGCTACCTCTGAAGTAAAAGAGTTATTTAGTTTTGCTGTTCTTATTTGTCTTGTGTTTCTTGCATGCTATGTTTGTTCTTTGTGGACTTTGTACCCGAATTGCCATGTTTTATACAGACTGGAATACTCTGTTAATTAAAGTCCAAGTTATTTAGAGACAATTATAAGCTTTTACTGGAAGGGGAATAACTTGTGAAAATAAAACTGAATAACTGAATCGAGCCACATTTCTTCAGAGATTCAATTGTAAGCTTTTACTGGAAGGGGGGAAAATTGTGAAAATAAAACTGAATAACTGAATCGAGCCAGATTTCTTCAGCATTTTCGTTAACTCTTTGTACAACTAGGTTTTTTTTGTATGGCAATTGTATTGTGGCGTTGCATCGAATGCTTTGTAAACGGTTTCAGGATATTTGAATATCTGTTTATGCCACAGAAACACTTGTCTTGAAGAGTCTAGTCTAAAAACCTCTGGCATTTGATATGAACAGGTCCCTATCAATCCATGGAACCTAGAGTTTTAAATTTCAAAACATATTTTTAGCTCTTTGTTCTCTTGTCTTTGTTTAGCATTCAAGGCCGGATCTAGGGGGGTTTCCTGGGTCCCCCCCCCCCCTCCGCCCCAAGTATGTACCTTATACAAGGGTTGAAAGTAAGAATATGAGTCGATTTTTGCCTTATTAATCACTACATTGCAACACTGTCCGAGGGCTTCGCCCCCTGGGCCCCCATAAAGTTATTACCCCTCTCGACCCCCGGCGGAAACCCCCCTTACGAATCACTTGGTCCGGCACTGTTATTTGTGTGTTTTTTGTATGTTAAATAATTATTATATTTGTGGGTGGCTTTTTTTATGTTTCGTATTTTGTTGTATCAGTGTTGAACA
>CM065686.1:35884203-35889203 GCA_017654935.2 Phymorhynchus buccinoides
CGAAACGAAACATCATTTTAAAGAGCAGCCTCAATTAATTTGAAGTTGGGGGAATTTTTATGTTGGTCACAGCTACCCAGAAAAAAACAACCAAGGGACTTAATCGTGGTGGGTCAACAGTCGTCATACTTATTATGTAATATTCATGTTGATAGTGAGCACGCTATAAGCTCGAAGCTTGTCGTTGCTCATTCCTTCGTTAATGTATTTATGTATATGTCCTGTTGAACTTAATAAAAAAAATTATTTAAACCAATCGTGGTGGGTCAGTGTGTCTTTACATCTATACTACCTTTACTTGTGGCGGTGCCATAGCCGATTAGGTTTAACCGAGGCGTGGTCACCGCTACAGCTATCTGTATTTTTTTTTTAATAAATCGGGACTTTACTGGTTTCGTACTGCCTCCGGGCATTACCTCCAGTATTGTTCCCACCATATTTGTATTTACAAATGTCTCATATGTGTCTGATTCAGACCAAGAGGACGTAAAACACCATTTTCGCTTCAGTGTGTGCATTACCATCCACCCGTATCCCCATCCATAAAGGCCCAGCCAGTCACACACATACGAACCGTATGGGGATGCGATGCGATTTTGACGATGTGAGCCAAGAATCACGTCGTGAAATACTTCCGTCTAAAAACAAATCTGCTCTTTTTCGCTCACTATGCTCAAAGTAGACCCAAGACATGATGATTTCACGCGATATCATGACTCACGTTGTCAAAATCGCATCGCATCCCCATACGATTCGTATGTGTGTGGCTGGCCCTTTTTGCCCAACCGCTCTTCTTCCACGGCGTTATCTCTCCCCCCCCCCCCCCCCCCCCCCCCCCCCACCCCCTCTCCCACCACCTCTGGCTTCGCAAAAGCAGCGAAACGATTGAATTATTGGGTGATGGATGAATTCCAGGGTGCCTGTGCCGAAATCGTTTAAAGGGGCACCCTGACGGATGAGGTTTTGCAAGAAACACGTCGAGATCACCAGGAAAACACCCTTTACAGAGATCGCAACACTCACTTTGCTCTGGTTTCCTAGAAATCAAACCGTCAAATCGGCGATTCCTCCTTGGCGGAGGTGCTGCTGGAAGTCAAATTCTTTAACCCAAAGAGAAGGCATGTGCCGTCTCTTTTCTAATGGCTGCCAAATCGTTTGCACGAAACGTTCGCAATGCAAGCCTTTTTTTTTTCTTTTTCTTTTTTCATTTTATCTAAAGGAGTTTCGCTCACAACAAAGGAAACAGCTCCAATTCTTGATTTACTGCACTACAAAAAATGAAAACACTTCAACCACAATGAATGACCTCCACCCACCCCATCCAAAATGGCTAATCTCTTCGGCATCTCCGCCAAGGAGGAATCGCCGTTTTGACCGTTTGATTTCTAGGAAACCAAAGCAAAGTGAGTGTTGCAAAAGGGTGTTTTCCTGGTGATCTCGACGTGTTTCTTGCAAAACCTCATCCGTCAGGGTGCCCCTTTAATGGTTTTCAGGCTGCCTGGCTAAAGACAAACTGATGCTCCATTTTTTTCCCCTTCATCCATGAGTACTTAAAGGTCTCTCTACACGTTAACAGTATTCACACACACACAAAAATACCTCTATTTTCCCATAGCAACAGTGTCGGGCTACTCATAATATGACTTACACCTCACTGTGTTGCCATGGGGAAATAGTGATATTTTGTGAATGTCGTTAACGCGTACACAGATATTTACCAAGAAAAATTGTTTACATTTTTTTTTTTTTCAGAGAGAGAGAGAGGTGGGGGGAGGGGAGAGGGAGGGAGGGAGGAGTGAGAGGGAGGGGGGTGAGAGGGAGGGAGGGAGGGAGGAGTGAGAGAACAAGAATAAAACACAAAGATAAGGACGATTTAAAACTATGCAGACAGACAGACATACACAATAACAGACGAATTCAGGTGGACAGAAATGCAAAGAACGGCTAGATACAGAAAAGCAGAAGGAAGGAAGGAAGGAAGGAAGGAATAATTGTGGAACAAGTAAACAGCTCGCGTGGAAGAAAAAAGATATACCCGGTTCTCTCTGATGGGTTTTTTCCCTTCTAAATCACTTCCAAATTCACCATCTCTCTCTCTCTCTCTCTCTCTCTCTCTCTCTCTCTCTCTCTCTCTCTCTCTCTCTCTCTCTCTCTCTCTCTCTCTCTCTCTCTCTCTCTCTCTCTCTCTCTCTCTCTCTCTCTCTCTCTCTCTCTCTCTCTCAATCATTCATTTATCTGGTACTCATGTACATAGTGTGTGTGTGTGTGTGAGAGAGTGTGTGTGTGTGTGTGTGTGTGTGTGTGTGTGTGTGTGTGTGTGTGTGTGTGTGTGTGTGTGTGAGTATGACAGTGATGGAGGTGGATGCACTGATGATGGTGTACTTGTTGGTATAAGTAAGTCTTTGATATAAAAATTATCTGCTTTTTCCTTGACAGATCCTGCTGGATTTCTTTTCTTTTCTACCTCGTGTACTTTTTTGAAAGTTAGAATATATTTACAAGTCGATTGTACTTGTTTATTGTATTTTCTATTTATGTTCATATTTGCTGATGACCCTACCCCGCTTTCCCCTTTGACATGGGCAGATGGCCCAGTTCAGTGAAATATTGTTCTCTCTCTCTCTCTCTCTCTCTCTCTCTCTCTCTCTCTCAATATTGTATTGTGGCCCAAGGCCAATGTACAATTAAACTTTCCGAGTTCCGAGTTCTCTCTCTCTCTCTCTCTCTCTCTCTCTCTCTCTCTCTCTCTCTCTCTCATCCATTCTTGGCAAAAGCCCTGAGGCGGATTAATCGACTAATGAATTTCAGCGTGTCTTTGTCTAAGTCATTTAACGCTTTAGCAGTGCCAGACTAATGGGCAAATGGCACTTCTCGCTTTTCTGGTCCGCTTACGGTTCTCCGTACATCTTCCTTGGTGGGCTGTTAAAACCCTGCTTTGATTCATAATTATTTCGCATTATTAGGCCTATTTGTTGCTATATCCGCAAGGGAGGTTATGTGGGGTTTTTGTTTGTGGCACAAGCCACAAACGTATAAATCACTTTGTCGGTCTGTCTGTCGGTCGGTCGCACATATTGCCAAAATTGTCGCACATATTGCCAAAATTGTCGCACATATTGCCAAAATTGTGGCACATATTGTAAAAGAGAAAAAATACTTGGGCATAAAGTAACATTTCAGTTGTCATAGTATGGAAAGAATTGTATACTGAACAGAGCACATGGATCTTCATTTTAAAGCGTACAAAACAATAAACATACGTAATACAGACACTGCAACAGACACGACGAGTATGCGGTGCTTCTTTCGATGAGTATAAGTAGGATAAATAGTTTTAAATGTTTTCCAAAAGATATAAAAAGTAACGAAATGGTGCAGAGATAACATTCTGGTTTACAGATTAAAATTATTGAAAAGCCAGGGGAGGCGACTCAGTGTATGTAATGATTGGAGTGGTAACAATAGACCGCTGCCACAAACGATTGCGAATCCGCGCTTGTTTGTTTTTTACCTAATGGTTTGTGAGTCTATGAATCTGTCTGTCTCTCTACACAGTTTAAAGATTTGTCAAAAGATTTGTGTGCAATAGACGATTTTCGGGGGAACAAAATGGGGGGGGGGGGGGGGGGGGGGGGCGCACTTCGTGAAGATTATAGTTGATTACCTCAACTTTCTCGGTCAAAACCATAGCAACCATGGCGGCATGGCGTCGAAGATTGATAGGCTTACCGCAGGATGCGAGTCAGCTACTTGCACACTTTTTTTTAATAGAAAAATGAGGGGGAGGCCAGTTTCCGCAAACCGACAAAACTCGCAAAATGTGACGTAACAATATAAATGACATCAATTTTAGAATGACGCGCGGTGTTCTAAGTGTTTAAGTCTACTTAAACACACGTACGAGACGAGAGCTGAGGATCTACCTGATGGTAGAGGGAACTTCCCCTGTTTGACCGATTGAATTAGGCAAGATCACTCCAGCACACCATGAAATTACTCCCCTTAATTAATTCCGAACAATTCCTATTGGGTCGTCTTGTTCTTTACGCATTTCCCTCAAATTTCAGCACTGAACTTTTTTGTTTTTCACAGAGAAGCAACATTCTGCCGTTCTCAGCAAAGGGGATAGGGTTAGGATCAGCCCCGGATTATTTTCATCAAACTGAAAGAATCAGACTATGAGATTGAGGGTCGTAAACATGAGGGGATGACTGAATAGACGGTTTTCGGGGGGGGGGGGGGGGGGGGGGGGGGGGGGGGGGGGGTGGGGGGGGGGGGTGGGGGAACTAGGGGGAGAGCACTTCGTGAAAATTAGAGTTGCTAACTTCCATTACTCGGTCAAATGCCATAGCAACAATGCAACAATGGCGTCGAAGCTTGAAACCGCAGGATGCGAGTCAGCGACTTGTAAACATTTTTGTTAGAAACAATGAGGGGTGGCCAGTGGCCACAAACTGATAAAACTTGCAAAATGTGATGTAGACATATAAATGACATCAATTTGTAGAATGATATTGTAGGTGCTGTATGTCTGCTCAAACACACGAGTGACTTCCCCTGTTTGACCGATTGAATGAGGCAAGATCACCCCCACACACCATGAAATTAGTCCCCTTAATTATTTCCGAACAATTCCTATTAGTGCAAGTTTTCTAGGGGAGAGTAAGAATAGCTTACAAGGAATTATCACTTAAGTTTTACAGGTGATCTGTAAGTAGCAATTCAGTCACACACTATTCCAATACAAGAAAATAAAAATCAACTTTTGCTAGCCGCTAGCTAGCACTGTTCAAAGGCTACGCCTAGTCACAAGCCTTTGATGAAGCACTGTTGACCTCTAGGGCGTCACATTATTATCATTACTGATTTCGGTGGTCTACTGAAGCATCAAACGATCACTCAGCTCATAACTCCGCTCAATTCCATTTTGTTTTGTTGTTGTTTTAAGACAAATAATGAACAGCTCGCATATGACACGAACAAACGACAAAATAGTGGAC
>CM065686.1:35899203-35906703 GCA_017654935.2 Phymorhynchus buccinoides
TTTGTTCACAACTTCGGTCAGTGATAGTTTGAGATCGAAGGGTCTGCCGGTCTCAATGGCGGTTTTAGCAGCTTTGTCATGTCCACGTATGCCAGAGTGGGAGAGGAGCCACATGAAGGTCAAGTCCGTACCTTTGCAAATGAATTGGTGTGCTAGGAAGAGTATTTACATTTGCATTTCTGGTCTGTTTCGGGTTCCTCTTTTTGCCAAACCTTGGAGGGGGGGATTTTGAGTCAGATAGTATGACCACTGCTTGAGGAGGTTGAGGCATATCATTCACCGCCGAGCATGCCATATGCATGGCCAGTAGTTCGGCCGTGAAGATGCTAACTCGTTTGTTCAGGTGGTACTTTTGTGTTATGCCCAGGTCTGGGATCACAAAGGCACTGCCGACTTTACCAGTCTGTAGTGTCGGAGCTATGACACTGCCTTGGGGCACTCCCATATCAATGGTGTGGGTCTTTGAGATGGCAGAGCCAACTTTGACTGCCATTTAGAAAAGTTTTGACAAACTGATAGAGTCGGCCGTTGATGCCCAACGATTGCTTCTTGTCAAGTAGCTTTGCATGCCATTCTGTGTCAAATGCCTTTTTGATGTCAAAGAAGGCAGCGAGGGTTATTCGGGCTGATGGTTGTCTGTATCCCTTTTTGATCTGTTCGATAAGGTTGACAGCATGCTCTGTGCAGCTGCGCCCTTTGCGGAAGCCTGCCTGACATACTGGGAGGATGTCGTGCTTTGTTAGATGTGCTCGAGCCGCTCTTTAACAACTCTCTCGTACACTTTGCCAAAGTCAGAGCAATGGGTCTGTAGCTGGTAGGAAGCTTGGGTGGTTTTCCATCTTTGGGGATGGCGCACATTTGGGCTTCTTTCCAGTTTGCGGGGATCGTGCCAGATGACCAGCATGTTTGGCAAAACTCGTGGAATCGTTCTGTGGAATCGGCGAATCATGTGATAGGAGATAGGGTCGGTACCAGAAGCTTTACTGGCTGATCCTAGATTATCGATTGCCGTTTTCATTTCTCCAAGTGTAAGATCGCCATTGAACGGAGCCGAGTTGTCGTCCAACACAGGCTCAATAAAGGCGGTTTCCGCCTCTTGTCTGGCTTTGTGGATCATTTCATCAGGGAGGTGCTCTGTTTGACTCGCTCGGGAGAAGACATTGGCGAGAATGTCCGCCTTACCTTGCGTGTTTCGAGTTAGAGTGCCGTTCACTAAGAGTGGTTTATCTGCCGGACGCGCGCGCCGTTTGCCACACACATATTATATTATACTCCCCCTCACACACAGACACACACAGACACACACACACACACACACACACACACACACACACACACACACACACACACACACACACACACACACACACACACACACACACACACACACACACACACACACACACACACACACACACACACACACACACACACACACACACGCACGCACGTGCGCGCACACACACACAAATAAAAATGGGAAAATAAATTGCATGCCACATGTTGCAAATTTAGAATTATCTCCCCTGAATTTCATCAAATATAAGACCAACTGATGAAAGTCATGGGAGTTAATTTTGGACTCTACGGCCATTGTGTATTTTTGTTTAATTATTTCTTGTACTGGTATAGCATCGTTTAGAAATAAGATATTTTGCAACAAAATATCACTAATCAACCCCTTTTCAGCATACCTCTTTTGGTTTAAATCCACTCATTATCTTCTAAATATTCAGTGTTTTCTTTAATATTCAAAATGTGCTCACTGGGATTACATTGGTGTGGCTTGTCGTTCTGTGAATCTGCAAGGTCTACGAAATCATTCCGCCAAGTTTCGTTCATATCGGTTCAATGGTTTAGGCACCATGAAGGGGAACATCTTTGGTCACACACATCATGACAGACGCACGCACACACATACATTCCCACAGACAGACAGACAGACAGCAGAGAAACGCACAGCCCTCGTCCCCATCGTAATGTAGCCCCGTTCTTATTGGCCACTGCAAAGAACACATTTTGCAAGAGTGAATGCCCTTGGTGGGTGGGGGGGGGGGGGGAGATGGTTGAGTACTGACCAAACAAGGGTATAACTCTCGCCAATAACCCTATTTGAGGCCACTTAATGGCTGCCCTTTTGCAAGAGTGAATGCCCTTTTGGATACTGATCAACAAGGGATTAACTCTTGACGTCAAGAGGCCAGTAGAACTGGAACTACACAAACAAATACAACAACGGACAGGTAGATTAAGAAGGGTGTGTGGATTGCTAGAGAACTTCTTCTTCTTCTTCTTCGATCGCTCAAACAGTTTCCTGTCAATTATGGGCGTACATGTGTCATGCTGCCGTTATGCGCCTAACTAAGAAATAGTTAGGGCCCAGCAAGTCCGACTTTGGCCGGAGGATATCTTTTTGAAAGTGTTTCGTGAACAAAGGCAGGAGAATGGACCGGTTAGGAATGAATGAAAAATGGTGCTTTACGTCCTCTCGGTCTGGAACAGACACATATGGGACATTATTTTGTAAATACAAAGATGGTGGGAACAACACTGGAGGCAATGCCCGGAGGCAGTGCAACTCCAGTAAAGTCACGATTTTTTAACAATACAGATAGGTGTAGCGGTAACCACGCCTCGGTTAAACCTCATCGGCTATGGTACCGCCACAAGTACATGCACAATATGCTTTTTAAGAGGAAGCTACAAGCACATAACTTCCAGAAGGTGGGGGAACTGTTTATGCAAAAGACCCCCGGTATCCCCACGGGGAGGGGGGGGGGGGACTCGTGAGCTGATATCCATGGAGGCAAAGAAGCTGCATGAGTATTAATATCTTATTAGCTTTGTCAAGTACGTGACTTATCTTTTATCTGAGTTGTTTTGTGGTGGGTTTGGGTTTTTTTAATCCTGGAGGGATCCAGAAAGAAATCGATACTTCGGCTGTTTGTCACACGTGGTCAGCTTATAGAATATTACATAGAATATCAATATTATGCGCTCCAATAGTTCATTATTTTGCCGATGGGCTTCACTCGGCAAAGCATTAAATCAGTCCCCAGCTATTATATTATATCCGTCCGTCTTTAGCTTCTTCTTAAAGGGGCACCCTGACGGATGAGGTTTTTTTGTAAGAAACACGTCGAGATCACCAGGAAAACACCCTTTACAGAGATTGCAACACTCACTTTGCTCTGGTTTCCGATAAATCAAACCGTCAAATCGGCGATTCCTCCTTGGCGGAGGTGCTGGAAGTCAAATTATTTCACCCAAAGAGAATGCGTGTGCCGTCTCTTTTCCAGTGGCCGCCTGAGTTTAGACCGTCCCTTTCTCACTGGGTCACTTCAATTTAATTTAAATGGTGATACAGTAGAACCCCGTCTAACGGGCACCTCAGTATCGCGGACAGCCCGCTTTCCGGGACAGTTCTACTCGGTCTCTTCTCGTCTTATTTGCTACTAAAAGAGTCTCTAGTAGTTTAGCGACCATCGAGAATTCTGATCGCTTCTCGGCCTTTTGGCTAAGACAGTGATTCGGGAACATAAATTGTTGTTTATACCATGGCCCGTCGTTCATGGCGAAAGCCGATACGCGACGTTAAACTGAACTTCCATCCTTTAGCGACCACCTCCCGTTAACGGGACAGGTTTGGCCAGTCTGTAGGGTAGGGTCAATTGAGCCTAATCTTACTTTGCCTAACGGTGATTTTCGTAAGCAAGATGGGAAAATGATATTGCGGGTTTCATTGTGCCTAATCGCAGGAAGCCTAAAAAGAAAGCAGTTTTACTGAGCCTAATAAATTTTGACCTGAGGTGTCAAATTGCCTGATCCCAGGTAGTCTAAAGAAAAGAGAGAGTAGGGGAAGACGGGGTAAAAAGCGCATGGGCGGGTAAGAAGCCCAGCCCAATTATCTCATGAAATGAAGCAAATTTCAGTCTCATTTTGCCCATGAGACGAGCGTTAATGTCTAGCATTCGTCTCATGGGCAAATTTGACTGAAATGTTCTTTATTTCATGAGATAATTGGGGTGGGCTTCTTACCCGCCCATGCGCTTTTTACCCCGTCTTCCCCTACTATTCAACCTAATAAAATTAATGAAATTAATGAAAGGCATGGTGTATTTCATATTTAATCCATTGATTTAAACTGTGGTGTGGTTCCTATTTAACCCATTTTTGAATGATGTGTGCTGTTATTGTTAATTTGTATTGTCGAAGAAATAAATAATGTTGACGTACACATTCCCTTACAGAGTGAGTATGAAAGTGAATGAGTATAAATACCCGTTAGGCTGTTTGAGAAAATGTTCCCCAACATTTATATTTAGGCAATCTTGGATTAGGCACAGTAGGATGCGATAGCTTTAGGTATTAGGCAGTTTGAGACCAAATCTGAAAAGTGTATCTTTAGGCAATGTGGGATTAGGCACAGTAGGATTAGGCACGATAGGATTAGGCAATGAGGAATTAGGCAAATTAGGATTAGGCTCAATGGGGTGCACCCAGTCTGTAGGGTGGTCGCGATACTGAGGTTCGACTGTATTATGTTAGACTTGTGTGAATAACCATGACTCTCAAGCTACAGTGAAGGGTGTATTTTCACTGTCACTAAAGGGCCAGCCACCCGTCCACTAAAATCGCACGACTGTACGATCCGATTCGATCACATGATCTCGATGCGCCAATCACATTTGTTCTTGGAGACCACGTGATCGAATCGTATCGTACAGTCGTGCGATTTTAGTGGACGTGTGGCTGGCCCTTGAGTGCTGCAGAAGAAGAAGAAAAATGGTGTTTTACGTCCTCTCGGTCATAGACACATATGGGACATTTGTAAATACAAAGATGGTGGGAACAATACTGGCTGCAATGCCCGGATAAACCTCATCGGCTGTGGTACCGCCACAATAAGTGATAAACCTTAAGTACTGCAGTCAAGGGGGTTATTAATACGCACTAGGCCTTAACGGTCTGAACGTGGAGTCTTTCGGATGAGACGATAAACCGAGGTCCCGTGTGGCCATGCACTTAGCATACGCTAAACCTAGTGGCAACGAAAAAGTTGTCATTTGGTAAAAAAAAATTCCCCCCCCCCACCCCCCCCCCCCCCCCCCCCATCAGTGACAAAAATCGCATGCAAAAAAAAAAAAAAAAAAAATGCAAAAAAAAAAAAAAACATCGGTGGCGCGCCTCTGGCTGCGACGCGCTCTCCAGGTGGGAGCAACCCGAATTTCACAGAGACGCCTCTGTGACTATAAAGTACCTAATACCTAATACTAATACCAACACTACCAAATGCTACTCTGAGGCATGCCTGAGCCACATGTTGTATCAAGCGTTTTATCAAATTAAGTCTGAATAAAATAATTCTAACCCATCTACAGGCATGATTTCTCATTCGTTTGAACCCATTCTTGATCTCTGAGTGTTTATGAATGGAAAAAGATTTTATTTTCATACTGCTTTTCTAAATAGCAAGTGTTAAATTGACTATTTCACGAACTGGGCAAACCATTTTACCCATTTCATGAAATGGGCAATTTCACAGATTGGGCGTAACATATATGCTAGCGCAACTCCGAGTACCGGTAACGCCTAGTACCGGTAACGCCAAGTACCGGTAACGCTGAGTACCGGTTTCGCCGGGTCCGCGAAATATTATATTATTACTTTTGTCTCTCTCCCTCCTTCCATCTTCTTCTCTCATCCTGTTCCACCCCCCATCGCACCCCCCCCCCCCCCCCATCCCCGCACCCCTACTCCCCACCCCCACCCCATACACACACGACGACGACGAAAATGGAGCACACACGCGCGCATGCGTTAACCTCGTAGTCAACGTCAATGAGCTGGAAGACAATAGCGGTGAATAGCGCGATAGTGTACCTCGCTAAAGTAATCTCTGCTCTCCAACCCTTTTCTTGGCCGCACGCGCGCAGTACTGAGTTGTTTCTGTGTAAACTGTTTGTTGGGGCCGGCTTGAAATTTGGGTCCGCGCAAATGTAAATTGGCTCATATCGCGCGCATTTATGAATGGATGCTGTTGAAATTTGACTCGAAATTTGGAACGTGAATGACCAGGGATAGTGAGGGATAGTGACTATCTTGGTGCAGGGATAGTGACTATCTCCGTTAACATGAACTGTAACTTAATCAATAAGGCTTCATATTTCAAACAAGCTTCTATCTATGGACTAGCATGCGGTTTTAAACTGTCAAAGAAATGCGATTTTTAAGGAGAAGAAAAAAGGTATTATGTATTGTTCATAATCCTTACCTATAAGGCGAGAGGGGTTAATATCATCGTATGTGTTATTACTTAAGCTTACCTTGATTTTTTCTTTTCTTTTCTAATGCGGGTTCGTTGTTGGGTATTTGGGGGGGCGTTTGTGTGTGTGTGTGTGTGTGTGTGTGCGTGTGCGTGCGTGCGTGTGCGTGCGTGTGTGTGTGTGTGTGTGTGTGTGTGTGTGTGTGTGTGTGTGTGTGTGTGTGCGTGTGCGTGCGTGCGAATGTGTGTGTGTGTGTGTGTGCACGTGCGTGCATGTGTGTGCGTGTGTGTGTGCGCGCGAATGCGCGCGCGTACGTACGTGTATAAGTGTGTTTTCAGACTGAGTTTGTCCTTGGTGGGCATAGGGTATAAGCGGACATGTTTGCCCCCCCCCCCTACACAAGTCTTGAGTAGTCTGGATAGCTGAAATGAGTACTTTTGGTGCAAAATGTGTAGTTTTATTCATTAAGCCATCAAACAATGTTCACTGAAAATGAGGAGAATCTAGCATTATCTTCAATTTTGAAGAGTAGTAGAGATGCAAACTGAGTAGAATACTACTCGAAAAGAGTAGAGTAAACAGGTCTGGGTATAAGGTTATTTCGTGCTCTGCCGAACGTCCTTGTTGATTGTCTAATTCCAGAGACAGGAAGCATCTCATACATAACTGGTCTGAGGTCTCAGGGTGTGTGTGTGTGGGGGGGGGGGGGGGTGGCGGTTACGGGCAAGGCACAGTTAGTTGAGTACAGGCGGAGGAGGCCCTTCAAGTGTCCGGGTGACAGATCGAACGGACCCCCTGTCTGGAGGATATGTCCCTGAAGACAATACGACGTGCTCCACAATATCCGCACAGCCGCCCGCCCGCCACCCACCCTCAGTTGGCCTGCTTCTCAGTTCCGGCCACCACACGCGCTCGCTGATTTTTGTCCTTTGCCGATCTACGATCGCAAAGGAGCATGTTTTCGCTCGGGTTTTCTAACTTTTTTTGTTTGTTTGTTTATTTTTTATTTTATTTTTGTCTGTCCCAAGGATATCTCCCGAACCGCTTGACCGAATCGCTTCAAATTTTGTGTGGTGGTGTGTCACCATAAGAGGAAGGCATCCGTCGTCGTGACCTTGACCTTGGCGTATGACCTTGACAAACGAAAATCTTTAAGGGGCCATAACTTCCACACCGTGGGTCCTAGAGTCTTCCACTTAGGCATGTAGATACTTTGGCTTATGCCCGTTCTGAT
>CM065686.1:35911703-35999203 GCA_017654935.2 Phymorhynchus buccinoides
TCATGAAATGAAGCAAATTTCAGTCTCATTTTGCCCATGAGACGAGCGTTAATGTCTAGCATTCGTCTCATGGGCAAATTTGACTGAAATTTTCTTTATTTCATGAGATAATTGGGGTGGGCTTCTTACCCGCCCATGCGCTTTTTACCCCGTCTTCCCCTAACCCTCAATCAGTCTAACCGCTTGCTAGGAAACCATGGTGGTGCGAATTGCATGACAGGTAGGTGAAGACGGGGTAAAAAGCCCATGGGCGGGTAAGAAGCCCATGCCAATTGTCTCATGAAATAAAGCAAATTTCAGTCAAATTTGCCCATGAGACGAGTGTTTAAATTTCAGTCAAATTTGCCCATGAGACGAATGCTAAATATTAACACTCGTCTCATGGGCAAATTTCACTGAAATTTGCTTTATTTCATGAGATAATTGGCATGGGCTTCTTACCCGCCCATGTGCTTTTTACCCCGTCTTACCCTACTACATCAAAGTCTCCCCTAATTCTGTTGTGACTTACATGCTTTCCCCCTCTTTAGGTGTGCACAAAGAGAACCCAGCAAGCTCACAAATTCACAATAATAGGGGAAGACGGGGTAAAAAGCGCATGGGCGGGTAAGAAGCCCACCCCAATTATCTCATGAAATGAAGCAAATTTCAGTCTCATTTTGCCCATGAGACGAGCGTTAATGTCT
This sequence comes from Phymorhynchus buccinoides, assembly GCA_017654935.2. NCBI lineage: Eukaryota > Metazoa > Mollusca > Gastropoda > Neogastropoda > Raphitomidae > Phymorhynchus > Phymorhynchus buccinoides. The sequence goes on from CM065686.1 coordinate 35,912,390, forward strand.
AGCATTCGTCTCATGGGCAAATTTGACTGAATTTTCTTTATTTCGTGAGATAATTGGGGTGGGCTTCTTACCCGCCCATGCGCTTTTTACCCCGTCTTCCCCTATAATCGTCGATTGTCAGCTGTACACAAACTGAAATGAAATAATTGGGCGGAGACTTGCTCTTAAATTTCTTCAAAAATCAATCGACATAGTTTTCGATAACTGTGTTCACAGAGAGATAGGCGTGACAAAAGAACGAACTGAAGAGAGAAAGAAGTTTTCAAAAGTGTGTGTGTGTGTGGGGGGGGGGGGGGGCGGGGGGGGGTTAAAGAATCTGTGCGAAATCAGACCGTCTATTAGCCTCTCTACCGCGATGTCGTCCACACTGCGAGAAAAATAAGGACAAAAGAAATATGATCATACTCTGAGGTTGTCCACCCTAATTATATCTGACCCTTTATATAATTATTTTTAAAAAAATGGTAATCATTAGAAGCAGCAGAGAGGAAAAATACAATCAGGTAAGCTATTGATACAACGGCGACTATTTTGTTGACTTATGGGTTCATTCTCCTGCCTTTTTGTTGTTTGAAAAACACAATCTTTCCAATAATGTTCTCCATTGAGCTCCTCCGAAATCGAAATGCAGCGGGGGGGGGGGGGGGGGGGGAGAGAAGGGAGGGGATCAGTGAAACCTCAAAACCGGACACGTATGTATATATACCTCACCCATTATTGTCATAAGGCATGGAATTAGTCGAAATACATGGGTGCTTCTCTTCTAGCTAGGGGAAGACGGGGTAAAAAGCGCATGGGCGGGTAAGAAGCCCACCCCAATTATCTCATGAAATAAAGAAAATTTCAGTCAAATTTGCCCATGAGACGAATGCTAGACATTAACGCTCGTCTCATGGGCAAAATGAGACTGAAATTTGCTTCATTTCATGAGATAATTGGGGTGGGCTTCTTACCCGCCCATGCGCTTTTTACCCCGTCTTCCCCTATGTGCCTGAATTGTGTAGTTTTTGTTTTGTTTTGTTTTTGTACAATAGGCTCAACCTCTGTCTTGCAGATTAGGTTGTTTTTTTAGAAAATTAGGAGCAACTTCCCTTTCCGACTTTCCCCTATTGTGTCCCGTAGCACCATTGTAAAAGATAGTTTGTTTGAGAGTTGGCATGAAGTAAAGGTTTGGTCTAATTAATCCCAATAGGGGGAAGACGGGGTAAAAAGCGCATGGGCGGGTAAGAAGCCCACCCCAATTATCTCATGAAATGAAGCAAATTTCAGTCTCATTTTGCCCATGAGACGAGCGTTAATGTGTAGCATTCGTCTCATGGGCAAATTTGACTGAAATTTTCTTTATTTCGTGAGATAATTGGGGTGGGCTTCTTACCCGCCCATGCGCTTTTTACCCCGTCTTCCCTACATTCGTTTTCACAATAATTATCACTCCATGTTGGTTACTACTAAGAGAAGACACTTTATACTTATATACCACTAAGAGAAGCTGGTAAGCAATGCGTAGTAGGCAAACAAATAAAAAGAATGATACGGCAACGAATGGATTAGAGGTGAGAGATAATGATGTTGGTCCATGCATGATGCCGCTCACTGATTTGAGAAGACTACTAAGAGAACCTAGTAAACAACGCGTAGGCAAAAACATGAATGATAGGGAAACGAATTGATTAGAGATAATAAATAATTATGTTGGTCCATGATCCGGTGCTCACTGATTTTCTTTGTACTGAATAGCTCGCTAACGACAGAGCGTTGACCGGCAACAGCAACAACAAAAATCAAATACTATCTTGATTTTGCAAGTGCAACCAACCTGATATGTCTGATTAATAATTATGGCCAGGTCACCAACATCGGCCGTTGGCTTGTTGTGCTCCTCCATCATTTTTACGAGCTTAGTCTGCGAGTTTCCTTTTGTTCCATCATATCAATAGCAGACTTTTGTCTATGTGTTCTTGTCATTCGGTAATGAATAGCCGCATTGATCAGGGGTGAGTTTGTGTGTGTGTGTGTGTGTGTGTGTGTGTGTGTGTGTGTGTGTGTGTGTGTGTGTGTGTGTGTGTGTGCGTGCGTGCGCGTGTGTGCGTGCGTGTGCGTGTGTGTGTGTGCGTGCGTGCGTGTGCGTGTGTGTGTGTGTGTGTGTGTGTGAGTGTGTGTGTGTGTGTGTGTGTGTGTGTGTGTGTGTGTGTGTGTGTGTGTGTGTGTGTTTCTTTGCATTTTAAATTGTGCTTGTAAATATGATAATGCATGTGTGCTCTATACCTTTAATCTTCTATGCCATATTATAACCGTTCAATGTATTTTATTGTATGTTTAATGTCAATGTCTATGTTATAATCGTGGCACCTGGACGCAATTTCTCTTTTCAGAGATAATAAAGATGTTTTGATTTGATTTTGATTTGATTTGATTTGATTTGTGTGAAGTCAAGTCAAATCAAGATGTTATTTAAAGATGGACATTGAATTAGCAAACAAACATGCTTTTCTTTTTCATCAAGCCATCTGTCTCTGTGTGTGTGTGTGTGTGTGTGTGTGTGTGTGTGTGTGTGTGTGTGTGTGTGTGTGTGCGCGTGTGCGTGTGTGTGTGTGTGTGTGTGTGTGTGTGTGTGTGTGTGTGTGCGCGTGTGCGTGCGTGTGCGTGTGTGCATGCGTGTGTGTGTGTAGGTGTGTGTGTGTGTATTTTTGTTTATTATTTTTGTTTATTAAGGGTGAGTTATCAAAAACATTATACATATGTACGGTGCAGCTTATTATTTATTTCACCTCTCTCTCTCTCTCTCTCTCTCTCTCTCTCTCTCTCTCTCTCTCTCTCTCTCTCTGTCTCTCTCTCTCTTTCTCTCCCCCAAAGCCACATCAGAGAACTGTTTGGTATCATGTCCGTTTTGTCTAGTATCTTGTTTGTCTTGTCTAGTGCATTGGACGCTCTTTTAGTTGACTTTAAAAAAAAAAATTATTATTTGCTATGTTAGCCAAATAATGTATTCGCTGCGGGATAAAAAAAAAAAACAACAACAACAAAACCGTAAGACAACCAGAACCAGAAGCCAGTGAGTCAGCAAAGCACCAACAATGGCGGCATCAGAACACACCTGTTCTCAACAGGTAACCACAGACCCAACACTACAGGAGAAAAGTTCCGTGCCAGGTACGGAGGGATTAGGTGAAGACGGGTTAAAAAGCTCGCTTTATTTCATGAGATAATTGGCATGGGCTTCTTACCCGCCCATGAGCTTTTTACCCTGTCTTACCCTACTAGAGGTGAGAGCTGAGCAACGTAGAAAACGACAAGAGTGAAAATAGGGTTTTACGCCCTCTTCGGCCTTTCGGCCATGTGGGGCATTTGTAAATACAAAGATGGTGGGAACAATACTGGAGGCAATGCCCGGAGGCGGTTCTAAACCAGTAAAGTCCCGATTTTTTTAATAATACAGATATGTGTAGCAGTAACCACGCCTCGGTTAAACCTCATCGGCTATGGTAGGGGAAGACGGGGTAAAAAGCGCATGGGCGGGTAAGAAGCCCACCCCAATTATCTCATGAAATAAAGAAAATTTCAGTCAACTTTGCCCATGAGACGAATGCTAGACATTAACGCTCGTCTCATGGGCAAAATGAGACTGAAATTTGCTTCATTTCATGAGATAATTGGGGTGGGCTTCTTACCCGCCCATGGGCTTTTTACCCCGTCTTACCCTACTAGAGGCGAGAGCTGAGCACCGTAGAAAACGACAATAAGAAATCAGTGGCCCTTATATAAGGGCCAGCCACACACATACGAATCGTATGGGGATGCGATGCGATTTTGACGATGTGAGTCATGAATGACGTGAAATACTTCCTTCTACAAATAATTCTGCTACTGATTTACGCTCACTATGCTCAAGCAGACCCAATGCATGAATGTCACGTGATTCGTCACTCACATCGTTAAAATCGCATCGCATATGATTCGTATGTTGTATGGCTGGCCCTTCAGTGTGACAATCCGATATCTAGCACGCACCATGTAGCCACACGGGAGATAATCCATTGGAACACACTACACAGAGAGAGAAAAGTCGAGATTTAACGCCCTCTGGGCCAAATACACACACACTACACTTGCACACGACGAGCTTATGTTAGCGACACAGAGCCTGACAACGAAACACAGCAACTGAGCAAGTTAGTTGATGTACAAGCTGATATCCTGCAACTTTCACCTGAAAGTGACATCAGTCTTTCACAGTAGTAGTAGTAGTAGTAGTAGTAGTAGTAGTAGTAGTAGTAGTAGTAGGGGTAGGGACTAAATAAGCTGTCAAGCTTTTTGGCAGTCCCATCGAATCATCAATTTTTATTTTGTATCTTTGATCAAGGTGTAATCGGTTGAATTTTCCTATCATGCAATTTTAATCAATGCTTCTAAATATATTTATACATTTTGGATGATTATCTAGACGACTGTATTAGTATTGGGTGCACATTTTAGGTCCACTGGTAAATCATTCCATAGGTTAGCAATTCTGTTAGTAAAACAATATTTTTTAATGTTAGTGTTATATCGCTTAATGAAAACCTTACCATATGAATTCCTTGTTATATCATACTGTACAGATTTAAAGAAATCATCCCATGACAAATCAACATGACCATTAAATATTTTATATGCTTCAATCAGGTCTCCCCTGACTCTTTTACCTTTATTGACCAACTTCATTGTGAAACTGATCCAGTTATTCATCGATCAGAGAGTGGTCCGGGGTTTGAGGTAGGTGTAATCAAGCAATGCTATACATGTGTCAACTTTCACTGATCGGACAAAGCAGAGACGATTACGGGACAAACAAAGCATTCCGGAAGGTGCTGCTCCATCAGTCAACTGAAAGAAAGGAGCTGTTGTTTGAATCGGACGATCTAGTTTCTGGAATATAGGGGAAGACGGGGTAAAAAGCGCATGGGCGGGTAAGAAGCCCACCCCAATTATCTCATGAAATAAAGAAAATGTCAGTCAAATTTGCCCATGAGACGAATGCTAGACATTAACGCTCGTCTCATGGGCAAAATGAGACTGAAATTTGCTTCATTTCATGAGATAATTGGGGTGGGCTTCTTACCCGCCCATGCGCTTTTTACCCCGTCTTCCCCTACGTGGGCACCAGGCTCGGACGACCAGTAGTGTGTGTATTATGAATTGGTACACTAAATGGGAACTTGCTTGCAATAGTTAACCTTTTAGCCAAAACGAACATTATAATATTCCACAAAAAGGGGTAACCTTTTTCCAACCGACGTTTTTAAAGTTTTCACGTCTGCGTCTCCTAACAATGTTTCTGTGGAGCTGAAGTTAGTTTAATAGCTTACATCAATTTGATAGTTAATCATTTAAGAACTGTTGTTGTCAGTGGGTGGTTCTGTTGTTGTTGTAGTGTGTGTGTGTGTGTGTGTGTGTGTGTGTGTGTGTGTGTGTGTGTGTGTGTGTGTGTGTGTGTGTGTGTGTGTGTGTGTGTGTGCGTGCGTGCGTGCGTGCGTGCGTGCGTGCGTGTGGGTGTTTTGTTTTTGTTTATAAAAGTCGTCTACTTGACTAGTTTTGTCCATGTGCATTTTATAGCCAGGACTACTTGAATTTCCCAGAGAGGTAATTAATTCGTGTGGATGGCTTCTGACCAAAGGAAGACGTGCGTTTTCTTCTCTAAATATCGGTCATGCTTACTTGCAGACCAGGGCCTGTATTCACGTTGAGATAGCATGAGACTTAGCATCATGATAACTTAGAAGCTCTTCCAAAAGTCCTATTAAATCCCATAGGACATTGGAAGAGCTTCTAAGTTAGCATCATGCTAAGTCTCATGCTATCTCAACGTGAATACAGGCCCTGGTTACGCACACACACACACGCAGGATTACACATTCTGTCTGTTGCTATAACGCGCGCGCGCGCGCGTGTTTGTGTGTGTGTGTGTGTGTGAGAGAGAGAGAGAGAGAGAGAGAGAGAGAGAGAGAGAGAGAGAGAGAGAGAGAGAGAGAGAGAGAGAGAGAGAGAGAGAGAGAGAGAGAGAGTGCCTGAATAAGAATGGCGTGGTTAGACGCTGCCATTAATGATTAATGAGGTGTTTACATAACTTCTCAAAGAATGACGGAGGAGAATCTTGTTAAGCGATTGAACGCTGTAAAGCGGTCCCTTATTGTTAAAGACAGTCTCAAGGGTTTCACCTCCAACACTGGTTAGGCCTAGTGGAAGATCAGCGAACTACGACTTCCTCTTCGCTACTTCCGGTTCGGCTCTTGACTTATAAAGATAGAGCATGCAGGCAACTTAGGGTCAGGCAAGATGCCCCGTGGTTTTTGCCATTCAGTATGTGCGCGCGCGCGCGTGTGTGTGTAAACAATAACAATAACAATATTTTTTTAATAAGTATTTTTAGGCCATCTGGCCCGTAATGGACAAGAAGAAAGAGCAAAAGAAGATCCAACATTAAACATGTAGGTGAACCTTTCAGCATTGGCATTAGGGGAAGACGGGGTAAAAAGCGCATGGGCGGGTAAGAAGCCCACCCCAATTATCTCATGAAATAAAGAAAATTTCAGTCACATTTGCTAGACATTAACGCTCGTCTCATGGGCAAAATGAGACTGAAATTTGCTTCATTTCATGAGATAATTGGGGTGGGTTTCTTCCCCTACACTTAGCAACGTATTTTTTTATATCGACAATATACGGTTCAGTTTTTTTAAAAACAAGCTTTCTTTTAACGTTTTGGCAAAGCAGCTGTATTTTCGGTGAACTAGGAAAACGATGATAATAGGCCTACAAAGGTAAACATATTTTTCTGAAAGTAGAATACTTTGGACATATAAGTAGAATGTACACTATATCTTCAAACTGATTTCCTACTGATCAACCTACAAACTTTTTTTAATTTTATCAAGCTTATATAAGGACTCAGTCTGGATTTCAGGGACGTTGCCTCCGTCACATCCTTAGAATCCACTGGGAACAGCACGTCACCAACAGAGAGGTCAGCAGACATGCTGGTGTCAAAAAGGCATCACTGAGGATGTGAAACAAAGGCGCTGGAGGTGGCTTGGCCATCTCCTGAGGATGAGCAAGACCAGAAATCCACACCTTGTGCCGCGATGGGCTCCGCTTGGAAAGCGAAAACCAGAGGCAGGCCACTGGGCACCTGGAGGAGGACTGTGGAAGAGGGGATGAGGGCAGCAGGAAATAGACCTGGGCCTGTATTCACGTTGATATAGCATGAGACTTAGCATGATGCTAACTTAGAAGCTCTTCCAATGTCCTATAGGATTTAATAGGACTTTTGGAAGAGCTTCTAAGTTAGCATCATGCTAAGTCTCATGCTATCTCAACGTGAATACAGGCCCTGGAATGGAACGAGCTCGGCTGGCTTGTATTGCCCAGGGCCGTCATTGGTTGGAGGAACTTTGTTGGCGTCTTATGCTCCGCCGGGGAGCGAAGAGGATTAACTATACTGTACTTAACTAACTAAAGGACGCAATCATAAACTTTGGCATTTTGCATTGGAGTTCCCAAGCCTTCAGTTCAATCTCGTGTCTAATATCAGAGAGAGGGGGCGAGAGAGAGAGAGAGAGAGAGAGAGAGAGAGAGAGAGAGAGAGAGAGAGAGAGAGAGAGAGAGAGAGAGAGAGAGAGAGAGAGAGAGAGAGAGAGAGAATGCGAATGATTTATTCAAATAGGCCAAGGCCCCTTAAGAGAGAGAGAGAGAGAGAGAGAGAGAGGGAGAGAGAGAGAGAGAGAGAGAGAGAGAGAGAGAGAGAGAGAGAGAGAGAGAGAGAGAGAGAGACAAACCGACATATAGACACGAATTATGAGACAGAGAAAATGTTTGTTTGGGTGTGTGTTTTTAAAGAAAAAACAACTAGGACTGAGTCGAAAACATCATAACCACAGAACAACTTTGTGGCAGAGCAACAGTTAGTTGTCTGGCGCAACAATTAAAGCATCTGAGCCCCAGAGATAGAGGTAAAATGACTGGTCACCCAAGACACTAGCTGTCACGTCTTCTTGCCTCCTACCTTCGTTAGTTAGTGCAAAGCCCGTCTAGCTTGGTTAGTAGTCTCCTGTAGACTTTGGTTATTGTCTGTAGAGTGTCCTATTTAGGGTAGGTCCCGGTTGGCCCTTTCCCGTTTCGACCTTTCTTTGATCTATGCCGCATGCCTCCTCACGTGATTTCCCTTTGGCGAGGAGCGCCATTTCGCCCCTTTCAAGCAGTTCCATTTCGCCCTTTTCTCACTCAAATTCATAACCTCTTGTCATTGGGTGCATGGGAGGGGATAGGGAGAAGCGTGTAGGCCCTATATATATATGTGTGTGTGTGTGTGTGTGTGTGTGTGCGTGTGCGTGTGCGTGCGTGCGCGCGCATGCGTGTCTATGTTGTAACGCAACAACAGAGAGAAAAAGAGGGAAGGAGAGAGAAAGAGAGCAGATTTTTTGCCCCAAAAAATGAAAGGGCGAAATGGCATTCCCATTTTTTGTTCGCCATTACACAAAGGGCCAAGTGGGAAAGGGTCAATCGGGAAGTCCCCAATCCTGACAAGACTTCCGGGAAACCTGATCCTCCAAAGTTTCAGAAACAAAAAGTTCTTGACATCTTTCTCCGTCATCCTCCATCCCGCTCTCGTAGTTCAACTTTGCTCTACTAGTTCTACGTCACTGACCTGTAACGACTTTCCCAACTGACACGTGACTTCCCCCACCCTTCACACCTGGTCCATTTATCTCCCCCTCTTTCTTGCTCGTCTTTGCTCTCTCCCTCTCTCTCTCTCTTCTACACCTCACCCTACATCCCTAGGCTAGTTAAAATGTCCATCTCCGTCTTACTTTTCTCTTTGACTTTGACGTCTCTCTCTTTCTCACTCACTCTGTCTCTCTCTTTTTATACTCTACTTTATACTAGGTGAGAAAAGGGGGAGGGAGAGAGAGAGAGAGAGAGAGAGATTTATGTGTTCAAATGCGTTCCTTGTAGTGATTGGTTTTTCTTCTTTTCATTTTTTTGTTCATGGTTCTGACAATTTAATTGTTTTGTTTTATCCAAGGACAGAATAGGCATCGCCTAAAATCTTGATCCTTGTTAAAAAAAAGTTTTTCAGTGTTCAGTGTTCTCTCAAGAGATAAAGTCTGTTTAGTCTTGTACTTGCTAGCCGCCATTCAAAAATTCATGCATAGTACTTTGGCACAGTATAAGCTTTAAGCTTGTTATGCTTGCTTAACATGTATGTAATGTACGTTTTGATAAATAAAAAATCGTTTAAACCAAGAGATAAAGGGGGAAAAGAGAAACAGACACTGGCAGGTGGACGATTTCAGACACCAGTGGTGACCGACAAACATGGACTCAACAAAACACATTGAACGGTGAAAACAGCATTCCAGAACAACTTCAACACCAATTATAAACGTCGTCTGACGGCAGCAGCAAATTGTCAACTTATAATGATGATATTATTCACTTGTTGACAGGCAGAGCGCAGTCACATCTTCAGACCATTGTTAGTGGCCATGAATAGCGACAGGATGCAAGGAAACGTGATCTTCCATTTTAGAGACAAAAGTCCTGGACATGATCTCCTTCAGCCATCTTCCCACCCATTCCCTGACATACTTCATTGATTGACCAACTTTTCTTTTTGAACCACGACTTTCCCCTCCTTCTTATACCCACCCGCCTCTCTCTCTGAATTTGTTTCTGCCTGGAGTTGATTTTGTACATTTTCTTAAGTGTGTGGGGGTTTTTTCTTCTCTTTTCTTATGTTGTTTGTTGGCAAGATGAAAAGAAGCGTGTAATATCATGCTTATTATTTTCCAACAATAAAAAAGATTTGTTCGTTCGTTCTGTCATTTATGTCTACCCTGATAACAACAACAAAATTCCGTTTCCTCTCTCTCTCTCTTATTTGTGTTATTTTCTAGTTTTCGATACAAATGTTATGTGTCTTTATAACCCCCTCCCCCAGCCTCCCTATGATACGGGCAGAAGGCCTAGTCATTAAAACTGTTTGAATTGATTTTGAATCTCTCTCTCTCTCTCTCTCTCTCTCTCTCTCTCTCTGTGCAGCTCTATCTCTGTTTTGCTGTTTGTCTATATGTCTCTCTGTGTTCTCTCTGGCAACATGCTCTCTCACTCATTATAGACACATATCAAAAACCATGCTGCACATATCTGCCAACTTTCCAGAATCAAACACCGGAAATAGGAGGGTGGAGGTTTCTCCCGAAACCTCTTTCTCTTTTCCCCCGAAAGAGTGCCTATGGGGTCAGGAGGCGTAGCCCCCTGAAGCTGAAGCATTTTTTTTATATAAATAAAGAACCAAACTCTTCCTGAAAAAAAAAAAGGTCTTACACAAGTCGAACAAAATGGCATGCTTACATCTCCACTGATTGTGCTGTTTTAGCAGACCTGTTTTACCCCCTACACAAGTCTTGAGTAGTCTGGATAGCTGAAATGAGTAGTTTGGGTGTGAAATGAGTGGTCCTCTTCATTAAACCATCAAACAATGTTCACTGAAAATTAGTAATTAGAGCATTATTTTCAATTTTGAAGAGTAGTAGAGGTCCAAATGGTCAACCTATGGCGATATTTTTCACGCCAGAGGGCAGTCAATGCTCTAGGGGCTTATCACGCGATTTTCTTACTTGGGCGTAGTGACAGAGAGAGTGATGGTAGGACCACTCACTGTCTCTCTCTTTCTTTATCCCCAACTAATAATATAGAGAGGATTAGCCCCACATGAGCGTCATGCCCTCTGGTGTGAGAAAAATCGCACTAAGTCTCTCATTGAGTAGAATACTACTCGAATTGTCGAAAAGAGCAGAGTAAACAGGTCTGTTTTAGCAATGAAGCACTATCATGACTACATCATCGCGATTGTTTTCACAACTGAAGACTTCTGTTTTTAGTTTCATGGTACAAGCTTCTCGTAAACAGCGATGCTATTTTAAGAAATTACGAAGTTGTATGGGCAAACTGTGCAGAAAGCATAACTATCTATACCGAGGAACAAACTTCGGTAAACTCGACGCAACTTTGCGGTTTTGTTTTGACGCCATGTTTTTATCAGCAAAGTAGCTTTACCGCACAGGCGCAGAATATGGATCCTGGGATATTAAATGTTGGACTGGCACTTAGAATGGCTGACTTCCACATGGATTAACATGGTTTTCTTTTTGTTTTTTCCTGCAATATATATATATATATATCCTTTTCCCCCGTGAGGTCTTTTGTATAAATAGTTCCCCCACCTTCTGGAAGTTTCGTGCTTGTAGCTTCCTCTAATCTGTCACTCTCTTTGACTCTGCCTTTTTCCCTTTGCTTACTGTCATCTACTAATCTTTCTGCCTTACCAGTCCATTCTCCTGCCTTTTTTTCACGACACACTTTCAAAAACATTTCCCTCCAGCCGAAGGCGGACTTGCTGGGCCTAACTATATCTTAGTTAGGTGCATAATGGCGGCATGACGCATCTGTGCTCATAATGGACAGACAACTGAGCGATCGAAGAAGGAAGAACAAGAATATTATCCTTTTTGATTTTCCTGCGATATATAATAAAAATAATAATTATATATATATTTCGGAATCCAGAATTTTATTGTAATAATCGGAAATGCGGAAGGAAAATGGAAAAATTCCAGGAAATTCAGAATGGTTGGCAGCTATGCATGCATTACAACATCAGAAAGAAACAGAACCAGCAGAGTTTTCAGTGGCATAATTATTTCATCTTCAATTTCATACATGTAATTACATTTCTTGTTAAACGGCTTATCAAATTGGTGAGACCTGTTACATTTTCGCTAAATTCTTCGTCTCATACTCATGATACTGTCATGCTCACAATCACACATGCTGTCCAAAATCAAGCATACAACAAACAGCACAATACACTCAAACATTTTCCCATCTTCCTTGAGTGAGCACAGAATCTGAGAATGAATAAGTAACAAAACATAAAATGAACCGTGTGACACAAGATCGGCACATTCTCTTGGAAATAACATGATTCGCATTGATATACAAAAATAGTATAATTCCATGGATATTTGAGGAGCCAATGATTATGATCAGTTTTATTTTTAATGAACAGTTGAATGCATTTCACATTTTTTTTATAATTTTAAATCTAACAATAAGAAAATCCAACTGATAACAAGAAGATTAACTTTTCATTTAAAATGTTCACATTAAAAAGACTTAAAAACAGCACCCACCCACACGCACACATACACAGTTACAAACAGTTACACACACACTCAATGTCTAAGCATTCATATCAGCATAACTGAATGGAAATTGAGTCGTTACTTTTGAGCTTAGTTATGATTGGGTTTGAGAGCGATTTGGACAATGTTAAGAGGCTTGTAACTGTAAAAACAACACTAAAAAGAGCAACAGCACTAAAACATCATTGACATGCAATAAGAAAAAGATTCTTTCGGGTTTCGTATTCATGGATACAACTACACAAAATTTTAAAAAACTGAAGATATCTTAGCTTGCTTTTTCCACAATTTACACGAATGCTTATTTTAAAGTGTTTGAAAAATACAGTACACACACAAAGATCTTGTTTTGACAAATTAAAAAAAAAGGAAATTCCTTTTCTGGTAAAATTCAACAACAGGAAATCCTTGTATACCAGGAAAAGTTGCACCCATGCACATTCGTTGGTGAATTGTAAACTCAACATCCAAGAATAATTGATGCAAGATTGACAAGGTTGAAGACTAAATTTGCACTAATAACATTTACAGCTACATTTTTGTTTCAGTTTTTCATTCAAGCAGATGTATGGATTCTAATGTAGTTGTGTTTTCTTTTCTTGGCGACGGTGAAAATGGTGCTTTACGTCCTCTTGGTCTGAACCAGACACATATGGGACATTTGTAAAATACAAATATGGTGGGAACAACACTGAAGGCAATGCCCGGAGGCAGCACAAAACCAGCAAAGTCCCGACCCTCTATCAATACAGACAGGTGCAGCGGCAACCACGCCTCTGTAGTTTAGGTAAATATATCTATGAGTATGACACTGCAGACTGGCATATGTTATAATTCACTTGCATTTATACAATATACTCTAACGTTTTTCAAAACCTCACTTGCACTTATACAATGTACCCTAATGTTTTTCAAAACCTCACTTGCACTTATGCAATATACTCTAACGTTTTTCAAAACCTCACTTGCACTTATGCAATGTACCCTAATGTTTTTCAAAACCTCACTTGCACTTATGCAATATACCCTAATGTTTTTCAAAACCTCACATGCACTTATGCAATGTACCCTAATGTTTTTCAAAACCTCACTTGCACTTATACAATGTACCCTAATGTTTTTCAAAACCTCACTTGCACTTATGCAATGTACCCTAATGTTTTTCAAAACCTCACTTGCACTTATACAATGTACCCTAATGTTTTTCAAAACCTCACTTGCACTTATACAATGTACCCTAATGTTTTTCAAAACCTCACTTGCACTTATACAATGTACCCTAATGTTTTTCAAAACCTCACTTGCACTTTGTCGCTGTCCGACGCTAACCGTGTATCTACAAAATTTGATAAAAACAGATTTTTCACTGAAACCCCTTCCAGGTCTTCTATAAATATCTTGTGTCTGAGACCAATGAAAATGCTCACATTTGTCACATGATACCGCGGAAATCATCGTGTATGTGACTGGTTGTCACTGGTTTTGACTGCAATAAGCGTGTAACCGTCACACTAATCGTGCAACTGCCGGCAGCTGTCATATCTCCCATTGTGACATCAATGCACTAACCGTGTAACTGAATTATCATGAACACTTTGGGAGTTAATGCAACTTTCATTGCTTCACATGTTTACTCATCAGTAAAGAAGAAGAGTCAAGCGTATATCAAATGGGAATTGACATTGTAGAAGATGACGACATGTTTTTTGGATGCTCCTGTAAAATCACTGATTGTGTAGGTACACGGTTAGCGTCGGACAGCAACGTTATACAATATACCCTAATGTTTTTCAAAACCTCACTTGCCTTTAACCCTTTCACCACCAAAGTCACATTTTAGCACCACAGTGATTTAACACCTATGTCACTAAAAAGCATCAAATCAGGGTCTATTATCCAAAGACCCTATTGTCTTAGTTTGGGGAACTAAGGACAGACCTTATTTTATATATGTCACAGAAAAATCACCAATACTGTAGATGGATTTTGTTCTCTACCCAGGTAATTTCAATGGACATTTTTGGCTGAAATATGGCTGGCGGTGAAAGGGTTAAATAATATACCCTAATGTTTCTCAAAACCTCAAACTCTTTCTATAACTTAGAAGATCTTGAAGTTAGTTGAACATTCCTCGACATATTTGCACTCACTCACACTGAACTCTTTCTATAACCAGGCATCAGAATAGTCTGAAGTCCAAACCTCTGAAAACTGCAGTAAAGGAACAACACTGAATTGTGTTCCAAACATCATCCAAAAGGCTTAATAAAGTGATAAATCAACTTTAAAATACTATTCAACAGAAAAGATGTTCACTGAACAAAAAGGCAAAACCTCTGACAAGATAAAAATCCTCTGTCAGAAATTCTTAATCCTCTGAAATTTGCAGATCCTCTGACAATTCTGATGCTTATATAACTTAGAAGATCTTGAAGTTAGTTAACATTTCTCACATTTCTCGACATAATTGCACTCACTCACACTGTTCTAATAATAACTTTTATAAATGCAGCATAGAGCTGCCTTTCATTTGTAAGGAATTAAAAGATATGCATTTAAAACCCGCAATTTATGCACAGCAAAAATATCCATCGCATTAAAAAAAGTCATCAAGTCAAACATTCGCATCTTTTGTCCATCTGTCTGACTGTGTACTCAAACACAGTGAAAGTATATTACCAGCACTTGCTCACCTATCCAAAAAGTACATTCAAAGAGTATCTGCTAATGCTTGCTTAACTAAGGGAGGGGGGAAGGGGGAACCAGGACACTTCTTCTTCTTTGTTCCCAGGCCATATAGCCATAATGGGTACGGTATGTATGTGTCCGGTCTCTGGTCTCCCAGCTGCGTAGAGCCGACACATTCAGATTTCGGAGGAGCTTATTGGAAGTTTTGGGTTTTTTTAAAGCAGGAGAATGGGCCAATAAGTCAGAAAGATAGTAGATGCTAGAAAGCAAAGGGAAGAGGCAGAGTCAAAGAGAGTGGCAGACTAGGGGAAGTTACAAGCACATGACTTCCAGAAGGTGGGGAACATTTTTTACGAAAGACCCCCCAGTATCGCCACGGGGAGACCAGGACACTAAACGTTTTTCTCTCTTCCAGGAAATCCACCCATACAAACCAAGACTTCAAAGTCATGAAGTCAAAGGCTCATTTCGTATCAGACTGTCCATTCGAAAATGAAAACTATTTTTTTTAATCTAAAAACGAAATTTAAGCAGCTCTACCAAAGTCCAACCATATGATCTATCAAACTGTTAATAATAATAGTATCTGCAGTTGCATGCGAAGGGAACACACACACACACACACACACACATGCAAAGGGAACACACACGCACACACACACAGAGTCACACAGAGTACACACACATACACACACACAGTGACACACACACACAGTATACACACACACATGCAAAGGGAACACATACACACACACACAGAGTTCATACACACACACACTACCAAAATAAACCCTGCTGCAAGAGTGGACATTGCTGCAAGAATAATCTTTCACCACTTCTTTTCAACTCATTTAACCAAACAACTAGGCAGCGTCAAAACGTTTTGTGCAACCCTACCATACTCAGCTCAATCCTCGCATAAAAATGTCAACAGTATGATCTATTCACACAACAAACTTTTTTTTTCTCTATTTAATCCGGACTACAATGGACAATGCTGCAAGCGCAAGAATAATCTCCCTCCCCCCTCCCCATCCCCTGGCTTCCTCCCAGCACATGGGGAAAACCCCGAAGAAGCAGTTCTGTGCCAAGAAGGTCAAGCGCATCTCCCTACCCCCTGGCTTCCTCCCAGCACATGGGGAAAACCCCCCGAAGCAGTTCTGTGCCAAGAAGGCCAAGCACATCTCCCTACCCCCTGGCTTCCTCCCAGCACATGGGGAAAACCCCCGAAGCAGTTCTGTGCCAAGAAGGCCAAGCACATCTCCCTACCCCCTGGCTTCCTCCCAGCACATGGGGAAAACCCCCCGAAGCAGTTCTGTGCCAAGAAGGTTAAGCACATCTCCCTACCCCCTGGCTTCCTCCCAGCACATGGGGAAAACCCTGAAGCAGTTCTGTGCCAAGAAGGTTAAGCGCATCTCCCTTCCCCCTGGCTTCCTCCCAGCACATGGGAAAAACCCCCGAAGCAGTTCTGTGCCAAGGCGGCCAAGCGCAGGTCACGAAGAGTCATCCAGCTCCAGCTGGAGGTCCTCAATCTCCTCCATGATGGAGGCCTTCTTGGCCACCTTCTCCAGCTGGTCCTTCTCGGGGTTGGCCAACTCCCCGCTCTGGATCCTGCGCTCCAGATCCTCGATCTGCTTCAGCTTCTTGGTCAGGTTCTTCAGCTTCTTGGCCAGGTCGGACTTTTCCTGTGTTGTAGTAGTGGTGGTGGTGGTGGTGGCGGCAGCTGCCTTCTGTTGCTGCTGACCTGAGGGATCTCTTGCAGGGGTGGTGCTGGAGGTGGAGGAGGAGGAGGACAAGGTGACCTGTTGTGTCCAACAAGGAAGTGTTCAAAGGTCAATGCTTTTTTTTATCATTAGAAATTATTAGGGCTTTCTTCTTTAGTTACCATTATTTTGGTATTTGGTATATTCTAGTCACAGACTTATCTCTATGAAATTCAGGCTGCTCTCCCCCGGAGTGCAGTGCCTATCCAATTTTGTTTGTTTTTTGGGGGGTGAGGGCACAGGGTGAGGCATGGGCACACTTGGAAAACATAGCTATCAATTTGGCCATACCAGTCGTTCTTTTCTAATTTACTTTTTGTCAGTGCACGAACAAAATATCACAGAATATTATCAGGTACGGCGAAATTGAAAAAGAGATGCAACTTCATTTCTCAATAGCATTTAAGTCAAGTTACGAAACCTTTATAACGCCAATACTGATATCAATGAAGAAGATACACAGTGGGCAAATCAAGTGATTTATGATGATAAAAAAAAGAGAGAAAAAAAACAAGAAACCAGTCGGACTACAGAAAGGAAAGAAATGGGAAGGAAAAATTAGAAGAAACCAAAAACACACACAAAACAAAAACAACTACATGCATGCAACATAAACTAGAAACAAAACGAACAAGGGACATAAGCCCGCAAAGCCTCGCTCTGTCATTGAGCGAGGCTTTGCAGGCTTATGTCCCTTGTTTGTTTTGTTTCAGTGTGTGTGTGTGTGTGAAATGAAAATTTAATGGATACAACTAAAGAGGAAAAAAGTGCCCATACCGAGAAATGAATTCGCAATGTTCGCGTGAGAGACAAACGCTTTACCAACTGTGCCATTCAGGCAATCACTACGGCGGGGCACTTTTATTACTATACATGCTAAAGCAATGACTTTCGTAACTCTGTTGCCAAATCAATCATTGATTTGCATCCAATTTGTTCTAGTGACTTTTAAATAAAAGCAGTCACTGCAGATATAATGTGAATTTACATCATTGTGCAACATTTGGTTGTGCTATTATTTTTAATAGCTTCTGAGAAAATTGCTATATTAAAGTTTTTAATGAGACGGTATCCACACACACACACACACACACACACACACACACACACATACACACACACCAATTTCAGTACATAGACGAGACTTCGCTCGTCAACAAAAACGGACCTGATTCAAAGCGTCGGTCACTTGTGACACTCCTCCACCACCTCCTCCTGTAGCCGATTTCTCCTGTTTCTTCTTCTCCTTCCTCTTGGCGTTTTTCTTGGCCGCCTTGGAGGTGTGCGCTTGCTGGGCGACCTCTGGTTCAGGGTTCGACGATGCCTGTCTGGCGCGCTCGTTCCTCGCCACATCCTCCGGCGCCAGGCCGATGGGGTGTGTGGGCAGGCTCTTCAAAAATTGCGTGCCCTTGCTTTCAAACCTGTGTAACATAAAACTTTCATGTCAGAGCTGATTCTAGGAATGAAAAAAGGGGGGCAGGTCCAATGGATATGAGGGGAAGGGGGGGGGGGGGCGGCCCAATTCAATCTTCGCTAGCCATGGCCACTTCTTCAGCCACACGTCTTGGAACCGGTGTTCCCTCACACAAGTGCCGTTATCTTTGGGCTGCTTCTCTGAGACTGTTGATGCAGTAGCTGTTTCTGCAACATCTTCTGCACACTCGTTTGGCAGAGGAGTTCTTTTTTTTAACTTTGCCGCCACAAAAATCAAAGTCGAAGTGCGTCGTTGTCCGCTTCATTTTAAAGAAAATTCAACATGGCGGGTAGGACTCTCGCAACTTTTGTTGGTAAAACGAGATGAACGCGATTGGTTGATTAACACTAACATTGTAAAGGAACCAATGAAATGTCGAGAAATCATTCATTCCTGCTCGATGCTTTCGGTTTGTGCAGACGACGGATTTAGCAAACGACGAAGGCATTCCCACAGCGATCGGTAAAAAGTGTGGGCAGTTCTGCAAATATGTGGGCGTCGGATTATTACGGGAAGGAACAGATTTGGGGAGGGAGAATCAGCTCTGTCATGTGTTACAAAGATGTGTAGATTTCCGCAGAGTTTGGACAATGCTTAAACAGTACTGTCCAATCATTAGGTGGTTGTTTTTTGTTTTTGGTTTTTGGTGGGTTTTTTCAATCATTAGGTTTTATTATCATGGGAAAAATACATAAAAGTTGATCTTAATTAATACACACAAAACAGATGAACATCTAACATCATTATGTGATATATTCTAAAACCAATGTGATTATTCTACCTATTATTTCCTTAAAATAAAGAAAACTTATTATATTAGCTAGCTTCACAATTTAAGGGAGGGGGGAGGGGAGAGGGGGGAGCAGAAGGAGCGGATGATGATGGTAAATATAATACGAAAACTTTACTGCGGAATAAAATTGCCCAAGAAATGTGACTGCAGCAACACATGCTCATTGTACGGGATTCAGGGGTTAATTCCGTTATGGAATTGACCATCATTATGATCATCATGATATAAGAAAAACAGTGGGTTAAAAAGCCTTACTAATTTAGCAGTTACCCTTATTGAAATTGAAATTTTAATTTAATGGATTACAGCATTCATTTTTAAATCAAATAAATTTTTCAAAAAAGCATTTAACAGAAACTCACACTGGCACTTCTTCCTGAGGAATGTAGCCATCCCGGACCCGTCTTGCTTTCCTCCAGGTCCCATCAGGCCGCTGGCTTGCTGGAATGATGAGCTCACCTATGCGAATGCAACACATTAGTATTGTCATTAGTCATTAATAACATTAACAGCAATAGTGCCAATACAGAGAGAGAGAGAGAGAGAGAGAGAGGGGGGGGGTGAGAGAGCAAGAGAGAGAGAGAGAGAGAGAGAGAGAGAGAGAGAGAGAGAGAGTAAAGAGAGAGTTACACTCTTCTATCTGAGAGTTTCAGCCACTTTGGTGCTAGAATTTAAATCCTGAATTTAAACTTCTTTTTTTTTTTCTTCTCTTCAGGGCCCACGGTCAGTATGTTGACCATTCTGGCTCCATTGGAAAAAAGACTGAAAAATGAAGGGGTGGGGGGGGTGGTGGGGGTGGGGGGTCCTGCTCTTTTCCAAGGACATGCCTGCTTGACTGACATTGAAGGTACAAGGAGGGTGGAGGGGAAGCTGAGGGGGGGAGGGAAAAGGGGAGGGGCACCTGATGGATTACTGTTGGCTCTGCACAACTGACGCACAGGGAGCATCAGCAGTGAAGGTGTCAAGGGTGTCCTGCCGCAGGTCATTCCACTGCCTGATGGTCCTTGTGAGAAAAAAATTTGACCGATATTTAGTGCGTCACTGGATGCGTTGGAACTGGAGATGGTGTCCACGCCGTTGCCGATGTGGAAGTGGTACCAGCTTTGCATGTACTATGAATGAGTATGATGTAGGCCGGGACAGTGAACAGCGCTGGTGCCGATTTTCTACAGCATGGAGAGCCTAGTCCTCTGCCGTCTGCTCTCCAGTGATTCCCAGCCTAGCTTATTCAGCATGCTGCTCACACTAGCCATCGCCATCGGCCCAAACTGGTTCAGCACAAAGCGAGCTGCCCTGCGCTGGACCGCTTCCAGCTTGCCAATGCTCCCCTCTGTGAAAAGATCCCAGACTGAGCACATATGTGACCCATCACCACAAAGTGGGTCTTAAGGTGAAATGGCAGATTTTGATATATTAGCATTTACATAATCTGCAGACACTTACCTTTCTTTTGATATATGATTTATTGCTCTACTAAAAAAAATGAGGAAGTTATGGGGTGTTAAAGAGGGTAACCCAGCAGATGGCCATTTTGAGAAAACGGGGTTCAAAGATTTTTGACCCATCCTAGGCCTAGCACTAGTCACTGACTAGTGTAGCAGTCGCCAAGTCGGAGTCGAAGCAGGTTTTACAGTTTTGAGGCAGTCATCGTCACGGTCAGTTTCGTTTTCATCGTCGGAATCTGTCGAGTTGAAATATTTTGCTAACAATGCTCCAAGTTCTCCTTGATCTGCGGCTGGTAGGGTTGTAAATGGCCGAGAATTGAGCAAAAAAGTCAATCTTTCGAAAGAGATCGTCTGCATCATATCCATGTTGCTTCGAAACTGCAAGCAGCAAGTTGTCGCCCTCTCGACCAATCCCGTTGCGCGTTGCCTTTCAGTAACTAGCGATAGAGTCTATCCTAACCTCTCATTGGTCGAAGTTTTGAACTCTCTAACTCTGTGTTTACGCCTACGTTTTGCAATACCATGCTTCTGATTGGTTAGATTTCAAAACGAGCACGCGAGCAGAAGCAGGTTAAGGTCACAAGCTTTCCAGAGATGTGTAACATGATGGGGCCCGATCAGGGTTTCAGTTTACAGTTTTCAATCAAAAATTTAGTCTTTACAGGCGATTAAAATAGGATAATTGCCATGGGGTATGTCATTTAAAATGTGTTTTAATGCATTTACAATTTGAATTTCACTTAGTCCAATGCATGAAGTTGAAGTTTAATGGTGGCAGAATCCATTTCAAGTGAAAACTCAAAATCCATACTTTTGACCCACCTAACCTTTTTTGGGCCTCTACCACAATTGCTGCTTGCGAGTTAAGACCCGGTTCGTGAAATCGGGTCACATATATTCAAGCAAGGGACGTACAAAGGCTCTGTACTTTATACTGGTGCTGCTGATCTTCAAGTTTCGTCTTAACAATCCCATGGTCTTGTTGGCCTTGGCACTGATGTTGTTAATGTTGTTCCCATCCCCACTCCCCCAATGTCCCGTTTGCATGGGTGCTCCTGGGAAATTAAAAAAATCCTGCAACTTGACTTAATTTAATTAAACGATCCTAAAAATATAATAAAGTTCCCTGTGACTTGTCTCACTCTCATGGACTCAGGACAAAAACAGGTTCTGCATCTCATCTTCTTCCTCTTTGCAGTACGTGGCCACAATCAACACACTGAATATTTTCTACTGTGTGTGTCACAGTGTGTATGTCACAGTGTGTATGCCACGGAACCGGTGAGGTTCATCCACATATGCCGGAAGAAAGGGCCAGGAGCCTGAGGAGGCCAAAGATCTGCATCGTGGTACGTCGGCAGGAACCAATTATGGCATATATTGCTGCTGATTAACTGAACGATGAATTAAGTGAGGCATAGAGCTAGCCTGGTGTACCTGTTTTCTCATCGCGCACGACACCTTCCCTTTCAATCTGCATCGCCATGATGGTTTTGGTGAAGCCAAGGGAAGTCACTGTTGCTGTTTTTGAGCCCAGCAATGGTTTGTACTTTCTAAACACCGAAACCGACCCAAAAATGCCAAAGCAAACCCCAAAGGAAACAAATTTGGAATTAGAGAGGGGGGGGGGGGGGGGGGGGGGGGGGGGGGGGGCCGGTTTTGAACCGAAAAACCGGTGCTAAACATTCGCGGTTCGAAAAACCGGTTCGAGTTGCTGTGAACCGGGTTTTTTAACTGCAAACAGAAAGTATATTTTTCTTAGGATAACGCATTCTTTTCGAAAAAGAACACTGAATCTCAGCCCAGATTGGGTATTTTTAAACCAAGAGTGCGCTCAGTGCGCTCTCCCAGTTCCGTCGAGTACATAGCCTTCATAGGCTCCTTCGACGTAATGATACCAGAACCAGAACCAGTAGCTGTTTCTAGTTTGTGGTGGTGTATGACTTTGACTTTGACTTTGTGTTGAGTTGAGTGTGTGTGTGTCATGTGTGTGTGTGCGCGTGCGTGCGTATGTGTGAATACTCTGACAAATAAATAATGTTTGCATAGGTGAAGCTAGTGATGCGAGTACTGGTTAAAAAAAACTGGTTCGGTAAAACGTAACCGGTTCGAATATGGAAAACCGGTTTAAAACCGGTTCGGATTTTTTAACCGGTTCTCAACTCTACTTGGAATGGTGTTTCGCATTAGCTTTACATTCGGGAGGTGCCCGTTAAGTCACAGGCCCTCTAAGTCCCAAGCCTGTTATGTCCCGCTCCGTCTAAGTGGTTACATGTGTCGATGTGACAAGACCGTGTTCTGGTCATTTTGGTACCTTGTAGTGTAGATGACCTGTGGTCAGTGACAATGACTGTTGATTCTAAACAGCTTATTTCCTGTCACCAGACGATTATTTTATGCACTTGTATAATGCAGATCTATGCTACTGGCCACTGGTCACTTTGACTTACAAATCATATAGATACGTGTTCAGAGACGTGTAGTCACACTAACCACTTAGAGGGAGTGGAACATATATAGCGGGCCTGGGACTTATATGCGGGCGTTGGGGTGTTTTGTTTATAAATGACAAACATGTGTGTGTGTGTGTGTGTGTGTGTGTGTGTGTGTGTGCAGTGTGTGTGTGTGTGTGTGCGTGCGTGTGTGTGTGTGTGTGTGTGTGTGTGTGTGTGTGTGTGTGTGTGCGTGCGTGTGCGTGCGTGCGTGCGTGTGCGTGCCTGTGTCACAGTGTGTATGTGCGCATGCAAGTAGGTATGTATAGCCTTCAAGGGTGGATTATATAGGGTTTCCTGGTTGCACGGACATCCATAAACTCTCTCTTTTTTGTCTCCTTTCCTATTTTCTCTCTCACACACATAATTCACTTTTAACTTATGTCAGTTCATCAATGATTCCCATTTTCATTAGCCAGACTCTTATCAACAACACAATCCGCCTCTGGCCTTGTACATGGGTGTCTTTTATTACTGGTTGACATTAGCCTGTAGTAGCTTGTCCAACTGTAAAATGAGAGCTGTACAATGAATGATTTTCGTTTTGGAATCATGGTACAACTAAAAGGGGCACCCTAACTGATGTGTTTTTTTTACAAGAAACACGTCGAGATCATCCAGGAAAACGCCCTTTACAGAGATCGCAACACCCACTTTGCTCTGGTTTCCTAGATATCAAACCGTCAACTCGGCGATTCCTCCTTGGCGGAAGTCACAGTGCTAGAAGTCAAATTCATTCAGTGAAAGAGAAGGCATGCGCCTTCTCTTTTCTAATGGCCGGATGAGTTAGACCAAATCGTTAAATTGTATACAGCCAGTTTACCAAAAGGAGTTTCACTCACAACAAAGGATATACCGAATAGCTCCAATTTTTTGTTTTACTGCACTTCAAAGAAGAAAAAGCTTCAACCACGAGTGGCCTCCACCCACCCCATCCAAAACGGCTTAATTCATGGCTGTCTCCGGTGGCATCTCCGCCAAGGTGGAATCGCCGTTTTGACTTATAGCGGGAAACCAGAGCAAAGTGAGTGTTCCAGTCCTTGAAAAGGCTGTCTTTCTGGTGATCTCGACGTGTTTCTTTCAAAAACTCATCCGTCAGGGTGCACCTTTAAGTCTTTTGGGGAAGACTGGCTCAGTCTCAAACAATGGACATTTGCACTGGTGGCTGCAGCCAAAAGAATTGTTTGGCCTCTGACTTGTGTCCTTCCATCGATCCCCAATGCCAGCTGTCCTCAAATCTCTTTGGCCGAGAGAGTGGGGATTCAAGTCTTCAATAAGTTCTTGTCACGCCGTCTAGACATTACAATTTAGTGACTTAAGAGGTTGTGCAATGCGGAAAATAAAATACTGAATTAGAAAACTAATTGGGGCAAAGTGTGTGTGGAAAACCCAAAAATAAAGTGTGTAGTGTGTGTGGAGGGGGTGGGGGGTGAACCACTGAGTTTGTTTCACAGTATCCAGGCAAGACCAATCCGGCTACCTAATTGGGGCAAAGTGTGTGTGGAAAACCCCCAAAAATAAAGTGTGTAGTGTGTGTGGAGGGGGTGGGGGGTGAACCACTGAGTTTGTTTCACAGTATCCAGGCAAGACCAATCCGGCTACCTAATTGGGGCAAAGTGTGTGTGGAAAACCCCCAAAAATAAAGTGTGTAGTGTGTGTGGAGGGGGTGGGGGGTGAACCACTGAGTTTGTTTCACAGTATCCAGGCAAGACCAATCCGGCTACCTAATTGGGGCAAAGTGTGTGTGGAAACTTGAAAAAAACCCAAAAATAAAGTGTGTAGTGTGTGTGGAGGGGGTGGGGGGTGAACCACTGAGTTTGTTTCACAGTATCCAGGCAAGACCAATCCGGCTACCGTAGCGGTCCCCCGCGGGGCCAAACCCCGACCGGCACAGCTCCTGCCATTTCACTGCTATGGACAGGGCATCTGAGCACGCTTTAGCCCAGCCGCCGGAATAGCAGCTAGTGCTCCCTCTGCTTATCTGGCAAGTCATTTTCGGAAACGACAGACAGGCATACATTAAAACATGGGTGGCACAGAGGAATAAGGCTGCGGGCCGGTGTTATGATAAATAAGTACCTGTCATTAAATATCTACCTCTCGCATGCGAACTGTACCCATCTAACCCTAACCCTATCCCTAACCACGGAAAGAACCAAGAAATAGAGCAGGAGGGTGTAAATCTACATATTTGCCGATAAATCGATGTACAAATCCATGTACTTAGTTTCGTAAAATTCACAATGGCGGACAAACAAACGATTCTGATTGGCTACGCTAGGACTACTTCCGGCTAGGACTACTTATCTCATAGAGGTAAAAAATACACCGCCACACCGGACCTACGACCTACAGTCCTCATTAGATCCTTTATGTCATGCCCTAGATTGCACTAGTTTCCATTCTTTCATAATTGATTTTATTGACCCCCCTAGGGGTCTTGGTGCTTCGTATCTTCGCAATGAATGAAAATGAGGATTATAGAGTTTTAACGCCTTCTGCAACTGGCCATTTTAAAAAAATGCAAGTTATTAGTTTTCTTCAATAAGTTAGCCCCCACCCAATGGACTATCTAAGCCAGCCATTTTTGACTCCAAGCCATCCAAAACTTAACTGGGTCCTTTATGTTATGCCCAGATCTGCAATATTTTGAATTCTCTGTGACATGTATAACATTAGGCCCCCCCTAGGGGTCTTGGAAAATTCGGTCTTTCGATAACAGAGAGAATTTAGAGTTTTAACGCCTTCTGGGCCAACTGGCCATTTTAAATTATGCAGATCCCGAAATATCTTCGATGAATTAGCCCCCACCGCTTAAAAACTTAAGTCCGGCCCTGGCTGGTGGTGGTGGTAGGTGGGATAAGGGGCGTAGTGGTGGTGGTAGATTGGGGGTGGGGAGAGTGGACTATCTGGTGAAGTGTTGCACAATTGACATATTTTGTAGAAGTGTAATAATTAAGAGCTCAAGGGTCCCTGTGAACAAACTATAACCGTCATTAAATTTTTGTCTTCTTTTGTTACTTGTGTTATAAATGCTCCAATACCTCCATTTCGTCAGTGAAATTCAAAAACCTTGTACACTAGCGAACAAAAGTTAAGGCCCAGAAAGACAATCATCTCCGAAAACTCACGAACTCAATAAAACGCATCCAGCTCATAACAAAACTGAATTTATTCTTTTAACATTAAGTTCATTCCAAAAAATCATTAATCAGAACGAGTTCAGTCAACAAAATGCCCCTTTCAACAACTTCCCCCTCCTCTTGAAAAGTCACACTCAGAATCAATCAGCGACCAAAAGTTAAGGCCCAGAAAGACAATCATCTCCGAAAACTCAATAAAACGCACCCAGCTCAAAACAAAACTGAATTTATTTCACAGACGATTTGCTTTGCTTCAAAGACTGACCCTTCAGATGCTGTCTGCGTGGGTGGAGCAGACAGGGCCTAATTAATCAGGCATGGGAATGTGGAATCCAGAAAAAAAGCTGCAAAGCGCAGGTGTCAAGGGGACAAATTCCATGAAGCTCAAGCTTTTTTTGTGAGTAAACTAAGCCTTAAAACAGCATTATAACTAGAACTGATGCATTTAGTTAATTTTGCCTTCACTCCTATAAGTAATTCTTACTTAGGTGGTTTCTTTTTTATTTAATAAATGTCCATAAAAAAAAGCTGGCATGTGCTTAATTATAGCTGAAAATTAAACTTCTTTCTTCTGCGTTCCCAGGCCTAGCCATATTGGGCAAAGTACATGTGTCCGGTTTTCAGTTTTTACTGGTCTCCCCGCTGCATAGAGCCGACATTCTGATTTCGGAGGAGCTCAAAGGAGATTTTTTTGAAAAAAGGCAGGAGAATGGGCCAATAAGTCAGAAAGATAATAGATGATAGAAAGCAAAGGGAAAAGGCAGAGTCAAAGAGAGTGGCAGATTAGAGGAAGTTACAAGCACAGAACTTCCAGATGGGGGAATTATTTTTTACTAAAGACCCCCCGGTATCTCCACAGAAACTCATCCAGCTCCCCGTATGGAGGCACGAGGCATCCACCCACTGCCCCGCGCTTAAACAACTCACCAAAGAGCAGCCACTTTCAGAAACAGCTACGATACTTTTTTCGTTTCTTATACCTGAGTTTTCTTATATCCGAAACTCGGATATAAGAAAACATTTTGATTTGTTTTTCTTCTTATAACCGAGTTGAATGGGAAAAGAAGAAAAAAACAAGAAGAGAAAAAGAGAAGAAAAAAAGGAAGACAAACAGAAAAATAAAAAAAGAAGAGAAAATTCTTTTACTCATAATTTGGTGCATGAAAAAAGGAAAAAGAAAAGAACAGAAACTCAAAAACAAAAAGGCGGAAGTGGTGGTGAGTTGCATGATTAGTGAGCAAGATAGCGGAGAGCAGATGAATGACAAGTCATACGTTTCTTTATTGTCCATTGTCATTGTACAACGCACATGGAAACTTGTCTTCCACCATGTAAAATAAGAAGAGATATATCAAAATAAAAATATGAAACATAAATTTACATGGACAAATAAGTAACTCACACCACACCAATCATTCATCTGCTCTCCGCTATCTTGCTCACTCATCATGCAACCCACCATGGGTGTGGTGCGCGAGTTACATATTTGCTTAAATGCAAATTTCTGTTTTATGCTTGTACAATGCCAATGGACAATAAAGAAACATGTGACTATGACTTATGACTCATGTTTTACATCGTAAATTCAAAATACAGCAAAACTCGGTTATAAGAAAATCGAAGGGAGAAGATTTTTTTTTATTTCTTGTATCCAAGCTTTCTTATATCCAAAATTTGGATATAAGAAAGCATTTTAGTTTTTGTTCTTCTTATAACCAAGTTGAATAGGGAAAAAGAAAAAAAAGACAGAAAAACAAAACGAAGAAAAAATGCTTTTTCCTAATTTGGTGCACATTTTACATTATAAAATCAAAATAGTCTACTAAGAAAATTTAAAGGTGCCTACAACCACCAAGCTTTTTTTTCTCTTCCTTTTTACTGTTATCAAATGTGTACCTCTTCACCTTTCTTGTACTGAAATATTACCATTTACTGTCCACTCATGGAGAGGGTGACCTGCAGCTCTTCAGCAATCGTTTGCTTTTGTTTGTGGATTTTTGTCCACATGTTCAAATATTTGTATTTTTCTTCTTAAACAAAGAAATGGATTGCCTTTTCCTCTCTGCCATTGCTGCTGAAAATAAAAGGATGGACAGTCTCATTACGATCAACACAAAAGTACAGGCACTCATATTTTTTTAGACTGTCTGTGACGCAACTTCCTTTTTGGAAGGACTTCAATTTTCTCGGAACATCCTTTCAGGTCTTCTACTCAACATTTATTTTGCACAGAATACTGTAAAAAGTGAAATATATGAACAAAAAGAACCCAATTAGTCTTGTAATCAAGTGCCTGTACTGGTTACTGGTTAGACTGTCTGTGATGCAACTGGAACGACTTCATTTTTCTTGGAACATCCTTTCAGTTCAGGTCCAACTCACTTTTGTCCAACTCACATTTTTTGAAAAATGTGGTCAATGGCAATTTGCTTATAAGAAAATAGAACTCGCTTATAAGAAAAATGCCCCACATGGCCGAAAGGGTCATAAAGCCTTAATAAAAAAAATTTATAAGAAAATGAACTGCAAACCAACTCGCTTTGATGACATCATTTTCTTGTATCCAAGTTTTCATCACGGATGGGAGAAGGAATTTGCTTGGTTATAAACGACTTTTCTTATAAGCGATTTTATTATATCCAAGTTTTGATGATACATAAGAAAGGAGTTCGGCAGGGAAAAATGTTTTGCTCATTATAAGCGAGTTTCTTATAAGTGAATTCGGCTGTATGCCCTCATAATAAGTATTAGCTTAGCGTTGAGTACACTTGCAATATTGGGGCTTTCTGGATCGAGGTTTACTCATTCTATTGTATCCGACATTTTTTTCTTGTCATTTGGTATACAACAGTGTTCTGAATCTGAGGCAGCAGATGTTCAATCAGGAATTCAACAGATTGATGCACTTACAGTGCACCATCCAGTCTCACAAGCACACATGCAGGAGAGAAGGCAAAAAACAACTGTATATCTATGGTCAATTTTGTTTGGATCTGCACATTCACTCTTATTACTGTTTACCCCCACACCTTATATTTATGGTCTGTAAAAGATTGCACATAATTTAGCACAGAGACAGACAGACAAAGGTGCATGTATGTAAAAGTGTAAACAGGGAGAGAAACAGAGATGTTCAGACAGAGAGAGAGAGAGAGAGAGAGAGAGAGAGAGAGATGACTGTTTAGTAATAGTAGTTTGGGCACAACTGTTATGTTTCATATTCGGTTAAGGAACTATTTTGTGTATACATGTCAAGCTGTGTTGCATTTGTTGTGGTCTTACTTTTATAATACATGTATATATATATATTTTTTTCTTTCACTGTTCTATTTTTTTAATATTTCTCCATTGTGATGGTGTCTCCAGCGTCATGCATTTATTTCTTATAATTTACAAACTGTTACTGCCCCTTTAGTTTAGCATTAGAGGCGTTTCTTTTGATTCTGCCAAGGCTACGTTTGGCTCTTGTTCATCGAGTGGTTTGTCTGACAGCAAGTTTGCTTTGTCATTGATTAAAGCTACAATGGAACCTCCCTTGTAAAGACTTTGAAAAATCATCCAAAATAAGGTCTTAAGTGGGAGGGAGTTGCAACAGGGAGGTAATTTAAATACTTACAAAGAAGGGCAATGTCTCACAGAAGTAGGTCTTAAGTGGGAGGGAGTTTTAAAAAGGAGGGTCTTATAAGGGAGGTTCCACTGTACGATTAAATAGAATTAAGTTTAATTGAACAAAGTCTGCTAACTATGGAAACAATGGTCAACTTAGGACAATGATTCGACCGCCAGGGGGCAATCAAACCAGTAGGGGCTTAGCGCGTGATATTCTTAGCTGGGCATAGTGAGAGAGAGAGAGAGAGGGAGGGAGGGACTCATCTCCCTCTCTCTACGCCCAACTAAGAATATCACGCACTCATCTTCCTCTATCTCACTATGCCCAACTAAGAATATCACATGCTAAGCCCCTACTGGTTTGATTGCCCACCGCCTCTCTCCCACTACGCCCAACTAAGAATATTACGCGCTAAGCCCCTACTGGTTTGATTGCCCACCGCCTCTCTCCCTCTCTTTCACTATGCCCAACTAAGAATATCACGCGCTAAGCCCCTACTGGTTTGATTGCCCACCGCCTCTCTCCCTCTCTTTCACTACGCCCAACTAAGAATATCACGCGCTAAGCCCCTACTGGTTTGATTGCCCACCGCCTCTCTCCCTCTCTTTCACTACGCCCAACTAAGAATATCACGCGCTAAGCCCCTACTGGTTTGATTGCCCCCTGGCGGTCAAATCACCGTCCTAAGTTGCTCATTCCTCCATTGCATAGCAACTTGAGGGGGCATAAGACACTTCAGGTAATGATTATACCAAAGATAATTATTCTAAAAGGGTAAGATGGATTACATAAAAGCTCGGCGAACCGGGCTGATAGAGTTATCGTTAGTGGGGACAGTACACTATAAACAGTGGAGGCTATCCAAAAACTCAGACTGGAACTTGAACGGAGAATTCAACTGGCCTATCGACGTGTAAAATGTGTCCTGTTTAAAAGGGACATAACCAGTTTCTGTCCTCACTACTCATATAGGGAAAAGAGACCGGATGCTTATCTTCCCCTATACAGTCTTTGACCTCAGGTAATGATTACACCACCGTACAACATGTGAAGAAGTTTGTGGGCAGTAGACACAGTGAAAAGAGAAAGTCAGGTGAAGAAAAGGATCACAATACTCTTTTGTGCCAGAAGATTGTGGGGGTGGGGAGCTTATTAAAGAGTGACATCAAATTTTGTAATTGTGCTTGAATCTTACTTCCACTGTTGAATCTCGCATTCTATCTTAGACTACCTTAAATGTATATCAGGCATGGGAATTAGAGAAGACAAAAAAGACTGAAAATTGGGGTCTGGAAGCAGGCATAGGAACAAGGAATAAAAAACAACTGAAAACCGTGTGTTGGGATACAGCCCCCAGAAAATGAAGCTTCTGTTATCTAAGCCTTAAAAACAGTATTAGAGATAAGACTGATATATTTAGTTCATTTTGCATTCATTTATAACCAATAACTTAAGTTTTACTCATTGGGCTTCTTTTTATCATCTCATAAATGCCTCTTGGACCATCAAAAAAGCTGAAACTTGCAAAAAAAGACTGAAGAGGACCATCAAAAAAGCTGAAATCAGCCCAAAGACTGACAATTCCCATGCCTGGTATATACATTTGTTGTTTTGTTGTTATTTGTTGTTGTTTTTTGTGTGCCTAGTAGTCGTCTAAAATTATACTGCGAGTCATGCACTTACAAGAAACATGTTGAATCTGACATTCTATTTCATACTACCTTATGTATACATCTTTTGTTGTTTTTTGCCTAGAAGTAGTCTAAAATTATACTGCGAGCCATGCACTTACAAGAAACATGTTGAATCTCACATTCTATTTTATACTACCTTATGTATACATTTGTTGTTGTTTTTTGCCTAGAAGTAGTCTAAAATTATGCTGTGAGCCATGCACTTACAAGCAACATGAAGAATGAAAAAAAGAAGAAAAGAAGGATGTGGAACAAAGGAGGATGTGAGCCGTTTTGATGTTCAACTGTTTTAAAACACAAGCCTCTCCTCACATAAATTATGCAAGCACGCAAATGGAAAATGATATGGATTTCTATTTTGTCGTTTTTCTTCTTCTTTTATTATCAATCATGATTAAAACATTCTTGGTACTCCGAGTAAACTCAAAAACAGATGTACATAAACAAAATATCAAATGAACGAACGTTTCACCAAACACAAAAACAATTCATGACACTTTCGCACCTCAATCACAATGATTATTCTCTAACACAGTAACAACGGCCGATGCATCTCTTCCATTTCTCTGCCTGATGCAGATGGGCGGCCAAGCAGTACAAATCCAGGTATTCCAGTCTAATGCTCATCCATGTTCAACTGACGCACGCAGGTAGACATCCATCACTGGAGCAGTTACTGGGATTCAAACTTCCCCAGCAGATCCCCATCTCTGAACAGGAAGTAATCCTGAAAAAAAAATGAAAAAAACACAAAAGTGACAAATTAATTATTGATGCCTTAGGAACAGATCCATTCAGCTGGTACCTCATACTTTTTTTTAATTTTTAAAAGGCCCCACACTTAACTCGCTCGAGACAAATGAACCAAAATAGGCTCATGGCCTCCACAACCGCTAAAGACGAATGACCCTGATCCGGCTCATGGGTTTTCAAGAGAATATTTGGAATCTGATGCTTTATGATTGCATGGTGTTGCTAATCTTTTCTGAAAATATCACTCTTCCTGAAAATATCAGTCCCTAGCTATTCATAACTTATTTTTGACATTAAAAAAAAAATCGGAACAAATGCTTAGTCCACACAGAACAAGAGGAAGCAACTTTGCCAGTCCCGAGTGAGTCAAGTTATACTGAAAACTAGAACAAGTATGATTTTCCTTATAGTCCATAACAGCAGTATTACTAAATCTGCATTGAGAATGAGAGAAAGGCGCATCATCATAAAGCGCTCCATCATTTTTTTCTCTTTTAATACCCAATCGATTTAATAGTTTTTAAACTATTATTATTACAATCAAATTTATAAAAAAAAATTATATTCAAATTATAAGACGCATTGGTCTTCTCTTACTCCTACATTTAAACTTTAAAGCCTAGGTTTTTCAGTTCATAGAGCAATCTTATATGAAAGTAGAACACTTGTGACAAGACATGATTAAAGTTAAAACTCAATTTTTCGAACTCAAAGAAGACCACCGGAATGCCTAAAATGAATATTTAAAACCCAGCTTTTTTCTTCACATTATTCATTCATCACTTAAAGTTAAATGATCAGTTTGGAAAAAAAAAATCCTGAACATTTCGGGGATCAACCCAATAGCACAGGGTCGAGTTTCTCTAGACCATGGTCACCGTGCGCATAACTGTTACGCCAAAAGGGGTCTAAGAAACAGTTTAGAAAACGTCTGCGGAAAATATTACAAGCTCTTGTCTGATTGGTCCAAAAAAAAGTATTATTTTAAACAAACTTTAATGGACCAATCAACAACAAGAAATGATGGACTAATCAACAACAAGAAATGCATTAACCCCATACTAGTTCCGGATAGTTCGCCGCTTGCTCGGTGTTTGGCAAGAACAAAACGTCACGCGAACTATCGGCAAACGAAGGGCGTTTCTTAGACCGTTTTTGCCGATTTGTGAAATGGCCCCCAAGTCTCACCTTTTCTTCCAGAACAATCTTTGTCCCTCCGTATTCCGGAAGAAGCACCTTGTCTCCAACTTGGACACTGACAGGCGTTGTTGCCCCATCCTGAAGCAAAAAAGACAGAACATCAGTCATCATATAAATTGTAAGCAAAAAAATGTGCACAAGATTTTAACATTATAAAGACTAATTAATACAAAGTAACAGTAGAGAAAGCACTGCGAATATAATTTAGTAAAAGCACAAAATAATGGCTTGATCAGAAGAAAAAAAAGAGAAGTAGGTGTCAAAAGTGAGGAAGCATGAGTGAAACTAAAAGGGAGGAAGCTGTATTCATGAGCGAGTGGTGGGCATGTGATAAGGGTGTGGTGATCACCAGAAGCCAGAAAAAGAAAATCATTTAAAAAAACCTTTATAAGCTGTGAAGATATAATTTTGGTTCACAATCACACTGACACAGGATGAAAAAAAGCTTTGTTAGCTTATTCTTTAACCCTCAATAAAGATGATTTTGACCTGACTTGACACACAATCTGACACACACAAGCACAGGCATGAAACACGCACACACATACACATGTGTAGAGTGGTACAGAGGTAATGCGTTAGCCTCGTATGTATAAACCCGAGTTCGAACCTGAGTACAGGGGATTTTTCCTCTCACTCTGCACGAGGCCTTACGGTCTGACTGTGGAGTCTTTCGGATGAGATGTGTGCCTATGCACTTAGCACGTGTATGCTAAACCCAGCAGCATTTGGTCAAAATTTAACCCCCCCCCCCCTCCCCTCATCAGTCACAAAAAAAATTGCATGCAAATAAAAAGAAAGGGTGGCACGCCTCTGGCTGTGACGCGCTTTCCATGTGTGAGCAACCCAAATTTCACAGATGCCTCTTGACTAAAAAACTTATACCAAATACTAAATACACACACGTCATGGTCTTCCTAAGTGCTCTTATTTGTCCAAAACTCTGAGGAGAAAAGTCAGGGCTGACAAAACTACTAGCCTGGTAGCCATTGGCTAGTAGAAAAACATGTGGGCGAGTAGATTTCAAAAGTCACTAGCCCGATGGGCGACTGAAAACTTCAGTTCTGCACGGCAGTTTTTTTTTTTACACCATCGAGTCTCCCCAGACCATCTCTCCCTTCCATGTAACCAACTATCAAAGCAAGCTCAGTTGTCTGCTAAGACAACAAGATGCCAGCACTATTAGTATTAGTATTAATGAAAAGAAAGGCAGCCTCCTCAGTCTCCTCCTCCCCCTTCCCTCTCTCAAATCATTTTTCTTCATATTCTTCTTTCCTTTCTTTCTTTCCCACTCTTTCTCTTCCTCTCTCTTTTCCCTTCTCTTCCTCTCTCCTTCCCTCTCCCCTGTGTGTGTGTGTGTGTGTGTGTGTGTGTGTGTGTGTGCGTGTGTGTGTGTGTGTGCGTGTGTGTGTGTGTGCATACATGTGTTCAGGGATTTGTTTTCCTTTTTTCTCTCGGGCTAGTGAAAATGTGTTCGGGCGAGCAACAGTTCTATTAAGTTACTCGCCAGGATGGCTAGTGAAATTTTAAAGTTTGGCCAGCCCTTAAAGTACTATGTGAATCTGGCAAGTTATGAAGTTAGCAAAACATACCTCAGTTCTGCCACCACCCCCAACAGCCACCACAACGGCTTCTTGCACTTTGCCTTGCGCCTTCTCGGGGATCATGATTCCTCCCTTGGTCTTCACCTCCGGCAGGTTACGTTCCACCAGGATCCGGTCGAACATTGGCAGGAACTTCTTGAATGCACGTGCCTGCAAGTGTAACAGTGAAAGTGTAATGTTAGGAAAGGAGTCATGTATTTCAAGCTTGAAAAGTAAACCATCTGTTCTACTTCTTCTAGAGTCCAGTTCTTCTTCTTCCACTGTTCCAGTAATGTTCACCTGTCAAATACTGGTAGTTACTAACATTTAATGATGTACTGGGGTTCAAGATCAAGATGCAATGTGCGGGATAAAAGCCACCCTTAGCTGCCCGAATCCAATTCGGCCGAACAGGTGTTCGGTCGAAACGAGCTTAGTCAATTAAGGGTCTTTTCATTTTCGCCCGAACAAACAACGAATCCATCGTTCGGCCGAACAGTGGTTTTGTTCCTTAGCCTAATCTAACCCGAAACAAACTGTGCGGAAGTGACCATTTGACCCCAACGTCATAGTGAGGCTCAAAGGCCTTCTTCAGTAAACATGTAGGCCTAGGCTAAGCCTAGAAAATCCCCCACGCCCTTAAATTTGTGCATCTCGTCTATAGAAAGAAAATAACCGAGAAGTAACTTTTTTTTTAAGGGGAAGCAATAGCATTGAATTATCTTCATATAATAAAATGATGTGACGATGACAGATCGATGAACAGGCCTTTGGTAAACTACAGTGGGGTGAAGCCTAGGGCTTGACATTATTTTTTTTATAGTCACTACATCAGTGTGTGCGTATTTGTGTGTGTGTGTGCGCATGTTTGTGTTGTGTGTGCGCGTGTGATGCGTTCATGTAGGCCCCTATTCGAGTGTATGTATGCATGGTGTGTGTGTGTGTGCGTGTGTAGGTGTGTGTGTGTGCTTGTGCTCGGTGTGTGTGTGTGTATGTTGTTGTGAATATTATGTTGTTATTTCATGCTTGTGAATTGTGTGACAATGCATACATGTATTAGGCCTAGTAGTAGTAGTAGTAGTAGTAGTAGTAGTAGTAGTAGTAGTCACAGTAGTTGATTAATATGTGTATTGTTTTTGTCTGCTCATGTTATTGGATTTTTGTTTCATGTTTTTATTCCATTTCAATTTTGTGTAACGATGGATTCGTTGTTTGTTCAGGCGAAAATGAAAAGACCCTTAATTGACTTCGCTCGTTTATGTTTAAGTCTGTGGGATTCGTCAGTCACTTTGCATTATGATCTAGACTAACATCTGACGGCAAGAAAGAAAAAGGTAATCGGAAGAAAAAACAATGGCGTGTTTTGGATATATCACTGATCTAAAAATAAAGATCAGCGACAATTTTTTTTCCTTCAAGTATGAAGAGTTCTCGTGTTCGTCCGAACAAGAAACTTGTTCGCAGGATACGACTTGTGAACGAGATTCGGCTCGAACGGCTGTTCGGACGAACAACGAAGCGCTGTTCGGGCTGCATGTTCAGGGGCAATTAAGGGAAAACTCTGTTCGGCCGAACATTTTTGTTCGGCGAACACAGATTCGGGCTGTCCGTTCGGGCAGCTAAGGGTGGCTTTAAGACTAAGAGCTCATATAAAGGAAAAGGTTCACAGTGGCTTTATGCAAAAAGCAATTTACATACTTGTGGTGGTACCATAGCCGATGAGGTTTAACCGAGGCGTGGTTACTGCTACACCTAGATCTGTATTGTTAAAAAATAGGGACTTTACAGTTTACTGGTGTTGCACTGCCTCCGGGCATTGCCTCCAGTATTGTTCCCATCATCTTTGTATCTACAAATGTCCCATATCTGTTCCAGACCGAGGACGTAAAACACCATTTTTCATTTGTGGCTAGAGGTACAGCATTCTTGCAACAGTCAGACCATGTTCAGGTCTGACTTCCCAGTCAAATTTTTCGTCAACAAATGCATTTTCTTATTTCGTATATTTAACGCATCTTCGTAAAGGAATATCGTTACTACGACGTTAGGAACATGTCAGAGTTAATGTTAGTACAGTGGCACCTCCCTTTATATAAGACATCCCACTATAACTATAAGACTACCTCCCATATAAGACCTACTTCTCTGAGACATTGCCCTTCTTTGTAAGTATTAAAATCACCTCCCTTATAAGACCTCAATTTGGATGATTTTTGAAGGTCTTATAAGGGAAGTTCCATTGTAGTTTTTAAAAAATGAGATTTGCAGTAATTGCACACAATTTATGGGTCCCGTGATTGAGCGGGGATTTAATATATTTCTCAAATCCTATCTTATCCCATGCTGCGCATCTTCGTCTTTGAACCCCTGTATGTCAATAATTGCCGATAAACGGCAGGTGGACATTACTGGAAGAAGCAGCGCCGTACCTGTAGCCTGGAGAATGTGAGATACGGGCCCATACCCTGAGCCTCTGCCGAAAAGGTTTGGGATAAATAAAAACAATTTGCAACCTCTTCAGTAGGCTATATGCATTTACTGATTTAGAAACAAGAAGGAAATTATAATTATTCAATTTCAACCAAAGGCCAAGCTTCAGTACTTCACTACTTGCCGCCCACATTAAATACATCAGCGTTTACACATTGTCACAAATTTGCTGCATTTAAAAAACGCTGCATGGCATTGAGGGGTTAAAGAATAAAGTACTTACACTCTATAAAAACATACTAGGCTAGGGATGGGATGGATGAGAAGTGGTGGGGTCACTAACTCTAGTAACTACTAACTGGGGTGGCTTTTTAAAACAGTTAACTGCAACTTGGCCTTTGGTTGAAATTGAATAATTATAATTTCCTTGTTTCTAAATCAGTAAATCATAATGCATCCTCCATCAACGAATGTTTTAATATACTTTTATTAGTTTTAAGCTTGTTTTGTCCCTACCTACCTACCTACCTTGACATAATAGTAGCATCAAAGGATTTAACCGCATCAGAAAGCGATAATTGTTAGCCACGGGTTTGACTAGGAAAACTCAAAAAAGGACATTCGTGGAAGTCGACCTCCGTCACCTGCGGCCAGGCCCAGGGGGCACATGATGATGATCATCTGATCATAGCAGACGAGGAAAGCAGGCAAAACGCTTCAGCAGATTATATTGCATTATTGCTACTTGGATATTTACAATAATTTAGAGAGATACAAGGAAAACTGTAAAAATCACCACACAATCTTGACAAAATGTTACTTTCATACCATGATTTGTTTTTGAGGAGGATCAGTGATTTCTCGTGAGCTCTCAACTAGCAGTCTGGAACGTTCCACGTGCTCTTGTAGCGCATGTGTGGTGACCTTTACGCAGGGAGATGTTATTTAAACCAATGTCATAAGCAAATAATTATTTAGAAAAAAACAATTATGGGTTGCAAAGGAAACAATCAATATGCTCAGAAATCATTTTAACTGTTACTGTATCATGTCAAAATAATATTTATTGAAAATAATTGATATTTGTTAATCTTTGTAAGAAAACGTTGAAATTGCATCAGAAAACATGCATAGTCAGTTTTCACTCACAATTTCTTTTATAAAAAATAGTATTTTGTGGCTACAGTTATGAAAAATATAACACATTAAGTGAACAGTAAATATGAATGGTAGCTAGTTAATATCAGTTTATTTATTTGCAAACGGAAACTGTTTAAAACTTTTTATATATATTTTTTTGCATAATAATACATGTTCCGGGCTGCTTTCATAACGAAAGCCTCCCTCGGGTTACAGCAGTGAAGGTCAAACCTCTCGGGCATTTGGACGGCGTGTGGACCGGCTAGGAAGGTACATTTGGAGGAGAAAAATCAAGTTACTTTCCGATTCTGGCATAATAATTTGCGTTAAGATTGCAGTTATTTCATATTTTGAATCAAGACAGGTAACATGTGTTAAAAATTGTTGCGATTTAAATTAAGGGGAGATAATAGACTTCATTTATAAAATTTTCTATTTCGCTCCACGTGTTCTGCAACAAAATCAGACTAGAGCAGTGCACTTAGAGACTCAGACTGACAGTCAAGGCTATTGGATGTAATCTGGAAATGCACATAAGTAAACATATTCTGAATCATTTCAATTCCTTTGACTTATTTCATCAAAACCAATCAGGGTTTAGAGCTAACCATTCGTGCCACACCGCTTTAAGTAAGTTTAACCAACCTGGTAGATCAGTGGTTTATTAATATTAACAACGATGAAATTACAGGTGTTCTTGCTGTTGATTTCATGAAAGCCTTTGATGTTGATCGTAACCTCTTGCTAAAAAAACTAAAAATGTATGGCATTACTAATACCTTAGAATTCCTATCGTCTTTTTTATCAGATAGAAAGCAAAGAGTCTTTCTAAATGAATCTGAATCCTGTATAAAGTCTGTTGATTTTGGTGTTCCCCAAGGTTCAGTCCTTGGCCCCATCTTATTTTCAATATACATTAATGATCTGCCTCTTTTTCTTACAACTCCCACTGAAATGTTTGCAGATGATACGACTATACATACTAGTGATAGTAAAGTAGATAAGGTTTTTACTTGTTTACAGGACAATGTTGACAAACTAATTGAATGCAGCAGGAAAAAGATGGGTTTTAAGAGAGGTTTTGAATGAGGAGACTGAGTTGGAGTGTCGGAGAGGAGAAGGCAGAGAATTCCAAAGAGATGGTGCTTGACAAGAAAAAGAACGTTGGCCAGCAGATTTACAGTCATAGAGGCATCTGTGAAATTCGGGTTGCTCCCACCTGGAGCATGCGATTTCTGTGTGACTGATGAAGTGTGTGTGTGGGGGGGGGGGGGGGGGGGGAAAGAAAGGGGGTTGTAAATTTTGACCAAATGACAACTTTTTCATTGCCACTGGGATTAACGTGTGCTAAGTGCATGGGCACACGGGACCTCAGGTTTATCATCTCATCCGAAAGACTCGTCGTTCCAGGCATGCCAATAGTCCGCGAATTCGCAGAAATCCGCGAAAAACGAAATTCGGCACACACAAAAAAGAAAATGCGGTCAACGAAATTGTGCCTTTTACTTCGCGTGAAGTTCGTTTGACGCCAAGCGTTTGGCTCTGCAAGGTAGTCCAGCAAGGATTACTCCCTCGTACCGCGCATGCGTATTCATGATAACTTTCTTTCCAGTTTTGTCTTTCCTTCATTGAAAGCACGAAAACAAGTTTTCCTAGAAGAAATACTAATAGACGAGAGATTTTAAAGTGAACTCTTCAAAATGCCGAGGCGGATGGAACATCTGGCACATGTGGCACATCTCTCTCTCTCTCTCTCTCTCTCTCTCTCTCTCTCTCTCTCTCTCTCTCTCTCTCTCTCTCTCTCTCCGTTACAAC
Organism: Phymorhynchus buccinoides; assembly: GCA_017654935.2. NCBI lineage: Eukaryota > Metazoa > Mollusca > Gastropoda > Neogastropoda > Raphitomidae > Phymorhynchus > Phymorhynchus buccinoides. The sequence continues at coordinate 35,952,655 of CM065686.1, forward strand.
TGTCTTTGCCCAGTTTTGCTGTATTACTACAGTATTAGTCTCTTTTGCACACAGTATCCTTAAGATAAAAATATAAGATTAATTTAATGTAATTGTTGCCTAAGTAACTAAATACACATCTTTCTCCCCCCCCCCCCCCCCCCCCCCCCCCCCCTTTCCTCTTTTTATCTGTCTCACATAGACTCATTTTGTAACATTAAAAGTACTGTTTTCAGGCTGAAAGAAAGCATAAAAAGCTCAAATAGTTGCAGGAGAGGCTTTCTTTACCTTGTCGAATAGCTTTGTCTTCAGCTTCAGGGGGCGTTGCAAGCCCCCTGGACCCCCAAACTTTATTTTCAGAGAAAACTGCTTTTCCTCCATTGGCATGCCTGCATTCAGACCGTAAGGCCTAGTGCAAAATGAGAGGAAAAATCCCCTGTACGTGTGGTCCACTAACCCAGGTTCGAGCTCGGGTTTGCTTGACACAAGGCGAACACTTTACCTTTGTGCCAGTCTCTGCCACTCTACACTCCATATAATAGGACGTATATATAATACGTCCTCTATAGCACTACAGTATACTTGCCACCGACGTATGTCATATATATATATATATATATATATGTCGCTGCTAAGTAGCGATTTCGCCGCATTCAAAAATTGCACGTCAAACCAGCGGCGCATACGCAACTAACAGGTGGCACCGAAGGGGGTAATTTGGGTCATATAGTGATACACTGATATACTACTACCAAGCAGCGGGATTGTCTTCTCAACTTTTCATTGCTGTACGTTGTTTTATGTACAATTCTACAAAGCACTCGTCAGAATTGCTTATTCCCCATCCGAAGGAAGGATTTGCACTAATCGTTGATCTAATTATTAGCCTGTAACATTTTTAGTAAGTAATTAACACTTTCATAAACTGATTATTTGCACCAATCTATGCCTTTGGCGCCTCTGTGTGTGTGTGTGTTTGTTTGCCCTGTAACAGTGTAAGTGTAACTCATGTACCGGTGCACGGAATCACTTCAAATGTTGTGTGGTGGTGTATCAATTATCATGGTACACCCTAACACAGGTGGTCCCATAGAAAATTTAAACCTCCGGTGCAAACCTCCACCAAGGAAGACTCACTTTTCTGTAAAGCATGTTCGCTCTTTAGTTCAGTCACATACCATTACTCATATTTACTGGCATTAATTAGACAGATTTTGTGTCTGGGTGTGACATGGTTATGGTACTTAGATGGTCTCGTAAATTTCGAGCCTCCAGTGCAAACCTCCGCCAAGGAAGACTCACTTTTCTGTAAGATTTTTGTTCACCCTGTAACTCTTGAACTGGTGCACAGAATTGCTTCAAATTTTGTGTGATGGTGTATCATGCTGCAGATATGGTCCCATAGAAAATTTGAATCTCCAGTATAGATCTCCGCCAAGAACTCACTTTTCTGTAAGATATGTTTGCCCTGTAACTCGCACACCATTGGACAGAATCGTTTCAAATTTTGTGTTGAGGTGTTTCATGGTACCTAGATGGTCCCATAGGAATTTTAAACTTCCATGCAAACCTCCACCGAGGAAGACTCACAAAACCAAAGTTTCCTTTTATAAATATTTCATGTCCGAGCTGTATTTTATGAACCAGTGGACAGAATTGCTTCAAATTTTATGTGGTTGTGTATGAAAGTGCAGGAATGGTCCCATAGAAAACAAATATAAACGTGCTGACCTTAACCTTGAAGTTTGACCTTGAAACCGAAATTTCTTCTTGAGGCCATATCTTTCACATCATTGGACATGCAATTTTCAAACTTGGGATGGGCAAGCATTGGCTAATGGTGATTTAAAATATTGGGTACCAGTCAAAGTCAAGGACATAGACCTTGGAGGTGTCAAATTGGTGTGCAAAGTATTATCTTATGACCTTGACCTTGACTTTTTAACTTATCTTTTTTTTACCTCTGTTTCTGTATGTTAGTCGAAAGGGCCACTTTTGTGGCAATTTATCTATGAAAACTAGGGGAGAACATATACCTTTAATTCTCTCTATTCTCTACCTGTGGCTGTAGTTCGGACACCATTGGGTTTACACCCACACTATATTTCTTGATCAGCATGACCTAAGGAATGCAATTGAAGACATTTAAAATCCACTTGACCTTGACCTTTATAGTTGACCTTGAAGCCGTTATAATTATGAAAAGTGTAATCCTAAAACAAATAGCCATAGCTTGAAAATGGTTGGCTGTAGACCACTTCAAACCATTATAATTTATATTCACGATAAGCATCACTGGGCGGATACAGTGGGAGACATTTTGAGGTGCTATTCAGAATTCTGGTGACTGCTATTATGAAGACCCAGGCCATTTGCATAAAACAAACAATTGTAGTATGAAAACTATTGGTTGTAAACCCCTTTAGCCATATATACATTATACTTGCAATTAGCATCACTGGAGGTATGCAGTGGAAGACATTTTGAAGTGCTGCTCTGAGGACTGCTATTCTGAAAACCTGGGCTGATTCATATTTTTTTTATTAAAACGAACAATTGTAGTTTAAAAAATGTTGGTTAGACTTAAGAGATCCCTATAACCATGTATATTCGTGATCAACATCACCGGGGAATGCAGTGGGAGACATTTCAATGTGCTATTCTGGCAACTGCTATTCTAAAGACCTGTGCCGGGGAAGAGCCGCCGCGAAACGTAGCGAGCGCGGGGCATAGCTGCTTGTCCTTTTGCAATTTTACTGATCAGTGCGTGTACCGTTTTCATTGTCTTTGCACAGAACACAAATCAGATCAACATGTACAGACTACCTACCATGCTGCGGTCATCGGTGGCCAAGAAGTTGGCTCCAGGACTGGTGCGTTGCTATGCCAAGGACCTCAAGTTCGGCGCCGACGCCAGGGCTCTCATGCTGCAGGGGGTGGACCTGCTGGCCGATGCTGTCGCCGTTACTATGGGGCCAAAGGTGAGCTGAATCGCCTCTGTGTGTGTGTGTTTGTGTACGTATATATGTGTGTGTGTATGTATGCAGTGTGTGTATAAGTCTGACTTACACACATACATACACACACTTACTAAGTTAGTAAGTGTGTGTGTTGTGTGTTTTATCCTGTAACTTGTGTAAGTTGACATCATTCCCAAATTACTTCAAATTCTTTTATTTTTCCTGTGATCCGGGAGCAGAGCTGCCCAGGGCATCCCCAAGATCACTTGTTCAGTTGTTTACTTGTAGTATTTTACACTAAGTACTGCATATTTTACCAGATATATTTTTTGTGTTTTTTCCCCCTAGAGGTGAAACGTGATCCTGAAACAGAGCTGGGGCATCCCCAAGATCACTTGTAGTAATTTACACTACTGCATATTTTTTTTACCAATGACTTTTTTTTGTGCCTTTTCCCCCTAGGGGCGAAACGTGATCCTGGAGCAGAGCTGGGGTAGCCCCAAGATCACCAAGGACGGGGTGACGGTGGCCAAGGGCATTGAGCTGAAGGACAAGTACCAGAACATCGGGGCCAGGCTGGTGCAGGACGTGGCCAACAACACCAACGAGGAGGCCGGCGACGGCACCACCACCGCAACCGTCCTCGCCCGCGCCATCGCCAAGGAGGGCTTCGAGAAGATCAGCAAGGGAGCCAACCCCATCGAGATCAGGAGAGGTGGGAACAGCGAGGATAATTTGCTCTATTTGAATTTAAGACGTATAATCTTTATAGTCTGTATACGGCGCACCCCCCAAATTTTACCCAAATTTCAGATTTTGTTTCTATGTTTTCTTTCTATTTCATCAGTCACATTATAGAGCACAGGGGTCTGAGTCTTGGAAAAAAGTATCACCTTATACACCGAAAAATATGATACTATAATCTAGCGACATCGTTAAGGAGGGCTTCAAGAAGATCACAGATAGGGGGCCAACCCCATCGAGATCAGGAGAGGTGGGAACAGCGTGGATAAGTTGCTCTATTTAATTGACGCAGTAAAATTAGGATTTTTTGTGCCATCGCTAAGGAGGGCTTCGAGAAGATCAGCAAGATCAGGAGAGGTAGGAACAGCGAGGATACTTTGAATTAGACATACTATAATCTCTAGCGCCATTGTTAAGGAGGGCTTCGAGAAGATCAGCAAGGGGGCTAACCCCATTGAGATTAGGAGAGGTGGAATCATGACTGATATAGAAGCTGAATTGCTAAAATTATTATTATTATTTTTTTCCATTTAACTGGAAGAAAAGGACTGCAGCGGTGGTATTTTTCTAAATTAGGCAGTGTAAGTTGGAAGGAAGCATTTGTTAAGTTCCATATTTATATATTGTCCACTAACCGGTTTCCCCTTGCCTCCAGAGTGTCTGTGACACGATGGGTGTAAAATTTCCACTAACCGGTTTCCCCTTGCCTCCAGAGTGTGTGACACGATGGGTGTAAAATTTCCACTAACCGGTTTCCCCTTGCCTCCAGAGTGTCTGTGACACGATGGGTGTAAAATTTCCACTAACCGGTTTCCCCTTGCCTCCAGAGTGTCTGTGACACGATGGGTGTGTGTGTTTGTTTACCGTCAGGTGTCATGATGGCTGTGGAAGCTGTGGTGGACCAGCTCAAGTCCATGTCCAGACCAGTCACCACCCCTGAAGAAATTGCACAGGTAAAGTAATGGTTGTTGATAAAAATAATAATAATTAATACTTATATTGCGCAGAATCTTGCTAAGCAACTCGATGCGCTTTTCACTCACCATTCATACAAACATTTCTAACAGACGGATTAAAATACAATTTTAAAGTTTGCACCCCTTTGTCCAGGTAAATCAATGGCTGTTGATAGAAATAAAGCTCTTGTCACTTATGAACATTCCTCAAATCTCAAGCATGAATTTGCATGTTGTATTTCGATGCCTTCGAGTCAAAACGGACTATCTTTAGAAAGATAGTCCATTGACTTATTATTGATGTTATTGCAAAAACTAAGTACTTGTATTAAAAAAGACTGCAAATAATGTAAAATGGGGATTATGCTTTTTATATTTCTGCAGTTTTTTTTTTTTTTTAACAAGTTATTTACAGTATGCTCAATAATACGTCAATGGACTATCTAAGGATAGTCTGTTTTGACTCAAAGCCATCAAATTTTACTGTTTGTCATTTCTGATTTTGAAATTATTTTTAGTCAAATTTTCTGTTGAACAGGCGTATTTCTTTCCATTGTTCAGCCAATAATTTCTGCCAAACTTAAGTTACCAGGGTAAAGGAAAATTGACGTCTGCAATAATGTTTAATCCCCCCTATGACGTATTATAAATAAGGCATCTCCTTGCGTCCCAAAGCAACAAAAAGGTCATTGGATAACAGATCCTAATTTCATGCCTTTTAGTGGCATGGGTGTTAACTTTTTAGGCCCCTTATAGCCTGATTCCGCCCATGACATCCATTACTTTCTCCTACCAAGCCGTCTAAAACCGCCCCCCTACACCCATTTCGTTATGTATTTTGGAGTTAAAATTGCAATATCAAAAAACCAAAAATATCACATAACAAAAAAACCATTGCAAGTTAAACATTCTTCATTTATACACAAACCCTGAACATTTGAAGTCAATCCATCAAGAAGTTATTTTTTTTATTTTATTTTAAAGCAAAGTACCCCATTTCGGGCCCAGTTTACCAACATTAATTTGGTGGTTACAGGGAGTAGAGTCGTCATTTTAATTGGGGTTACAAGTGTTAAATCAGTGTGATGCTGACATTGACATCGGTGGTGAAAGGGTCAAGGAACATCGATTTTTATGAACACTTTTTTTTTAAATTTTCAGCAATTGTATTAACATAAAGTGAAAGCATTCATTGCTTCAGTTTATTTCTACTGTAGTTTTCAAGAGTGCCATTTTAGTCCGAATTGTTACACTGTGTGGGAAATGTTTCAGTGAGTTATGATGTGTTATGAGTTTTCTTGAACTTTGCATTGTTCCACTCAGGTGGCCACAATTTCTGCGAACGGTGACAAGACAGTCGGTGACCTGATCTCCAGTGCCATGAAGAAAATTGGACGTGATGGCGTCATGACTGTCAAGGTTTGTTATACTTTTCTGTGAAAGGTTTGATCAAGAAGGGATATTGGTATCCTGATGAAGTTAAAAGGAAGGAGCTGTGTTTGTTTATGATATAGTGCTTGCCTTATTCTAAAATCTAAGATGTGTAACCTTGATCTTCTTCTTCGTTCACTCAGTCAGTTTCCTGTCATATGAGCGTAGATGCGTCATGCTGCCGTTATGCGCCCAGCATGTCCAACTTCGGCTGAAGAAATCTTTGTAAGAATTTATAGAAAAAAAGGCAGGAGAATGGACCAGTAAGGCAGAAAGATAGCAGATGACAGTAAGCAAAGGGAAAAGGCAGAGTCAAAGAGAGTGGTGGATTAGAGGAAGTTACAAGCACAATACTTCCAGAAGGTGGGGGAACTATTTGTGCGAACCCCCCCCCCCCCACCCCCCCCCCCCGTATCCCCACGAGTTAACTCTGATCATTTTAGTGATTTTTACAAAGTAAAATACATAGGGTCTGAGAGAGAGGAAAGATGGAAAAGAGTGCATTGATGTGAGCATGCATGTGCACATGCCTGTAGTATAAATTATCAGGTTGATGCAGTTTGGATCTAGATCTGAATGATTTCACAATCATTCATTTTGTGCATAAAGTTTCCAAATGGGTAACAAACTGATAATCATATGAAGACAATTTTGAAATCATTGTATGATTTATGTACATACAGTACGCAATTCATACACATCTGAGCACTGTCACTCATGTATTTTACATTTTGATTTTCACATGATCTATGTGTTTTACATTTTGATTTCATGTGTATTGCAGGATGGGAAAACCTTAAAAGATGAGCTGGAAATCATTGAAGGCATGAAATTCGACAGAGGTTACATCTCTCCCTATTTCATCAACACCTCCAAAGGTATAGCTACCTTTTTAATTGTGCTAGTGAGTTTAACCCTTTCAACGCCAGCCATTCTGCAGCCAAAATGCACCATTAAACTTACCAGGGTAGAGAAAAGATTTTGTCTGCAATATTGGGGATTCCTCTGTGACATGCATAAAATAGGGCCTCTCCTTACCTCCCAAAATTAAGAACATAAGGTCATTGGTTAACAGACCCTCATTTGATGCCTTTTAGTGACATGGGTGTTAAAATCATTGTGGTGTCAAGAGGCGACAGTGGCGATGAAAGGGTTAACATCAGTATCATGATTCATTTGATTCATCCTGGTGCATTTTGTTTCTCTGAGGTTAAGTTTGTAAGTTATAAACAATATGTAATATTGCGAGATGAGACTTTGTCGTTAAAGCATTAAGCTGAAGAATTCTTATATTCATGAACTCTCAAGAAGGAATATGTAAATAGCAAAAAATATATATGTTTGCTTTACATGCATGGTAAATTGCAGCAAAATGTGTTAATAATAGAAAGGCTCTGTACTATAGAAGCATGATCAACATGTTGATATTTATGCGATTGAATCGACTCCTGAAAAAAGGCATAAGCGTGACCCACATAATTCAGTTTTCTCCCTCAAAGAATTTCATGGGTGCAACTTTTCCTGGTATACAAGGATTTCATGTTTTAGAATTTTGCCAGTAAAGGAAGTTCCTTTTTTTTATAATGAATTTGTCAAACAATATTTTTGTGTGTCTGCTGTATTTTTCAAACACTTTAAAAATAAAATAAGCATTTGCATAAATTGTGGAAAAAGCAAACTAAAATACCTTCAATCATTTTTTTCTTTAGCTGCAGGGGGTCATTACCCCTAGACCCCGGCCTTTCAGGGATTTTTTCATTTTGTGTAGTTGCACCCATGGATGGATGTTTGTTTTCCAGTTTTTATTTATACTGAAATTAGTAAAACATGAAACCCCCCCCCTCCCTCCTCTCAAGGATTACCAAAATTCCCCCAGTTTTTTTTGTGTTTTTTTTGTTGTAACCCAGTTCTCATTTAAAATGACACTTTTTAAAAAAGTGCAGAGACTAACATGCTAAATTCCTTTTTAAGAATGTTATTACAAATTTGATGTTTATGTTTTGCATCTGACCGGATACCTGCTGTTGTTTTCAATGACATGACAGGAAATACTAACAGATGCTACAGAAATGCAATACAGCTCAGTCAAGTTTTCTTTTCATCAATGGAAAACTAACCTCAGCTGCACTTGCAATACTGGTGGTATGGACTTAAAAAGTCCAGGCAAATAACTTCATAAGGTTGATATTAAAAAGTGAAAAAAAGTTTCAAAGTAAGATAAGTTTCTAAATGCAAAATGGGCTACATTAAGTAAGTGGGACTTTTATGTCATTGTTATAAATGTAATTGTTTTGTGCATGTTGACATTTATTATTATATTCTTATTGTTATGAAATTGATCCTATTTTGTACATTCTTACATTACTTTTGTGTTTATAAGTCATTGCTTTTGGCCATTACTTACATCAATTCAAGATCGATTTTAGCTGCATCTGACCGGATACCTGGTGTCTTTTATGACATACAGGAAACACTTGCAGATGCTACAGAAATGCAATACAGCTCAGTCAAGTTTTCTTTTCATCAATGGAAAACTAACCTCAGCTGCACTTGCAATACTGGTGGTATGGACTTAAAAAGTCCAGGCAAATAACTTCATAAGGTTGATATTAAAAAGAAAGAAAAAAGTTTGGTAAAGGTCAAGATGTGCCACCCCCCCTACCTATCTCGGTTAATTGTATTTTTCCGTTATTGCCTTTCTTACCATACATAAAGCTGTATTTTAGGAACATTTTTAGCTAATAACCTTTTTGGAATACTAACCCTAACCCTAACCCTAGCCCTAACCCTAACCCTACCCCCCACCGTATAAGACGGAAAAAACGCAACGAACCACAACTGTGACAAATCGCGGTGTACTGCAGTACATAGTGGGGGGTAGGGTTAGGTTTAGGGGTAGGGTTAGGGTTAGGGTTAGTATTCCAAAAAGGTAATTAGCTAAAAATGTTCCTAAAATACAGCTTTATGTATGGTAAGAAAGGCAAAAACGGAAAAATAGAATTAACCGAGAAATGCATGGGGGGTGGCACATCTTTACCTTTACCAAAAGTTTCAAAGTAAACTGATGTAAGATAAGTTTCTAAATGCAAAATGCGAAAGGGGCTACATTAAGTAAGTGGGACTTTTATGTCATTGTTATAAATGTAATGAGAGACTTAGTGGGATTGTTTTCACGCCAGAGGGCATGACGCTCGTGTGGGGCTAATCCTCTCTATATTCTTAGTTGGGGATAAAGAAAATGAGAGAGAGAGTGAGTAGTCCTACCATCTCTCTCTCTCTTGCTACGCCCAACTAAGAAAATCGCGTGATAAGCCCCTAGTGCATTGACTGCCCTCTGGCGTGAAAAAGATCGCCATAAGTCAACCATTGTTTTGTGCATGTTGACATTTATTATTATATTCTTATTGTTATGAAATTGATCCTATTTTGTACATTCTTACATTACTTTTGTGTTTATAAGTCATTGCTTTTGGCCATTACTTACATCAATTCAAGATCGATTTTAGCTGCATCTGACCGGATACCTGGTGTCTTTTATGACATACAGGAAACACTTGCAGATGCTACAGAAATGCAATACAGCTCAGTCAAGTTTTCTTTTCATCAATGGAAAACTAACCTCAGCTGCACTTGCAATACTGGTGGTATGGACTTAAAAAGTCCAGGCAAATAACTTCATAAGGTTGATATTAAAAAGAAAGAAAAAAGTTTGGTAAAGGTCAAGATGTGCCACCCCCCCTACCTATCTCGGTTAATTGTATTTTTCCGTTATTGCCTTTCTTACCATACATAAAGCTGTATTTTAGGAACATTTTTAGCTAATAACCTTTTTGGAATACTAACCCTAACCCTAACCCTAGCCCTAACCCTAACCCTAACCCCCCACCGTATAAGACGGAAAAACGCAACGAACCACAACTGTGACAAATCGCGGTGTACTGCAGTACATAGTGGGGGGTAGGGTTAGGTTTAGGGGTAGGGTTAGGGTTAGTATTCCAAAAAGGTAATTAGCTAAAAATGTTCCTAAAATACAGCTTTATGTATGGTAAGAAAGGCAAAAACGGAAAAATAGAATTAACCGAGAAATGCATGGGGGGTGGCACATCTTTACCTTTACCAAAAGTTTCAAAGTAAACTGATGTAAGATAAGTTTCTAAATGCAAAATGCGAAAGGGGCTACATTAAGTAAGTGGGACTTTTATGTCATTGTTATAAATGTAATGAGAGACTTAGTGGGATTGTTTTCACGCCAGAGGGCATGACGCTCGTGTGGGGCTAATCCTCTCTATATTCTTAGTTGGGGATAAAGAAAATGAGAGAGAGAGTGAGTAGTCCTACCATCTCTCTCTCTCTTGCTACGCCCAACTAAGAAAATCGCGTGATAAGCCCCTAGTGCATTGACTGCCCTCTGGCGTGAAAAAGATCGCCATAAGTCAACCATTGTTTTGTGCATGTTGACATTTATTATTATATTCTTATTGTTATGAAATTGATCCTATTTTGTACATTCTTACATTACTTTTGTGTTTATAAGTCATTGCTTTTGGCCATTACTTACATCAATTCAAGATCGATTTTAGCTGCATCTGACCGGATACCTGGTGTCTTTTATGACATACAGGAAACACTTGCAGATGCTACAGAAATGCAATACAGCTCAGTCAAGTTTTCTTTTCATCAATGGAAAACTAACCTCAGCTGCACTTGCAATACTGGTGGTATGGACTAGAAAAGTCCAGGCAAATAACTTCATAAGGTTGATATTAAAAAGAAAGAAAAAAGTTTGGTAAAGGTCAAGATGTGCCACCCCACCCCCCCCCTACCTATCTCGGTTAATTGTATTTTTCCGTTATTGCCTTTCTTACCATACATAAAGCTGTATTTTAGGAACATTTTTAGCTAATAACCTTTTTGGAATACTAACCCTAACCCTAACCCTAGCCCTAACCCTAACCCCCCCCCCACCGTATAAGACGGAAAAACGCAACGAACCACAACTGTGACAAATCGCGGTGTACTGCAGTACATAGTGGGGGGTAGGGTTAGGTTTAGGGGTAGGGTTAGGGTTAGTATTCCAAAAAGGTAATTAGCTAAAAATGTTCCTAAAATACAGCTTTATGTATGGTAAGAAAGGCAAAAACGGAAAAATAGAATTAACCGAGAAATGCATGGGGGGTGGCACATCTTTACCTTTACCAAAAGTTTCAAAGTAAACTGATGTAAGATAAGTTTCTAAATGCAAAATGCGAAAGGGGCTACATTAAGTAAGTGGGACTTTTATGTCATTGTTATAAATGTAATGAGAGACTTAGTGGGATTGTTTTCACGCCAGAGGGCATGACGCTCGTGTGGGGCTAATCCTCTCTATATTCTTAGTTGGGGATAAAGAAAATGAGAGAGAGAGTGAGTAGTCCTACCATCTCTCTCTCTCTTACTACGCCCAACTAAGAAAATCGCGTGATAAGCCCCTAGTGCATTGACTGCCCTCTGGCGTGAAAAAGATCGCCATAAGTCAACCATTGTTTTGTGCATGTTGACATTTATTATTATATTATTATTGTTATGAAATTGATCCTATTTTGTACATTCTTACATTACTTTTGTGTTTATAAGTCATTGCTTTTGGCCATTACTTACATCAATTCAAGATCGATTTTAGCTGCATCTGACCGGATACCTGGTGTCTTTTATGACATACAGGAAACACTTGTAGATGCTAAACAAGATGGACAGTGGCCTCTCTGGGTTTTTCGCTTCGTGAAAGACACATGGGCTGCTTTTCAACACTTGTATAACTGATTTCTAGCTTAGATTTTTATATTTTATTGAAATAAATGGAAATGATTTTGCATCCCCTTTTTTTTGGTGAAGGTTCTCTTTTCATAATAAAAAATAAATTAGAATCTAATTACACATACTTTACCGTGGCTGACGAGTGCATTATAAGCAACAGCTATTGACTACCTGTTTGGCGAAATGTATTGAGTACGTGGCAGGTAGTCAATAGCTGTCGCTTATAATGCACTTGTGAGCCACACTAAGTATGTTAAATGTAATTTTCAGAAGAAAAATGTTTTCACTTAGTGACTTACCTTATCATAGGTGAAAGTAGTTCAGGCATGCTCCTGAAATCAAGACTGAAAAAGCTAACAGAAAGTCTTCAGGATTTGCCATTTTGTCATCTGGATCCACTGTCTTGTCAAATAAAACATTTCCCGTCAATATTGATGGCAGATTAGAACAAGATGATAGACATGCAATTCTAACACTATCCCCGCCCACCCTGTATACACACACACACACATTGGACATTATTTTTTATGCGTTCACCATTTTAGGATTAGGTAGATTCAGAGAACATGGGAGTGTCATTTCAGGATTGAGAGAATGTTTTACTTTCAGCCATGCATTTTGAATGTTTTGCTTTGTTGAAATTATAATTAAGTGTGTGTGCGTTGATGATAAACCGTTATGCTTTTTTTGGTGTGTTTTTGTTTTTTGCGCTGAGACCACTTACCCTTACATAATTCTTATAGAGAGGAGGGACAGGAGGGGATTTTTCATTCATTATTTTCTTTTACTTTATCGTCATCAGATTATCACTTCATAGTACTAGTCTGCGTCATCCATTCACTGCCGTCATTGTTAAGTTTAGTGTGTTGTCTTCATTCACCTCGTCAAAGTCTTTTTAAAGAAGAAAATTTGGTTTTATTTGCCGTGTTTATTGTTTATTTCATCTTCATGTGCTTGTGTAGGTGTAGCGTTTTGATGCTTTTTAGTTCAATTATAATTCTTATAGAGAAGAGGTTAAGTAAAACTGCCCTCTGATACCAGGGTGCCCGTTAGGCAAGGTTTGACTGTGCGCTAACCCCGTTTCTTCTCCAGGGGCCAAATGCGAGTTCCAGGACGCCCTGGTGCTCCTATCGGAGAAGAAGATCTCGACCATCCAGACCATCATCCCAGCCCTGGAGCTGGCCAACACGGCACGCAAACCGCTGCTCATTGTCGCTGAGGATGTGGATGGGGAGGCTCTGAGCACCTTAGTGCTCAACAGGTGACTGAACTGTCTGTGTGTGCGTGTGCAAACCGCTGCTCATCGTCGCTGAGGAGTGGATGGGGAGGCTCTCAGCACCTTGGTACTCAACAGGTGACTGAACTGTCTGTGTGTGTGTGTGCAAACCGCTGCTCATCGTTACTGAGGATGTGGGATGGGAGGCTCTGAGCACCTTAATTTAGTGCTCAACAGGTGACTGCATTGTGTATGTATAAATTTGTGTCTGTGTGCAAACTGCTGCTCATCATCACTGAGGATGTGGATGAGGTGACTTTGAGCACCTTGGTACTCAACAGGTGACTGAGCTGTCTGTGTGTCCCTGTGCCTGCAAACCGCTGCTCATCGTTACTGAGGATGTGGATGAGGAGGCTCTTAGCACCTTAGTTTAGTGCTCAACAGGTGACTGAACTGTCTGTGTATTTGTGTGTGTTTGTGTGTGTGTGCACGCACGCAAACTGCTGCTCATCATCATTAGTGATATGGAAGCTGTGAGTTTGTTCTCAACAAGTGGCTGAGCATGCATGGATGGATGGATAGACAGATGGTCGGCAGGGTGGGTTGGAAGGTGAGCAGATGCATGATTTTTGTTGCTTTCCATTTTCTTGGCCATACATATGAATTATGATACAGTGGCATTACCCACATGTCACTCATTACAAGTCCCAACTCGCAGCCACACCCTGGTTTGCCAAGTCGCAAGGCCTGAAAACAGCAATCCAAAGGGAGAAAGCTATGTCAGGCTGTCAACTGTGTTAAAAAATAGGTGGTTGTAGAATAATTTTTGTAAAGAATATTAGTAATTAATGCTGCTTAAGATTTTTTTTTTATCAATGTGTATCTTGAAAGCAAGAATGTCTTGGAAATGCATCACGTCTTCCCCACAGTACATGATGTTTGGTTGTTCTGTGGGACGTAAAATGATGCTACAGCGACCTCCTGACCTTCAGCCCTGAGGTCACCTTGTACATAGTGCTTCAGGTATAGGGACAGGACACACTGGTTTTACTGAGTTCTGCACATGTATGTGCTTTTCATAACGACTTCTGGTTTTGTTTGTAAACTCTTTAATAAGATTGACAAATAAGAATATATTAGATGGTCCAGTAGTTTTTTTTCAGCAAGCTTTTTTGTGTATTTGTCAATTAAGATCAGGTGTTGGGTCTTTTTTGGGGTGGGTGGGGTGGGGCTACTTCTTCTGTGTTGCTGAAACAGTTTTGGATTGTCCAATTTTTATTTACAAATCCCTGGACTATACTGCACCGTAATTATTTGATAATTGTCCGCTCATTTGAATCCAGTACAGGGATTTGAAGATTTGTGTGAATGTTGTCTTCCAATTCAAATGTATGTCTTTAAATCTGACCCACAAAGTGTTCAGAATCATTCATGACTCAGTTTTATGGTTGACTCATTTTTGACTAGACTCCTGCTGATGACAAGTATTTTCATGCTTTTTTGATAATGATGCAAGTTTGGTTTGGTATGGTTTTGACAGCAGTCATGAAATATCTTTTGAGCTTGTATTGAGTAGAATGTCTGTTTCAAAATTTATGCACCCTACTGTGATGATAAGTAATCTGGTAAATCTGCTTTCTTTTAACTAATTTCAAAAATCTGCTTTCGTTTTTTGGTACCTTACCATCATCGTCATTAATTTAGGAAAACTAATCAAATGCTGCAAAAGCTATGGCAATTTGGTAAAGGCGGCTACAGACTATGTGGCTGCCTCATGTGACTCGATCAGGTCGTGACGTTTCACCTCATTTGCATACCATCAAACTCGATCAGTCTGACTCAGTCGGGCCCAGTCAGGTGACAGGGCCGACGAATAGGGCGGGTTCTAAATTTCACTGATCAAGTCAGATGGCTTGTGACGTCTTCTGTGCGGGAAACAAAATTTGATCTACGTCACGACATGATTGCGTCATATGAGTAGGTAGGACTTGACATTTATTTCTAATTAAGCTATCAAGTTGAAACTTTGCAGGCATATAGCTATTGCTAAGATATGGAACCATGCAAAATTTCAGGTCTGTATCTATAATAATTTCTGAGTTATGGGTCTGTAATTTTTGGCTAAAATAACGTTTTTAGCCAAATCGCGATATTTACAAATTTCAAAACACCATTGTACAAAAACTAAAGAGCCCAGAGAACTAAGATTTGACAGACTCACTCTCTGCAATATGTACTTAATGCTAATTTATTTTTAACCCATTTACTTTACATACTTTTGAGATACATGATCTCAAAAATGCCAAATTTTCAGATTTTTGCGACGGCAAAAAGAGCCAAAAATCAGTGAAAAAGTAAGAGCCCACCATTTCCTTCAGATTCAAGCTATTTCATAGAAACTTTGCAGACACCCAAACACTGATAATATGTTAAATCTTGCAAAATATTTAGACTATGTAAGTGATACTTCTGTAGATATTGACCTTTAAAGTTTGCAATAAAAGACGTTTTTCTAGCAAAACGCATAATTCGCCATTTTTAAAACATCAGAAAATGCAAACTATTAGAACTACAGACCTAAAATTTGGAGGGCATAGTCTTTACAACACATACTTCAAAATTGCATATCGTTAAATCCATTGGTTTGTGCATGTTCAAGATATATATGTTGAAAACTTTCACATTTTCAGATTTTCGCAACACAATAGAAGATGGGGAAGGGTTGGCGGAAAAAAAAAATCAATGACTTGTCATTTTTTAAACCACTACATTAATGAGAAGACATTTTATATCAATAAACAACTCATAATATCACACTGGATAAGCACTTTGAAAGCATGATTTTTAAATAACTGCGTTAATGCATTTTGTGGTATTCATTAGTTGAATTTTACATACCATAAAAGTGTACTGGATTTATGTGTTGAATCAACAGTGCATATTTAGCAGAAATATTGCAGGTATGCAGACCATCTTGCCTGCAAGCGCTTCCAGTGACTGTCGTCCACATGCCACACTCTGTTCTTGGGACAAATTTCAAAGTTTGAATCAAACACAAATTTTGCCTCAACTCTGTCAATTTCGTCACTCGCAGGCCACTTGAAAATGTTTGAGTTTTCCTTTGTTGATGCCATGAACTTGACATCTGCCAAGTTATTACTGATGCGGTTGAGGACCTGCCCAATGTAAAAATCATTGTCATAGAAGACAGCAACAGTCTCAGCCTGTTTAGAAAAGGCATAAGCAAAGTCAGCTTTCTGGATGTCATACACATCGTCATGCTGTTCTGTCATGTCAGTGTCATCAATGTCACAGTCTTCTTCTGGTATGATCTCTTCATCATCGCTGTCACTTACAGAAGCTTGTCTTCTCCTTTTCCTGGTTGTGACACATGCAGCTTCAATTTGCTGGATGTAGTTGTTTATGTCACAGGCAAATTTGAAGGAAATGAAATTCTGAATGAGATCTGCGAGAGGGACCTTGGTTGTTTTCAGTTTGGGTGATGAATGGCCCAATACAATTTTCTGATAGTCTATTTCTAGCTTGGTGGTTTTCAGCTTTTGTGTTTTTGTTGGCTGAGACATTAGACGGTCAAGTATTTCTTCTGGTGTTGAGCTGGGGCCTCCAGCTGCAGTGATGTTTCTAACAATGTCATCTTTTTGCTTCCGGAGTCTTGCTCTCCTCCTTTCCTCAGCTTCTTCTGCCTCTCTTTGCTTTCTTTCCATGGCTTCTTTCATTTCTTCAAGGACAAGTAGTTCTTGCTGGCGGTGAGCTTTTCTTATTTCCGGACCTAACTTCCGAGCTCTGTTCATGAGGGAGGTTTGCTCTTCTGGCGTTTTCTTCTCCAGCCATTTGGACACTGTCTTGTTTCTCTTCAGCATGTTGAGTGTCGAGTGGTGATGAAGAGTGGCCCTCCTGTTTTTGAACATGCTGTAGTCCAGGTCAGCAAACATTGCCTCCCCCAGCAAGTTGGTCAACTGACAGTGGGCCATCCTGGCTCGATGTTCATCACTTGGAGCAGCACCATATTTCCCACCAGGAAGAAAGTCTTGAAGCTGGCGTTCGCAGGCCAAAACAAATTCAATTCCCAAGGCCTTAAGAGCACTAGCAAGAAGTCGACGATCCTCCACAGATAATGCTGATTTTGCTTGAAGGACGCCATCAGCTACATCTCCACGCAGACGAAAGCTCTCTATCTCATGGGGAATGAGCTCATCAACAAGCAACATATCCGGATTCTCTTTCAGCTCCTTGAGGCTTTCGTACATTGGTTGGATAAATCTATATTGATCCAGGTAGTGAATGTTACTTCTGATCAGATTCCAGAAAGGTCCTGTAAAATACACATACATGAGACCCAGGCCAAGCAGCAAAGGTGACATCAAGCTACACACAGTGTCAGCTTGCACACTCTGTTGTTTGAGGTTAGTGGGTGTCCTCAACTGGAAGAAAGCCACAATGTCCTGTCGATGGTAGATCAGGCCAGCAGCAGCAGCAAACAGATTATTAAATCTGTTGGAGCGAAAGCTGGAGAGTTGGCTGGTCTTTTCGATGGAAGAACAGTATGCCAACCAGTCTGCTTGGCACCCATTCTTCTCGTCACCTCGGGGTCCCAATGTGTCGCAGGCCATCCTGACATATCTGAAACATGTCCATCAATGAATATGATTCAAGCTTTGAAATAAGGAAAGAAAAAGTTGGAACAAAAAGAAACAGAAAGATTAAACCATTTACTTTTTACAAGCAAGATTTACAAAACAGCTAGAAAACTTTTGAGATCATGATTCATGATATTTACACAATATTCAAAATATTTTCATTAAATCTAAATGCCTGAATTGGAGAAAAAAACCCACACAATTCTTTAGAAAAAAAAGGACCATTTGTTTCTGAGCTTTTTTCTTTGAGAGAGAGAGAGAGAGAGTATTAATACCTGCATACAGCTGATTCAGTCTGACGAGAAGAGAAGCACTGGAATTGAGGCAGACAGTCACGACCGATGCGCCCATCCAGTTCTCTTTCCTTGGCAACTTCTACCAGGGCTTTTTCGGCTCCACCTGACAGTGCCAGCAAGAAATGGGCATTGCAGTGGAGAAATTCAATGCGCACATCTGTCTGGAGCGTTTCAGTCTTGTGCCGGTCTAGCATCTTGCCAACACACTTCATGGTGTTGGCCCGATCTGACATAAGACCCACCATGTTCTCGAGGAACTTTTTCTTTTCATTTTCTTTCCTTTCTTCTACTGTTTCATTTTGTGCTGCAGCAGGTTCTGTGCAATTTAAAATGGCAAATTCTTCAAACTTGTCCAATGCCAAATCTAACACAGTTTGAGCTGTTTCATTGGCCACAGGGTCATATCCTAAGGAGAAACAGCTTTTGTCTGCCATGGTGACTTGAAATCCTACATATTTTTTATGTTTTTTTGATGTGCCATCAACGTGCAAATCAAAATTCTGCTTGGTTAGTTCTTCAGCCACTTGGATTTTTGCTAGGCTGTGGCTCTGGTCGGCAAACCTTAAACTTGATGTCTTTGAGGGAAGATCTTCATCTTCAAAGTGAACATCAAATATGTGTTTGGCAACACACTGTATAACTTGTCGGATTCGTTTTGTTGGGACTTCACATTCTCCGACAAGTTCATACACACATTTAACAACAAAATCATTGAAATAACCCTGCTCTGTTCTTGTACTTGGTTTTGTCATTTCAGACTTTCTTTCATGGAGCAAGGTCATTATTGTCTCTTCTGCAGACGCCAGTTCCTTAGCTAATTTTTGTCTTTCTTTTTCCAGATAGCTGGCATGTTTTTGATAGGTTCTTTTTTTGGTATTTTCCTCCTCCAGTTCATCCACCTGGAATTCTAGTGTCTCTGCATGTTCTTTCAGATTCGTATAATTGTCCTGCAGTCGCTGGTGACGTCTATTTAGGTTGTCATGTTTTAATTCTGTACATTGTTTTTTGAAGCTGTTAGATTTGTCCTGCAGATCCCTGAACTCATGTTTTGCCTTTATTAGCTTAGTTTCAAGCATGTCTATTGTCTTTTGTTTCTTCGTCATGTCACTCTGAAACTGAGAGATAACAGTCTTGTTGTCTGTGACAATCTCTTTCAAAGTATCAACTTCAGCCTTCCTTGCTTCTTCTATTATCACTTGAGACACTGTCTTGTTACTACTTTCTCCTTCAGCACTCAGTGTGGAAGTGGAAGGCAGATTTGAAACGGTCTGAGGTGAGGATGTTAGAGTTGTGGGTGAACAAAGCAAAGACACTGGAAGGTCGGGTAGAAGACCAGTAGAAGCTGCAGGATTATCGGCTGGATGGTCTAAAACTGGTAGACAGGAAAATGGTGTGCCAGCAGTAGCCTCTGGTGCTGTTTCAAGTCTTGAGGCTGAGCTTTCTGGTTCGGATGTTTCTTCAGGAAGAACAAAAGAGTCTTGGTAGCCTTTCAGCAGAGTGGCACCGGCCGCGTAATGTTTCTTTTTTTGTTTACCCTTCAATTTTGATGTGACTTTCTTTATCAGCTGGTTTACCTTATTGCAGTCAATTGAATCAAACTTTGGACAAATGAACTGGAGCCACTTGAGCAATGTGTTCACAGTAAAATGCTTTTGGTTTCTATAGTTATTAAGTTCAGCAAAAAGGCCCACTGCAACATTATTTGATGGTGTGATATTTGGAAATACATCATCACTGCTAATGTTGGATAGCAATTCTTTGGAAATTTGAGAAGCCTGTGAGTACTCTCCCAGCCACTGAAGTTCACATTTTTGTGAGAGAAAGGTGTCCACCTCACTAGCATCCGTCGCTGCAAGCCGCCGCTCAGCAGTCTTTATCAGTGGGTATACCTGCACAGCACATAGTCCTGCATTAAGTGTATTGTTTGTGTGGGTGTCGGTACAAATAAATATTAATCTTAATAAATGTCAATCATAAATTTCATGGTACTTAAAGTGATTAAGATGGATGAGTATCTCGGATTCTGTGGCCTGAACCAGCTGGGGTGTGGCTGCGAATGGGGATTCGGAATGAGCACTGTGGGAGCAACGCCACTGTACAGCACAGAAGATAGGACAGCAAAAAAAAAAAAAAAAAAGGATCGACGAGTAAAGAAAATAAAATAAATGTAGTAAATTAATCTGTCAGACTCAGAGTGTGTGTGCTTGTGTGTGTGCTTAAGGACATGTAAAAATATTGTCCTAAAAGTAAATACCACGTTTCATATCCCCACCATGTTATCACTGGTGATAGAGAACTCCAATGTGTGTGTGTGTGTGTGTGAGTGTGTGTGTGTACGTGTGTGTGCATGCGCATGTATGTCTCCCTGTCTGTGTGCTTGCGTGTGTGCATGCGCCATATAAATGTTATTAATTATTATTATTATTATTACTGCACAGCCTGTACTTTCGCACACACACACACACGCGCGCACACACACACAAAGTTTATACATAAGTACATTATATTATTTATACATACCGGAGCCACTGGAACCTTGCTCTTGTGACAAAGATCATCAAACGCAGCCTGGATGTCATTCCAAGTCACCCGGACCCCCAATTCCTCTTTGAGAAGGCTCAATTGCAGGAACTGCCGATTATTTATAACAGGACATCTGTTTGTAACTGCATTTGGAGGGCGGCCCCTGCCTTTCGGTCTGAGCATCAGTTCCAAAAATTCAAAGTCAGAATCCCCTGTAAATCACAAATAAATTCAAATTAACTTCAGATAAAGTATTTTAAATGTTTTTGTTTTCAAAAATAAGTCTAAGAAAGTTAGTATGAGATCTGAATGACTAATTTCTCTTTGAGTGACTGGACAATTTACACTATTAGTATAAATGTATTTGCACATTGAAATTGATTACATCAATACATGCACTACTAAATATTTTTTTTTTAATTAATGTGCAGTTTCAGTTTGTTATAAATATTATGACTGTGTATGAATCTGGGCTTAATTATTTCTAATCAATCCATTTATTCGAGTCAGCGATTAAAAAATAACATTATTAGCTTAATAACCAGATACAAAGCTGAATTTATCAAAATTAATGTGACACACTGCCTAAATCTTGAAAACGTAAGTTCAAGTCAGTCTCCATGCGGCCATGAGTTATCTTTTCTTGACTTCAGAAAACGAAATTTTAACGTCGATTTTGCACTGAAATGGCCTTCTCAGATACTAAAAGAAATCTATATCGCAAGGAAAATCATGTATGTAGCGATGGCTTGCTATATATGTTGTAATACTACATAAGAATTTGATATAAAAGTTAAAATAGTGGCGTTATGCTGAACTTCCGGTTACGACTAAGATCGCTGCCTGATACCCCCCAGGTTTTACTATTTTGCTTCTTTGAGAAAGACCTAGGACATAATATTAGAAACAAGATCGTAAAATTATACATTCATTAATTGATTCTGGTAGTTTAAGTGTCAAACTTACGCAGCGATTCCGAGATCGACTCCAAATGATTAGCATCATGATCGCATGTTGATTTACTCGTGGGCGCCGCCATTGCTATTGACTGAGAATCTGTGGGGTTCTCTCTTTCAACTACCAATGACTGGCATGGGCTATGATTTCCGGTTCGAAACTTGCAGCATTAAAAGAGTAAAGATTAAGCTTTCTTTTCATATGCGACACGATATAGTACGTTGAAAATTGTAGAAATGGTAGAATCCCGAAAAATTTGATACTTTTCAACTGAATATTTCTACTCTCAAACGATCGATGGCGAGTTCGAGACTACGACTACGTCATTCCTCAGTCTTCTAGCTTTTCATTGGTTGGTCTTCGCTGTGTGTGCGTGGTGTCAATGACAGTCACTTCGCGAGTTTCGATGGTGGGTGATTCAAGCTGCCCGCAGGCTTGATGGAAAAATGGCGCCGCCGGCTATCACGGCCTCTGACCCAGGCTTGTTTCAGTGTTTGTAGTGAATTACATTCATCATTCACACAGAAAAAAACATCACACAGGTGTAGTTGAAGGCTTTATTTATTCATTCAATGGGTTTTTCATCATCAGCAAGCATCACAGTGAATACATTTTTATTGCAAACTTCAATGAAATTGGGTCACTGCAGCCTTGTCTTCTACCGACAAAGAAGGTGTGGACACACCTAATATGAGGCAGCCACATAGTCTGTCGCCGGCTTTATGCATCACGTCTTCCCCACAGTACATGATGTTGGTTGTTCTGTGGGACGTAAAATGATGCTACAGCGACCTCCTGACCTTCAGCCCTGAGGTCACCTTGTGCGGTGCCTCAGGTATAGGGACAGGAGACACTGATTCAAAGAGTTTTTCTGATGTTTGTCCTTTTCTTTAACGCCATACTTGTTTATTTCTACAGTTTTCTGTTGTGTATATTTTTGTGTGTGTGCGTGTATGGGTATGTGTGCAATAGTCTTGCATTCTGGTTCTGGTTTAATACCTCGCGAATAACACATCTAATGATAGTTGGTTCACCAACAAAAAAATCCTTGAAATTTGATGATAACAATAGTAAGTTTGGCAACTAATCACAATAAATCGCATGCTCGATAATGAAAAAAAACATGTTTTCTAATGCGTTATTAAAGACTCCATTGACAGTTATTTTGTGTTCACATTCGCACCACTAAACCCCTGTTGACTGTAATTGTAGTCATACAGATTGTCTGCGGTGCCACAGCAAGAACCCTGAGTGAATTTAACATCGACTCCTCTGTTGCTGGTTTGATGAACAGGGAGTTACTTCACTTTGTCAGGGTGACATGCCATTTTGTTTTTTTAGAAACCATGCATGTCTTGATGTAGATATGATAAAAACTCACAAATCACTCCAGCCATACACACAAACAAAACATACATAAACAAAAGGAGAAATGAAAGAAGATTACGGGTTTTTACTTCAGATTTATACGTAAGGAAGTGGTAGATCAGACTTTTTTATATGCAGACATAGGGTTTTTACTTCAGGTTTAGACATAGGGAAGTGGTAGATCAGACTTTTTTATATGTAGACATAGGGTTTTTTACTTCAGGTTTAGACATAGGGAAGTGGTAGATCAGACTTTTTTATATGCAGACATAGGGTTTGTACTTCAGGTTTAGACATAGGGAAGTGGTAGATCAGACTTTTTTTTTATGCAGACAGGGTTTTTACTTCAGGTTTAGTTAGACATAGGGAAGTGGTAGATCAGACTTTTTTATATGTAGACTTTATATAGAAAAACACTACACCCATTGGTTCCCCACAACAAACCACTACAAAGTCAGAGGCAAAATTGTGGTCTAAGGGAGCGAAGCGAGTTTAGATGTGATCAAGGTGCACACAGATTTACTTCCCTTGAAGCAAATGCAATTGACAGCTATCTGTTAATTCCGGACATATATGGCCGGAACGACTTGAATGAGTTAAGAGATGTAAGACTTTAAGTGCATGCACCCCTCTAATTGTACATGGTGTGCGCAGTGACTATGCATATACGTTCTTGACAGGGCTCCCAATCGTCCCGCAAAACAAGGGGTCCCAGGGACTCCTTCACTTACAGTATAGAGGGTCCTAGAGGCGGGATAGAGGGTTCCAGTGGCATTGCGAATGCTAAAAAAACTATCTAGTGCATCCCTGGAACCCCCTGCACATTCTTTTAGAGGGTCCTCTAGAATTCTAGTACTTCATAGACCCTCAAATGGGCCTGGGAGCCCTGCTTGATATCACTGATGTTGACATTGGATGAAGAGCGATAGTTCTGGGATGCAGCTATTTGCTTTTGAACAGTCACGACTCAAAATTCTTATATTTCTAGATCAATTTTGGCAGATGCAGACCTGTTTACCCTTTTCGAGTAGTATTCTACTCAATTTGTGCCTCTACTGCTCTTCAAAGTTGATGATGATACTCTTTAATTCTTGATTGCTACTCATTTTCACATTTCCATGGATGCTCCTTCTTGCAGGATGTCCTGAATTGCAGGATTTTTAAATTGCCTAGAGCCGGCATCGCTGGATTATGAGAATTTGAGAAGCAATGATTTTCTTGCACACACGCACACACACACGCACACGCACACGCACACACGCACACACACACACACACACACACTTGTACAATAAAAAAGGGCCTATATAAACACACTTGTACAATAAAAAGGGCCTATATAAACACACTTGTACAATAAAGAGGGCCTATATAAGCATTTGCTATATTCAAAAGAATGTAGCTCCTGTACTAGTCTAGAAGGGTGAAAATACAGCAGTAAATGTGCGCTGCCCCTGCACTCCGCCGGGGCCGCCCCCTTGCAGGATTATTGAAATTTCCCGGCAGCACCCATGCATTTCACACAACTGCTCATTTCAGCTCTCCAGACTACTCAAGACTTGTGTAGGGGGTAACCAAATATTTTAAAATATTTTGTTCCTCAAATTTTATCGGGCAGTCGAGGGGTTGAGGTCTCAGTTCACCGAGTTGTGTCGACACATTGGTTGCAGGATCAAGGTTGGGCTACAGGTGGTGGCGGTGAAGGCGCCAGGCTTTGGGGACAACCGCAAGAACACCCTGCAGGACATGGCTGCATCCACCGGGGCCGTGGTACGTGCGCAGTCTCTCCTCTCTTCATGCCCTTGCTCTTTGTTTGTACATACCGTATTTCTCTTCTCTCTTCTTTTCATGCCCTTGCTCTTTGTTTGTACATACCGTATTTTTCGGACTACAAGGCGATACTTTTTTCCAAGACGCAGACCCCTGCGCCTTATAATATGACTGATGAAATAGTAAGAAAATATAGTAACAAAATCTGAAATTTGGGGGGTGCGCCTTATAGTCCGAAAAATACGGTATTTTTTTGTTTGGGGTGGGTGGGGTTTTTTTTTGCTGTCTCATCTTGGCTGTACAGTGGCGTTGCTCCCATGTCGCTCATTTCGAGTCCCAACTCGCAGCCACACCCTGAATTGTTCAAGCCGCAGAATCCGAAACCAGCAATCCAAGGGGAGCGAATCTATGTTAGGCTGTCAGGAGGCAACCAACCGAGGAGACGCTGCACTGCTGCTGAGTCACTTTGGTGGAGTTCAGACGGTGGAGCCTGTACGCAGTTGTACCTTTTAGGGTAGTTTTTTTTGTGTTCTAACGTGTACATTCTAAAGAGCAACGTTTATGTTTTGTCTTCATTCGTATTACCATATTTTACGGACTACAAAGCGCATCTTATTATAAGGCGCACCCCCAAAATTTTACACAAAATTCAGATTTTTTTGTTATGGTTTCTTAATATATTAGTCACATTATAAGGCGCAGGGGTTTCAGTCTAAGAAAAGAGTATCGCCTTAATGTCTGTAAAATACTGTATTGCAAATCTTCAAAACATTTAACCTTATTACGGTTTCACTTTCAAAAACAAGCAAACAAAGAAATGGAGAGAATTTTTTTTTTTTAAATTGTGGAATTCAAATTGATACTGGCATGTTAATATTATTCAGATATATAAAGGTAAAGAATTCGCAAGTTTATGCTTGCTGCTAAAATAAGTTTGAATTGAACTCGGTTTAACCCTTTCACCACCAAAGTCGCATTTTAGCACCACATTGATTTAACACCTATGTCACTAAAAGGCATCAAATTGGGGTCTATTATCCCAAAGACCCTATTGTCTTAGTTTTGGGAAGTAAGGATAGACCTTATTTTATATGTCAGAGAAGAATCCCCAATACTGCAGATGGATTTTGTTCTCTATCCATGTAAATTTAATGGACATTTTTGGCTGAAATATGGCTGGCGGTGAAAGGGTTAAAGTTGTTGAATTGGATGTAGGTATCAGTTTGCACCCAGATCCCCATGACATGGTGTGTATTCGTGTCGTGGCTACATAGCTGGTGCTATAGTAAATCCAGTCGTCACTTTCCTGAGGCTAGTCTCTGTCTAGCTTTGGGCATAATGACTGGGACATTACCTCCATTTCTCCTTTCATAAAGATAATAAAGTGTGTGTGTTTGGGTGTTGACTTTTTTTTAATCCAATTACTGCCAGAACTCTGCTGTTCATGACAAACAAAATGGGATAATTTACTATTTAGTTTCATTATTTTTTTTCCCTCCCTAAAATTCATTGAGTAATTCTGTTTTCACACTGTTCAGTTGCATTTCTCAAGGAAGAAGAATGGATTGTTTCAAGGGAAGGAAATAGAGAGAAAAACTAAAAAGAAACTGTGGAATTCAAACTGATACTGGCATGTTAATATTAATCAGATATATAAAGGTAAAGAATTCGCAGGTTTATGCTTGCTGCTAAAATAACAAGTTTGAATTTAACTCGGTTTAAAGTTGTTGAATTGGATGTAGGTATCAGTTTGCACCCAGATCCCCATGACACGGTGTGTGTTCATGTCGTGGCTACACAGCTGGTGCTATAGTAACTCCAGTCTTCACTTTCCTGAAGCTAGTCTCCGTCTATCTTTGGGCATTGTGACTGGAACATTACCTATAGATATTTCTCTTCTCAGTAAGATAATAAACTGTATGTGTATGTAATATGATTTTTGTTTTTAAAATCAAATTTCTGCCAGACTTTTGCTGATCATGAAAGATAAAATGTATAATTTAGTTTAAGTTTCCCCCCCCCCCCACCCCCTTAAAAGCCATTGAGTAATTCTGTTTTCTCACTCTCTTAATTTAAGTCAAGTGGCATGTCTTGTTGAAGAAGAATGACTAATTTGAGGGAAGGAAGTAGAGAGAAAAAGAGAATGTGGAAATCAGATTGATGCTGGCGTGTTGGTATTAATCAGGTAAGGAAGGAAAGGTAAGGAATTGGCAAGTTTATGCTTGCTGCTAAAGTAACAATTCTGATTTTATCTTGGTGTAAAGTTTGCCATTAAAGTTGCTGATTTTGATACCGATGTCATGCACCCAGATCCCCATGACATGGCGTGTGTTCGTGTCGTGGCTACATAGCTGGTGCTACAGTAACTCCAGTCGTCACTTTCCTGAGGCTAGTCTTCGTCTAGTTTTGGGCATAATGACTGGGACATTACCTCCATTTCTCCTTTCATAAAGATAATGAAGTGTGTGTTTGGGTATTGTTTTGTTTTTTTATCCAATTACTGCCAGAACTCTGCTGATCATGAAAAACAAAATGGGATAAATTCATAATTTAATTTCATAATTTGTTTTCCCTCCCTCGTTGAGTAATTCTGTTTTCACACTGTTCGGTTGCATTTGTCAAAGAAAAAGAATGGATTGTTTCAAGGGAAGGAAATAGAGAGAAAAATTAAAAAGAAATTGTGGAATTCAAATTGATACTGGCATGTTAATATTAATCAGATATATATATAAACGTAAAGAATTTGCAAGTTTATGCTTGCTGCTAAAATAACAAGTTTGAATTGAACTCGGTTTAAAGTTGTTGAATTGGATGTATCAGGGCTCCCAGGGACCCTCCATTTGGGGGTCTATGAAGCACTAAAATTCTAAAGGACCCTCTAAAAGAATGTGCAGGGGGTCCCAGGGATACACACAAAAAATCTTTTTAGCATTCGCAATGCCACTGGGACCCTCTATCCCGCCTCTAGGACCCTCTATGCTGTAAGTGAAGGAGTCCCTGGGACCCCTTGTTTTGCGGGATGATTGGGAGCCCTGATGTAGGTATCAGTTTGCACCCAGATCCCCATGACACAGTGTGTGTTCGTGTCGTGGCTACACAGCTGGTGCTACACTAACTCCAGTCATCACTTTCCTGAAGCTAGTCTTCGTCTACCTTTTGGCATTGTGACTGGGACAAAATGAATAAAACATGACGCTAAAACACATGCACACACACAACAACAACAACAACAACAACACAACTAAAATAGAAATCGAGTCAGTGAGTTACTTAATCAATTAATGATTGGGCAAATGTTAAGATCAGCTCCCTCCGCTGTTCCATGGTGAAGTTGGCCAATCAGCTTAACGGAAAAGGTAAATCGGAGGGAGCTGATTGGCCCTAACCCTAAGCCTGCACCCTGGAACAGCGGAGGGAGCTGATCTTAACATTAGCCAATGATTGTAATAAATGCACGTTGCTTAGTAATTCTGTTCTGTTCATTCTTTAAGTTGGTTTAAAATTAAATGCATGAATGCTTCCCTCGAGGAATGACATCGAGACATGAAATCTGAAAAGTCCAGGCTTGGAACACAGAGCTTCAAGATTGTCAGGGGGCCTGGGTCAATGACCCGTATTAACCCCTCATTTTGTGCAGCCAGGGGTCATATTCATGACCAATGACGTTTAAGTTTAGTAGTTCAGTGTCGTATTATCGGCCTATTATTTTGGAAGCTGACCCATTTTGTAATGAGGGTTCATATGACCAATGAAGTTTGAAAACAATCTGAAACTCGTTATTTTTTTCTCCTTTAAAAGCAACCCACAATGATGGTATGGCATTAATGGTGCTGTTGTCAGGTGTTTGGGGACGAAGGCAACCTGTACAAAATGGAGGACATCCAGATGCAGGACTTTGGGCAGGTGGGGGAGGTGACCGTTACCAAGGACGACACCCTGCTCATGAAGGTACTGTCAGGGCTTAAAGCTATTCACAGACACTTTATTACAAAAGCAAATTGATCATGCTCAAATTATCACAAGGTCTGCAGCAGTTATTAATATTGTATGTTACTCGTAAGCGTTTAAAACTTATCAAATCAGAAATCTGTTTACACAAATTCAAAAATTGTCCGTGTACCTGAAATAAAGAACTCTGCTCTGTTTTGATTTTTTTAAAATTATGTTCCTTTTATATAGATAGGGCTACATGGGGTAGGGGGCGGGGAAGAAATCTTCCGAGCAAGAGAGGGAAAATACATATTACTAGCGTAGTAGGTCTTTAACACTAATCCACTGCCACCAATCTGAATTGAGATGCTGTCCTCTGTTGATTAACATCTTCTGTGAGAGCATCCTTTATGGTGGATTTTATATTTTATGGTTGGTTTATTGCTATTAATAATAGTTTTAAGAACCCTTATTTTATTGACTTTTTAGCAAACCAGGAGATCTTGTTAGTTTCATTACTTATTTATTTCTGAATTAATACTCAATTATATTTAATTTACTTTTCATAAATTATTTTAGCTAACTTATTAATTCATTTCTAATTCTATGCTCTGATTAATTTTTATTCTAACTGATAGCTCAAAGTTGTGAGAGTGTGTGTGTGTGTGTGTCTGATTGTCAAATGTTTGCTTAGTACCAATTAATACTTTATATAATTTTATGTCTGAACATTACCTAATTGGATTGTTGTTGATGTGTGTGTGTGTGTTTTCAACTGTTGTTGTCTTATTTAAGTTGTCTTCCTAAACATTACTTGTGTCATGTCTTATTATTTATAAAAAAATGTGCATGCCAGGCAGCAAATTTCTTTGCTTTTTTTGTGAAGACAATAAAATGATTGAATTTCCACAGGGCAAAGGGGAGAAGGCCGACATTGAGAAGCGCGTGCAGCAGATCAAGGATGACATGGAGCTCAGCAACTCGGAGTACGAGAAGGAGAAGATGGGAGAGCGGCTGGCCAAGCTCAGCAACGGTGTGGCTGTGCTGAAGGTGGGCTCTTTTTCTGTGCTGTCTCCCTGGCTGTTTATTGATCTCTCATTATTATATTGATGTCTCTGTCCAAATGTAGATTTACTCTTAATCTATTCCCTTTTTTTTTTTTTTTTTTCCTTCTTTTTTCTTCTTCCATGAGTGGGAGTGGTTCCAGTTCTATCATTTTCGTTGCACACTCAAGTTGCATTACTCAAGGGAGCTTACTACTAGTGTTGAAGCTCAAAGTATATCCTTTTTTCTTTTCTTTATTCCCTCCCTCACACCATGTTTCATGGCCATCTTTTTTAAAATTGTAGCGTTTTAACGAGTTTGGCAGAGCCACTAAACGACGGCTGTGTTCATGTGTCGTCAAAAAGGAGGCAATAAGAATCAAATTCTGTTTCGGTTACTTCACTGAGTGTTTTTTTGTGTGCAAAACACAGGGATGGGAATTGTCCGCCAAACAGCAAATTTCCGCCGAATTGACATTGCTTTTCTGCCGAAAAAACGTCTGTCCGCCGGAGAAAACAACTAACTCAATTATGCTGCTCTAATTACCAAAAATGCTTCAGCGTTACCCCCTAGATTCCTACTAGGGGCCTTCAGCTTTTTTCGACTTTTCCAATTCCCATGCCTGAAAACAGGAGTTAGCACACCGAGTGTGAGTGGCATTTCATTTAGTAAACATGTGCCTTTCTTTAGCAAATTACCGATTGTTTCTTCTTTGCTTAGTTTTTTTTAAAAGGTGGCATGAAACACACAATTCTTGGGGTTGGCACGCACAATCTGACTGCAACTCCAATGAGAGTTAATGCTACACACATGTACACTAAAATAAATTTTAAAAAGTTGTTTTCAACAGTATGAGATTTTTCAGCCTTTATGCTGATTTCTCCTCCAAAATCGGAATGTGTCGACTGTACGCTGTACTGTTAACTACAACATAGCCCCCCCCCCAAAAAAAAAAAAAAAAATTCCTGTCGGGGTTCATGCAGTTTGGGGAAAATGAGGAGACCATTTTCAAGTCCTGGAAAGTTTGGGAATTTTCCCAGAGGTTTCGGAATTTTGAAAAGGGGGCCAAATATATTTTTTTAAAGTGGCGAGTACATGTGTAAACAGGTCTTTTAAATTAGTTGTACCCTTTCCGTGAACATTTTTTATTAGGGAATAACAAAACAAACTGGTCAGCAAAAAGGGGCCGACTTTGCGATTATTGCCGTTTGTCTACTTTCGCTTTTCATGCCCGAAGTCGTCGTCGTCGTTCCTTTACTTGTGCCTTTACATCCGAGTCTCGCGACCGACTTCAGCCGCATGTGGCAAGATGCCTGGTCTTTGTAGCTTTAACGACCTGTGGCTTGAAAAGGAAAACTATAACCGCTGGCTTTGAAAAGACGGTTCAAACAAGCATGCAGCCTTCTGTGCTGCATGTTATAAAATCGTTCTCCATCGGATCAATGAGCGAAATGGCAATTACCGGTCACAGCAATGGGAAGTTGCCAGTGAGTCTTAGCCCTTTAACTGCCAATGTTGCATTTTTGCACAATGATTTAACACCCATGTCATTAAGACTCTGAAATCAGGGTCTGTTATTCAATGATATTGTGTTCCTAAATTTGTGTGGTAAGGATTGACCGTATTCTAAATGTGTCACAGAGAAATTCCACAATATTGCAGACAAAATAATATTTCTGTAGCGAAGTAAGTTTAATGGCAATTTTGGCTCAAAGATGGCTGGCGGTGAAAGGGTTAACCACTTTATAAATCATATTTTCTAAACTGGTAGTGAGGTTTTGAAAAAAAAAGGTCAGTAGGGCAGGGGTCGCGCTAACGCATGTTTCTTGCGTATTTGATGCGTTTTAAAAATCGCTGACGCATTTTTACAGCGTTTATGCGTAACCCATACGCAAAATGACGTCCGCTCAAAATTGCATCTGAGTCTAGATGGTGGATCAGACTTTAGAAGTCCTTACGGTCCCTACACGTATAGTGGTTCTGCTACACCAAACATTGGAACAGACTATAGAAAAGTGCTACTTGCTTTGGACAAATTTGGGAATTTTGAAGTCATAATTTTGTATGAACCCTGCCTGTTGATTTCAGGTTGGAGGCACGAGCGAGGTGGAGGTGAACGAGAAGAAGGACCGCATCAACGACGCGCTGAACGCCACGCAGGCGGCCGTGGAGGAGGGCATCGTGGCGGGCGGAGGCACGGGTCTGCTGCGCTGCATCCCCACCCTGGACAGCCTGGAGACCGACAACCAGGACCAGAAAATAGGTGGGCTGTTGCTGCTGCTGCTGGTGGAGTTGAACACCCAGGCAAAGCTGTAAAGTTGTACAGTGCAACATCCCTTACAAGACCTTCAAAAATCATCCAAAATGAGGTCTTGTAAGGGGGGGGGGGGGGTCTTTTAAGGGAGGTAATTTTAACACTTACAAAGAAGGGCAATGTCTCAGAGAGGTAGGTCTTATGTGGGAGGGAGTCTTATAATGAATGGGAGGTCTTATAAGGGAGGTTCCATTGTACTTCACACACACACAAAAAATCGACCACTAGCAATTTGGGGCGCGCATTTTGAACTTGGTTGTTCCATCCTGGAAGTCTCTCTCAGGGAGTCTTGAAAACAGCATGGTGATGCGATATTGTTTTCAAAGGCAATGTAATCATTTTACAGGGCTTATTGGAAGTCCTCAAACTGTCTCTATCCATCATTGTAACTGTCTGTCTCGTTATCTCTCTTTCTTGCATTGCCCCCCACCCCCCTTGAATCGTCCAAAGGGGCTTTGCCCCTGTACTCCGCCGGGGCCCTGAGCTGCAATGTCTCAGAGAAGTAGGTCTTATGTGGGAGGGAGTCTTATAATGGGAGGTCTTATAAGGGAGGTTCCTCTGTACCAATACAATGTGTGTTCAGGAGTGGACATCGTGCGCAAGGCCCTGCGCATGCCTGCCCTGACGATCGCCAAGAACGCGGGCGTGGACGCGCACGTGGTGGTGGAGAAGGTGATGAACGAGACGGGGGACAACGGCTACGATGCCCTCAAAGACGAGTACTGCAACCTCATCGAGCGCGGCATCATCGACCCCACAAAGGTTGGCCACCAGGCTTTTTTCTCTCCCTCCATGTAATAATTATATCCACGGGTGCTTCTCTTCAGGCTATGTGCCTGAATTCAGGGTTGGGGCAGTGGGTGGATGCCTCATGCAAGTCTTTCCAACCTTCTGGAAGTTCTGTGCTTGTAACTTCCTCTAATCTGCCTCTTTCTTTGACTAAGCCTTTTCCCTTTGCTTTCTATCATCTATCTTTCTGACTTCTTAGCCCATTCTCCTGCCTTTAAAAAAAAAAATCTTCCAAATAATTTTTTTCCTTTGAGCTTCTCTGTACGCAGCGGGGAGACCAGTGAAAAATGAAAACGAACACATACTTTACCCATTATGGCCTTTTGGCCTGGGAACACATAAGAAGATGAAGAATTCAGGGTTTTACACAGGGTTCGTTTGGAAAGGTTTGGGGAAAATAGACTTCATTTTCAAGGCCCATGAAAGTTTGTGAAAAATGAAAAACCAAGAGTAGTGTCTTTGAAAGTTTGTGAATTTTGAGCTACTGTCAAATCTTCATCAATCTGCCCCCCAAATCGCCCAGGACCATAATTTTGAATCATCGTGCCATGAAAAACCCCTAACACATGAAATCAAATGAATATTTTGATGCATACGATTGGTGCGCCTTTCGATTTTTAACCGGAATTGACGCGAGTTGCTTCCCTTTAAAGACATCCGGGTCTTTACACGTACCGCGCAAAATGTGTCTTCAGTGAGCTTTGGCTTGAAAATTCTGCCTATAAAGTATGGCTGCGGAAGGATGCAACCAACAAGCGCTCAGCATATTGTGCGGCTTGCCGAAAAACCTTCGATGTGGGATCGATGGGTGAAGGAAGAGTCATCAGCCATAGTAAAGTGGGTTTTGAAAACCCTGAAGTTGGGCTTTGAAAGTTTGTGAAAATTAGAATGCTGTTTGGCTATGAACCCTGTTTACAGCACTTTGTCCCCGTCTGAATTTCAGTGGGGTTTTTTTAAATGTTCGGAGCAACATCCTTAAACTTCTGATATTTGTGTACCTACCTTCAGTTCTCACTGACCATGTCATGTTTTAGTTTTATACTTTCAAGGAGAGTCTGTCAGAACGCTTTAAAATAGCATTTTCCCTTCAGCTTTGGGATGGAGGGGTGGGGGATTGCCGCCCTCACCCCCTATTATTACAGGGATGCTGCCCTTACACCCTGCAGGGGACTAGAGGACCAGGCGACCCCAGGACCCCTGCTTTTCAGAACTAAGTCAAAGCACCATGTATATCTAAAAGTGGTGGAAACTTACTGTTTTTTTCGGACTATAATGCGATACTCTTTTCCAAGACTCAGACTCCTGCGCCTTATAATGTGACTGCTGAAATAGTAAGAAAATATAGTAACAAAATCTGAAATTTAAGGGTGTGCCTTATATACTGATGGAAAAAAGTTAGGGACCAGTCACACACACATGCACAACTTTCCAACCACGAATGGCAATGCAATTGTTTGGGGCAAGCATTTAATTCATTATCTCGTCAAAAAGAGTACCAAATTTCATTCCGATTTGATCATCCGTTTGCTTTCCGCGAGCCCTCAAACAACATAGGGGTTCAAAACGAAAATTGCAAGTCCTTCGACATGTTCAGTAGTGTGTGTGTCCACCACGATTCCTTTGAGCGAGTCTGGAGACGGCAAGGGGAACGCTACCAGGACAACGCCATCCAGGAGAGGGTGGCCTTTGGTGGGGGCTCCATCATGGTATGGGGGGAGCTTTCAGTCTTCGCCATATGACACCCCTGTACCACGTGGCTGGCAACTTTACAGGCCTGCACTACAGAGACGAAATTGTGGCCCCACTCGTCCTGCCGATGCTCCAACAGATGGGACCCCAGGCCATCTTCCAAGATTACAACGCCACCCCACACCGAGCCAGGGTGGTGACCAACTTCATCCAACAGGCTGGTGTTGTCAGGCTTGTTTGGCGCAGATGTGATGAATGCCAAAGGAATCGTGGACACACACACACTACTGAACATGTCGAAGGACTTGCAATTTTCGTTATGAACCCCTATGTTGTTTGAGGGCTCGCGGAAAGCAAACGGATAATCAAATCGGAATGAAATTTGGTACTCTGATTGACGAGATAATGAATTAAATGCTTGCCCCAAAAAATTGCATTGCCATTCGTGGTTGGAAAGTTGTGCATACATGTGTGTGACTGGTCCCTAACTTTTTTCCATCAGTATATATAAAAAGGTGCGCCTTATAGTCCGAAAAATACGGTAAGTACAAAATCAAGAGTTCTTCCAAAGTTCTTATGCAAAAATTCAATTGTGACTTTGTCGTTTTCTCATGAACAATCATAATATGACAGTGCTGTTTTGTTTTTGTTTGTTTCTTCGTCTGTGTTCTAAGTTTGGCGTTTGTCCGGGTGTGAGTGTTTGTGTCTTTGTCTCTGTTGTAAGTTGAATATCGCTCGTGCTCGTTTCTTTGCCCTTGTTCCAAGTAAAGTTGAATATTGGGCAATGTTGTACTTTTAACACCACTACCCCCGTCATGTTTGCCTGCCTCAATCTCAACGTCTGCTTCTTTCAGTTTTATGAAAATAATCCTTGGCTGATCCTATCCCTACCTCTTTCCTGAGGATAGGCATTAGAGGCATTCAAAAGAGGCCTCCACAAACGTCTCCACTGAAACTAAAACTAGGGAACTATGGGGCCTTGAGTGGGCACCTGTTCATTGTGCAGTGCATATTTGCCTATATGGCCATTTTTATATATATTTTTTACTAGTATGTGTTTGTTATCCTTTTTTACTGTTTCTTTAAACCTGGATCCGATAAATAGAGTAGAGTGGCTCAACGTTTACAGCACTGTGTGGACTTGTGTACTATAGGGTGCAATGATGGAGGTGTCATGTTATGAATTGTACTGTATGTTTTGTTGTTTACAGGTGGTTGAATGTTGGTAAGATACATTGACGAGTGTTTTGTAAGAAGTGGTCGATCTTCACGCGGTGACAGTCCTGAGATGACCATAGCTGTTGACGGGACTATAATGGGGTAAAAAAAACCCACCAAACTATGGGGCCATAGGTCAAAATAGTGGTAAATGAAGGGCAGGAGCTGTGCTGGTCGAGGTTCGCCCCCAAGGGCCTGGTTAGTGCGAAATAAACGTCAATGGTCCACGTTTTTCCTCTTAAAAAAAAAAAAAAAATATCAAAATCCTACAGACCCACACTAGGTTTCATTTTATGTTCACTTTCCTTTTTCATTACTCCTATCTCCTCAGCTTTTCTAACTTGTCTTCTTACCAGGGCTCCCAATCGTCCCGCAAAACAAGGGGTCCCAGGGACTCCTTCACTTACAGTATAGAGGGTCCTGTAGGAGTGATAGAGGGTCTCAGTGGCATTGTGAATGCTAAAACAGAATTTTTCTAGTGCATCCCTGGGACCCCCTGCACATTCTTTTAGAGGGTCCTTTAGAATTCTAGTACTTCATAGACCCCCAAATGGGGGTCCCTGGGAGCCCTGTTTTACTACCCCCCAAAGTGCAGCAGAATCTTCAGCCTGATGAAGTTGGATGCCTGAGGCGAAGAATAAGAAGAAGAGTGGTGTTGTTTCTCAGTGAAAATGTTCAATTGATGCGAAAATGTGTTCAAGACAGCTGCATTTTTCTTGTGTGTGTCCAGGTGGTGAGGACGGCCCTGATGGACGCGGCGGGCGTGGCCTCCCTGCTGACCACAGCCGAAGCGGTGGTGACCGAGCTGCCCAAAGACGACAAGGCCGATATGGCGGGCATGGGAGGAATGGGCGGTATGGGAGGAATGGGCGGCATGGGAGGGATGATGTAAATGCGTAAAAGAACCAGGAACTTTGCAGCACTTGTTTTGTATGTATGTTGTTGTTTTTTGTATTATCAAGACTCCGTTTACTGAAAGTTGTCTGAAATTTGGAATATTTGGAAATATGAGTGATAACATTTTTTTTGTTCGTATGTGATTGGCATTTCAATTCTTTTCACTAGAGTTATTTGTGATTGATACATTTTTTTATGATTTACATTTTGTTTGTTTTCGATATAGTTGCTTGTGATCATTATTTTAGAGTCCATAAGTATGGGCTTTTTTTTAAACATTTGGAATAACGTTCATGTATGAAAGCCACTTTCACTCCGACCATAAACAGTACTGTTCCGATAATTAAAAAGATGATGGTCATTTTTGTCTGTCTTATCGCGTTTCATTGTCGACTAAGGAAAAGAAAAGAAGGACGATGGTAAGAGTACTTTTCCTTCCACGCCCCTTGACACAATTGCATTTGAATGGATGGAATCAGTTTCAGTTCAGTTGACGCGTTCGATGACCGTTTCCGTTTTTTTGTGGGGGTTTTCACAGTGTTTTAAATTTGTGAAGTGCAGGTGCTGTTTAATTGCGCTACTATTCTAGCTAATTGATTATCCTCATTGTTTTTGGTTGTCCCCCTTTTCAGTGTTTGGAGAGAGTTTAACTGAATTTTTATTTGGCCTCATTGCTATTGAAATAGTCCTAGGGAGGGGTGGTGATGGTGGGGTACCGCACATTCAAGATTAAATGTTGAGGTTAAGAATTGTGTTTGTCAATTTTAAGATACTGTTGAGCAAACTGTTGATGGTATGCGAAAGAAACATATTTGTGACAGAAAGTTCCTCTTTAATATGTAAATTACCACAACGTTGAATGTTTGTTGTGAAATATCTTCCAGAAACTGATTTTTTTAATATAAAGTGTACTATATATTGTACACATTTACAAATGGGTTTACGTTCATTGACATACTTTTAAATATTTGAATGGGACCAGAAAGTTTAGTTAAAAACAACAACTACTGAACAAACAAAAAACAAACAAAATAAAATAGGACTTGCAGTAATGACTTGTTTGTATACTCTAAAAAAAATATAAACAAAATTGATGGTTTGCGTTTTAAAGTTTTGAGTTAAAGAAAATGTTAAAATGTAACATAGCATAAAATTACAGTTTGAGGTTTCTTTACCTAACATTTATTTTACTGTTAAAGTATTTGTTGATTAGGATGTTTCCACTATTATGTGAATTTGTTGTGCATGTGTTAGCTCTGCACTTCAGCATTTGATAAATCATAGTTTGTCATTGTTTCATGTCTTTGCAACAAAAATTTATTTTCTAATTTGTGATGCTTTTGTTGTTGTTGTTGTTGTTGACTATAACAGTGAAATGTCAAAATGATAATATATGATGCGTTTGAAAGACGGTCGACAGATCTTGCCTTGCTGAAGAGAAGGAATGATGTAATAATGTATGACGGGTTTAAAAGATTGTCGACGAACTGTGAGCAGGAGTAGATGACAATGGTGTGTGAATATATGCAGATGATAATGCTCGGAATAAACATTTTGAGATGGATTTTTCGAAGAGCCTTGTTCTTGTTTGAATGCATGGGTGCTCCTTCTTGCAGGATGTCCTGAATGAGCGACTTAGCTGGCTCTTTTGCCCGCCAGGTGGCATAACGCTCGAGTGGGGCTAATCCTCTCTATATTCTTAGTTGGGGATAAAGAGAGAGAGAGAGATAGGGAGGAGTCCAACCCTCTCTCTCTCTCTCTCACTACACCCAACTAAGAATATAGCGTGATAAGCCCCTAGTGGTTTGACTGCCCCCTGGCGGTCAAATAATTGCCATAGGTCGACCATTGGAGGATTTTTAAATTGCCTAGCAGTAAATGTGTGTGCTGCCCCTGCACTCCACCTCTTTGCAGGATTTTTTTTTAATTTCCCAGGAGCACCCATGTGAATGTGATGTTATGTGAGTGTCTTTGTGCCCCCACCCCCCCTCTCCTCTCTCTATCTCTCTCTCCTTAAGTTGAAACCACTCAGACTGTAAGAGCTTGGTCCAAGATAGAACTAAAAATCCGTAATTCTTTTCCGTAAAAACCATACTGGCTGGACACACTGACACGCAGGCAAACGCCTACAGTAGCAGGGACACATGTGACATTGGCCCGCGCTGCAAAAACGAAGAGCCGGCACAAGACTTACAACATTCTACAAGATCCTCAAAGGGCAGCTCCAGATCAGGTGCGAACATCTGCAGCCCTTAGCTGCAAGAGTGAGAAGAGGACACAGCGAGCAGTTCAGCAGGATCCCCTGCCGCACCCAGCAGCGCAGCTCCTCCTTCCCCCGCGCCATCAGAGAAAGGAACGCCCTGCTTCCAGAAACTGTTCAGGCCCCTTCTGCCAAGGCCTTCTTCAGGAGGCTGTTGGCAGAACACTAAAAGCTTCAGACCCAAGGGTAGGCAGTGGTTGGGCCGGCATCATGGTTGGGTTCCGCTGAATGGTCCCAGTCTGGCCGGTTGTCTGGCTGTCTACCCACCAAAACTCTCCTTTGTTTTTGTTTTTCTTCTTTTCTTTTCTTTTTCTCCCTTCGCCCTTTTTAGTTGTAATAATGGTCAGAACTGACCTTGACAACTATATTGCAGACCTGT
The DNA here is from genome assembly GCA_017654935.2 of Phymorhynchus buccinoides. Lineage (NCBI taxonomy): Eukaryota > Metazoa > Mollusca > Gastropoda > Neogastropoda > Raphitomidae > Phymorhynchus > Phymorhynchus buccinoides. The sequence goes on from CM065686.1 coordinate 35,991,826, forward strand.
TTACCCCCTACACAAGTCTTGAGATCTGAAATGAGTAGTTTTGGTGCCAAATGTGTAGTTTTATTCATTAAGCCATCAAACAATGTTCAATGAAAATGAGTAATTAGAGCATTATTTTCAATTTTGATGAGTAGTAAGAGGTCCAAATTGAGTAGAATACTACTCAAAAAGAGTAGAGTAAACAGGTCTGATATTGGAAGAAGAAGAAGACAAGCACCCCAACCCTCATACCCACCCCCACCTGCAGACACACAAGCAAGAGAATTGTTGACCAGAAAATCCAGGGGTGTTCAATCAAGTTGCCAACTCCACATAGGCATGGGTGCAACTTTTCCTGGTATACAAGGATTTCCTGTTTTTTGATTTACCAGAATACATCTGCTTCCTTCTCAAGAAGGAAATCCTTTTTTTGAAAAATCGGTACAGACAAATCCGTTTTTGGAAAAATTTCAACAACAAAAATATAATAAAAACGGCTTTGCAGTAAACGAAAGCCTGATTGCCGCATAGAAATGACTTTTGGTTTTGCTTTAACGGAAACAGAAGTGCTTGTTGGTCCGTGTCCTGCCTAGTGTAAACCCCGTAGCTAGCATGTTTTCCTGTTGATCAAGAGGTGAACACCCCCCTGACACCCATTATTGGGCTCTGTCCCTAAACCCCACCAGGGCCTAGGCAGCCCCTGGACCCCTGCCCCATTTCCTTTTTTGGAAAATCGTCAGGTTTAACCCTTGAGAATAGGAAGTTCCTTCTTTTTTAAATTTGTCAAACAAAGATCTTTGTGTGTCTATGGTATTTTTCAAACGCAATTTGTATAAAGTGTGGAAAAAGCAAACTAAAATACCTTCATAAATAAATTTTTGTTTCAGCTGCAATGGGACATTACCCCTGGACCCCGGCCTTTTCAGGGTTTTTTCATTTTGTGTAGTTGCACCCATGCATAGGCGACCTAGATTTCCTCCAGACTACTTTCTTTGTCTAGCAGGGTCAGACTATCCCAAAATCTTGGGTGATCTGCAGTAACTAGATCCAGATCTACTACTCTCTTACTCACCGATTCCCAGAAAAACGTCACAAGCAATTTGCTGCATCGTCTGTAAAGATCCATCTCTTTCCTCCTCCTCCTTCCTCCCTCTTACCCTTGCGTTGCACATGCGCTAGATTTGTGACTTATTTGAATAATTATGCTTTTTGGTGGTGGTGTTAGTGGAATCTAGTGAAAATAGAAATGTGGACTACCTGCCCAAAAGATTTGAACACCCCTGGAAAATCAATTATGGCGCAATTTCTGAAGATTACAATTTCATTGGAAAGGAGATTGACTGCTTTTCACCAATAATCTGGCTAAGGTGGTGTTTGCATCAAAATTGATCACTTTTTGATTTGCGAAAGCCAGTCGGCCATTGTGTGTGCGCACAGGTGCACGTGTGTGTGTGTGTGTGTAGAAATACCCATATGCAGAAGGTGCATACGCACACACACTAAAAAAAAATCGATAAACAGGTGACAAATTAAAAGGATTATCCCTGCTGTGCCCAGAATTCTGTGCAGACCGTTTAAAACAGACTTGAGGAAGGAACCGAGACACTGCAATGTCTGGAACTGACCCATACAGACTGATGTATGTAGGGCCTGCTGGGAATCTGGAAGCCTGGGTGTCTCACTGTCTGGTCATATTATTCACACACAGAGAGAATTGAAAGAAAGAAAGAGATAGAATCTAAGAATGTAGAAAATGTCTGAAAAGGTTTTGAATAATGTTGATCAGACTTGCAAATGTTGATTCCATTCGCACGCAACACATAAAAAGTGATATGATACATAGCACACTCGCACACATACACTCTTCTTCTTGGGGCCCACGATCATTAAATTCATCATTCTGGCACTCTCAGGAGAGAAAAAAGGGGGTTCGGTTCCATCTGCTGCATGGACATAAGGGTGTTTTAGTGACCCAGCCTGATTGCGCCCGCTGCTCGGGTCTCAGCGTGATGCTGCGTCAAAAACGCGAATGTATCTCCTTGTACAGACACGCGCTCATAATATAGGCTACTAGGCCAAATCGGACAAGCATGCACATGATATAATCACACACAGATGTAAACCTACCCCACAATCCCCAACACAACAAAGTTAACAGTCATGCCCACTGCTTAACGCAAAAGGAATCGGTAACAACCATTTTGCAATGCAATGCTAATGCTAAATAGGCTTGAAGAAGGAATTGGACAGAACCAAGTCTGGTTTTGACTCGTAAAGTCTAATATATAGGGACCTCTTGGGAGTCTGGGTGTCTGGCAGCAGCAGACACTGTAAACTACTTTCCTTTTCTTCAGTTTTTTTTTTATCGGTAGCAAACACTTTTTCTTGGGATTTTTTTTTTAACTATGTTTTTAAACACACCCCCCCCCCCCCCCCCCCCAAAGAGAAAAAAAGCTTACGTGTTTATACAAAAAAAAGCTTACGTGTTTATACAAAAAAAAGCTTACGTGTTTTATACAAAATGCTCTTCGATGGAAATGGAAAACGGTCTATTTATCCGAGGGTCGATTTATCCCATCTTTCTATCCGACCCTTGGATAAATCGATCGCCCTCTTGCAGAAAAGATTGATTTATCCGAGGGACAGATAAAAAATAGTGAGCCGCCATTTCCTGAACAAGTCAATCCTGAACAAGTAGGCCTGTACATACAGAATCTCTCTCTCTCTCTCTCTCTCTCTCTCTCTCTCTCTCTCTCTCTCTCTCTCTCTCTCTCTCTCTCTCTCTCTCTCTCTCTCTCTGTAAGCGGATACTCGGTATACACATCTGTATTGCTAAACATTCGGGACTTTCCTGGTGTTGCACTGCCTCAGGGCATTGCCTCCAGGATCGTTTCCACCATCTTTAATGTCCCATATTATGCATGTGTCTGTTCCAGACCGGAGGAAGTTAAGCAGAATTTCATCATCATTCCTCTCTCTCTCTCTCTCTCTCTCTCTCTCTCTCTCTCTCTCTCTCTCTCCTTTATTTTTCCTTGCACATACATACATACATCCCTTATACTGTACTGCCCCCCCCCCCTTCCCCTATCCCTGTATCCCGTTTTCTTATAGCTTAAACCCTTTCACCGCCAGCCATACTTCAGCCAAAAATTTCCATTAAATTTACCTGGGTATAGAACAAAATCCATCTGCAGTATTGGGGATTGTCCTGTGACATGTATAAAATAAGGTATATCCTTACTTCCCAAAACTAAAACAATAGGGTCTTTGGATAATAGACCCCAATTTGATGCCTTTTAGTGACATAGGTGTTAAATCACTGTGGTGCTAAAATGCGACTTTGGCGGTGAAAGGGTTAAAGCCACTTCTACATGTAACATTTAACAATGCGTTGTACGCCACTGTTCACTCGTTTGTGGCAGAACATTAGCCATTTTTTTACGCTTACCCCCCCCCCCCCCCCCCCCCCCCCCCTCCCCCTCGTTTTATCTCTCTTACTAAAAGATAAACGAGGGAGGATAAGCGTAAAAATGGCTACACTTCTGCCAGAAACATATAAAAAAAACACGTGACAAAATAAAGAGCTTAATGTGGCCACGCACAGCGAAGAAGAAGAAGAAGAAGAGAGTGAACAGTGGTGTTAGCCTATACACATCTGTATTGTTAGAAATTCGGGACTTTCTTGGTGTCGCACTGCCTCCGGGCATTGCCTCCACGATCGTTCCCACGATCTTTGTATCTACTAATGTCCCATATGTGTCTGTACCAGACCGGAGGACGTTAAGCCGGAATTTCATCATGAACAGTGGTGCTCTACCTCACACAGAAGTGATGAAGTGTACAAATGTTCCTTTCTGCCTTAAAAGTGCGTTTTTATCAGAAGCATCTGGTTGTTTTGTACACATTTTGAAACTTTCTGGTTGCATTTTCTCATTTCGCTGATTCCTTGAGTATACGACTTCAACTCTTCATAACTTTGCAACAAATAGTCCGATTTACAAAATGTTTGGTTTGTGGGGAAGCTCTTTCTGTGCAGAATAATTATTTGTAAATAACTCAAAAGTGACCCCTATGACATAACGTCTCATTTTGTGGAGACAGGTCACATATTTCTGTCGTCTGCTCGGCCTATCTATGCTGCTGCCATAACAGTCTGCAAGCTGAATCGCCAGCCTAGGGAGTCTGGATGTCTGGGAGTCTGGCACAAGCAGATCGGGCAAAGGACAAATATTGTAAAATGCTTATGATAGTAGGCCTATAATGCTCAATCATAACGTCAAAATATTTGTGTTCTTCATCTCCTGTTTGAAGATTTTGTTTTTATAAGTTTGCTTTTTTCATTGTATTTTTGAGGGCCGGATGAAAGAAAAACCCAGTCGTGCTTATTCCGGTTTTTTTCATCTCTCTCTCTCTCTCTCTCTCTCTCTCTCTCTCTCTCTCTCTCTCTCTCTCTCTCTCTCTCTCTCTCTCTCTCTCTCTCTCTCTCTCTCTCCAACACAACACAACACAAAACACCAATGTAAAAACACACACACAAACAGCTCAAGTTTACTAATTGTAATGCCGTTTGAGACAATTGATAAGGTGAAATGTCATTTAGCTCAAAGAAGAAAGAAAAAGGCGATAATGATTATGGTAATGTGCATAATATGCCAGAAATGGTCCCTGCCGACGTACTGGTCACGATGCAGAAGGTGGAATGGGAAAAGGCGAGTTGGAAAATGACCGTACCTCCCAGCACGGATTTATATACACGTCCGTGCTCCCAGGTGCCAACCACTGCGGATTATGAGCTGTTTCCTGGACAGCTTAGCGTGACACTGGGGGAATCGGTGGGCAGACGAGACAAACTGCCGTGATCAGCCTCCATACGTGACGTGATTATTAGGCTTACGTGCGGGATAAGTCCAGGGTGGAGTTTCTCTAGATTAAACGCGTACGGTCGCCGCGCGCGCGAATAACTGTTACGCCAGCAGGGGGTCTAAAAAAAGAGAAACACTTTAGCCCTTTCACCGCCAGCCATCTTTGAGCCAAACATTAATTTCCATTGAACTTAACTTGGCTACAGTAAAGATTTTTTCCGCAATATTGTGGGATTTTTTCTGTGACACATTTAGAATAGTAGGGTCAAGCCTTGATACCCAAGCTTAGGAACGCAATATCATTGAATAATAGACCCTGATTTTAAGAGTTTTAATGGTGTGGGTGTTAAATCATTGTGGCGCAAAAATGCGACATTGGCAATGAAAGGGTTAAAAAAAAACGTTTGCGGGAACAAATAGTACAAGCTCTTGTCTGATTGGTCAACAACAACAAAAATAGTATTATTTTAACCAAACTTTAATGGACCAATCAACAGCTAGACATGTATTAACCCCCTATATACAAGTCACGTGATAGTTCCGGATAGTTTGCCGCTTTGCTGAGAAGAACAAAACGCCACGTGAACTATCAGCATTGGACCAATCAACAGCTAGAAATGTATTAACCCCCTACAAGTCACGTGATACTTCCGGATAGTTTGCCGCTTGCTCGCTTGCTGGGAAGAACAAAACTCCACTCGAAGTATCGGCAAACGAAGGGTGTTTCTTATACCGTTTTTGCCGATTTGAGCGAGCGCAAGGTGACGTTAGCCCTTGTGAAACGGCCCCCAGCCTCACTGTGCTGCACTGCCAAACGAGGGGAACGGGGGTCAATATTCTTGTTCCTCTCGACACGAAATTTTTCTTTCTGTCTGTTCTGTTTGTCTGTCTCTCTCTCTCTCTCTCTCTCTCTCTCTCTCTCTCTCTCTCTCTCTCTCTCTCTCTCTCTCTCTCTCTCTCTTTCTCTCTCTCTCTCTCTCTCTCGCTTCTCTCTCTCTCTCTCTCTCTCTCTCTCTCTCTCTTTCTATGTCTCCTCTCTCTCTCTCTCTCTCTCTCTCTCTCTCTCTCTCTCTCTGTGGCTGTGCCCCCTTTTCCATAAGGGCGTAGAAAATGCTAATGGCAAACAATTGCATTTGAATTTGAACCTCTCACTCTCTTTCCTTCATTTTTCTTTCCACATCATTATATGATGCACACAAATCCCTTATAATCTACTGCCCCCCCTTCCTCCCTATCCTTGTACCCCGTTCCTTAATAGCTTAAAGCCAGAGAGAGAGAGAGAGAGAGAACAATTGAACAATATTTATTTTTTCAGGCCCCCAGCCCCTAGAAATAAGGTCAAGTTAACATGAGACTAAAAAGGCACATACATAAACATACCAGCTTGCATGTGCGAGAGAGAGAGAGAGAGAGAGAGAGAGAGAGAGAGAGAGAGAGAGAGAGAGAATGTTGATGCTTTAGTCAACAGTTTGTATCATGTATTGTGTTTCTGGGTGGGGTGAGTGGTAGTGATTCTGGTGATGGTAATAGTGTGTGTATGTGTGCGTGTGCGTGCGTGTGTGTGTGCCTGAGTACCTGTGTGTGTGTGGTTGCATGTGTATGCCTATTTGTATGTGTATGAGCTATTATAATGTCTCTGTTGGATTTCTTGCGTTTTAATTTTTGTGTTGTTGTTGTTAAGCGCATAGAGCTCAACACATTTGGTGGAGGAATGCGCTATATGAATGCTTTATTATTATTATTATTATTATTATTATTAAAGCCATTTCCACATTCCCTCCCACTGGATCACGTGCGTGTGTGTGCGTGTGCGTGTGTGTGTGTGTGTGTGTGTGTGTGTGTTGCGTCCGTGGTCTAATCTCCAAACTTTAACGTTGGCATTTTGTTGTGAAAATAGAAGGCGTACATTGTTCAAACATTGTTCCACAATTCCCTCCCCACTCCACTGGAATCACGTGGTCGTGTGTGCGCGTGGTGTGCGTCACGTTTGCATACAAACCTCGGAACACACATAGATGTTCATGCAAGCTTTCAAACAATAATGATTTGAATAATTAAATACTTAAAACAACACTGTAAACAGACAGCAAACAGATGACATTTTAGATTAGTATAGGGGGTTAGAGAGTATTCAACAGGCAACATGAGTTAAGAAACGCATCAACACCGAAAGCTTCGATAGCTCATTGGAAGAGCATCTGTCTCTCATGCCAATGGTTCCGGGTCCGATTCTCGGCACGGGCACTTTTTTAGTCCCCGGGGAGCTATTGTTTTTGTCTGGTCCGTCCGTCCGTCCGTCCGTCCGGTGTCCGTCCGTCCGGTGTCCGTCCGTCCGGTGTCCGTCCGTCCGGCGTGCCTCCGTCCGTCCGGCTCTCCTTGTTAAATACAGTTTTTCAGTGTTCAATGTTCAGTGCTCTCTCTCTCTCTCTCTCTCTCTCTCNTCTCTCTCTCTCTCCTCTCTCTCTCTCTCTCTCTCTCTCTCTCTCTCTCTCTCTCTCTCTCTCTCCTCTCTCTCTCTCTCTCTCTCTCTCCCATTG
>CM065686.1:36009865-36113035 GCA_017654935.2 Phymorhynchus buccinoides
AATCTTTTACTCATAATTTGGTGCCATGAAAAAAGGAAAAGAAAACAAAAAAAAAAAAAAAAAAATGAACAGAAACTCAAAAACAAAAGGCGGAAGTGGTGGTGAGTTGCATGATAGTGAGCCAAGATAGCGGAGAGCAGATGGAATGACAAGCATACGTTTCTTTATTGTCCATTTGTCATTGTACAACGCACATGAAAACTGGTTTCCACATTTAAAATAAGAAGAGATATATCAAAATAAATATGAAAATCAAATTACATGAAGACAAATAAGTAACTCACACCACACCCCAATCATTATTGCTCTCTCCCGCTACCCTTGCTCACTCACATGCAACCCACCACGGGTGTGGTGCGCGAGTAATATTTTGCTTAAATGCAAAATTTCTGTTTTGATGCTTGTACAATGCCAATGGACAATAAAAGAAAACATGTGACATGACTTATGATCAGTTTTACATCCGTAAATTCAAAATACCGCAAACTCGGTTAAGAAAATCGAAGGGAGAAGATTTTTTTAATTCTGTATCCAAGCTTTCTTATATCCAAAAATTTGATATACGAAAGCATTTTAGTTTTGTCTTCTATAACCAAGTTGACTAGGGAAAAAAGAAAAAAAGACAGAAAAACAAAACGAAAGAGAAAAATGATTTTTCCCAATTGGTGCACATTTTAATTATAAAATCAAAATAGTCTACTAAGAAAATTTAAAGGTGCCTACAACACCAAGCTTTTGTTATTCCTTCCATTTACTGTTATCAAATGTGTTACCTCTTCACCTTTCTTGTACTGAAAATTACCATTTACTGCACTCATGGAGAGGGTGACCTGCAGCTCTTCAGCAAGCGTCTGCTTTTGTTTGTGGATTTTTTTTCCACATGTTCAAAATATTTGTATTTTTCTCTTAAACACAAAGAAAATGGATTAGACCTCTTAATCTCTAGCCATGCTGCTGAAAATAAAAGGTGGACAGCTCATTACGATTCAACACAAAAGTACAGGCACTCTACTTTTTCTTCTACTCCAACATTTATTTTGCACAAATACTGTATATGTGTAAAATATATGAACAAAAAGAACCCAATAGTCTTGTAATCCAAGTGCCTGTATGGTACTGGTTTAGACTGTTTCTGTGACGCAACTGGAACGGACTTCATTTTTCTTTGGAAATCTTTTCAGTTCGGTCCAACTCACTTTTGTCCAACTCACATTTTTGAAAAATGTGGTCAATGGCATTTGTTATAAGAAAATAGAACTCGTTATAAGAAAAATGCACCACATGGCCGAAAGGCCGAAGAAGGCATAAAGCCTTAATAAAAAAATTTTATAAGAAAATGAACTGCAAACCAACTCGCTTTGACGACATCATTTTCTTGTATCCAAGTTTTCATCACGGATGGGAGAAGGAATTTGCCCTGGTTATAAACGACTTTTCTTATAAGCGCTTTTATATATCCAAGTTTTGATGGAACATAAGAAAGGAGTCGGCAGGGAAGAGAAAAGTTTGTCATTATAAGCGAGTTCCTATAAGTGAATTCGGCTGTATGCCCTCATAATAAGTATTAGCTTAGCGTTGAGTACACTTGCAATATTGGGGCTTTCTGGATCGAGGTTTACTCATACTATTGTATCCGACATTTTTTTCTTGCCATTTGGTATACAACAGTGTTCTGAATCTGAGGCAGCAGATGTTCAATCAGGAATTCAACAGATTGATGCACTTACAGTGCACCATCCAGTCTCACAAGCATACATGCAGGAGAGAAGGCAAAAAACAACTGTATATCTATGGTCAATTTTGTTTGGATCTGCACATTCACTCTTATTACCTTATATTTATGGTCTGTAAAAGATTGCACATAATTTAGCACAGAGACAGACAGACAAAGGTGCATGTATGTAAAAGTGTAAACAGGGAGAGAAACAGAGATGTTCAGACACAGAGAGAGAGAGAGAGAGAGAGAGAGAGAGAGAGTGAGTTGACTGTTTAGTAGTTTTGGCACAACTGTTATGTTTCATATTCGGTTAAGGAACTATTTTGTGTATACATGTCAAGCTGTTGCATTTGTTGTTGTCTTACTTTTATAATACATGTACATGTATATATATTTTTTTCTTTTCACTGTTCTATTTTTTTAATATTTCTCCAATGTGATGGTCTCCAGCGTCATGGATTTATTTCTTAGTTATAGTTTACAAACTGTTACTGCCCCTTTAGTTTAGCATTAGAGGCGTTTCTTTTGATTCTGGCAAGGCTATGTTTGGCTCTTGTTTATCGAGTGGTTTGTCTGACAGCAAGTTTGCTTTGTCGTTGATTAAAGCTACAAATACAATGGAACCTCCCTTATAAAGACTTTCATAAAATCATCCAAAATAAGGTCTTAAGTGGGAGGGGTCTGCAATAAGGGAGGTAATTTTAATACTTACAAAGGTAAGGGCAATGTCTCAGAGAAGTAGGTCTTAAGTGGGAGGGAGTCTTAAAAAGGAGGGTCTTATAAGGGAGGTTTCACTGTACGATTCAAATAGAATTAAGTTTAATTGAACAAAGTCTGCTAACTATGGTAACAATGGTCAACTTAGGACAATGATTTGACCGCCAGGGGGCAATCAAACCAGTAGGGGCTTAGCAACGTGATATTCTTAGTTGGGGGTAAAGAGAGAGAGAGAGAGAGGGAGGGAGGGACTCATCTCCCCATCTCTCTTTCTCTCTACGCCCAACTAAGAATATCACGCACTCATCTCCCTCTCTCTCATTATGCCCAACTATGAATATCACATGCTAAGCCCCTACTGGTTTGATTGCCCACCGCCTCTCTCCCTCTCTCTCACTACACCCAACTAAGAAAATCACGCGCTAAGCCCCCTACTGGTTTGATTGCCCACCGCCTCTCTCCCTCTCTTTCACTATGCCCAAGTAAGAATATCACGCGCTAAGCCCCTACTGGTTTGATTGCCCACCGCCTCTCTCCCTCTCTTTCACTACGCCCAACTAAGAATATCACTCGCTAAGCCCCTACTGGTTTTGATTGCCCCCTGGCGGTCAAATCACCGTCCTAAGTTGCTCATTCCTCCATCGCATAGCAACTTGGGGCATAAGACACTTCAGGTAATGATTATACCAAAGATAATTATTCTAAAAGGGTAAGATGGATTACATAAAAGCTCGGCGAACGGGCTGATATGAGTTATCGTTAGTGGGGACAGTACACTATTCACAGTGGAGGCTATCCAAAAACTCAGACTGGAACTTGAACTGAGAATTCAACTGGCCTATCGACGTGTAAAATGTGTCCTGTTTAAACAGGGACATAACCAGTGTTTTCTGTCCTCACTACTCATATATAGGGAAAAGAGACCGGATGCTTATCTTCCCCTATACAGTCTTTGACCTCAGGTAATGATTACACGACCCTACAACATGTGAAGAAGTTTGTGGGCAGTAGACAAACAGTGAAAAGAGAAAGTCAGGTGAAGAAAAGGATCACAATACTCTTTTGTGCCAGAAGATTGTGGGGGTGGGGAGCTTATTAAAGAGTGACATCAAATTTTGTAATTGTGCTTGAATCTTACTTCCACTGTTGAATCTCGCATTCTATCTTAGACTACCTTAAATGTATATCAGGCATGAGAATTAGAGAAGACAAAAAAGACTGAAAATTGGGTTCATTTTTGTCTGGAAGCAGGCATAGGAACAAGGAATGAAATCAAAAAACAACTGAAAACCGTGTGTGTTGGGATACAGCCCCCAGAAAATGAAGCTTCTGTATATTATCTAAGCCTTAAAAACAGTATTAGAATTTAATCAGATAAGACTGATATATTTAGTTCATTTTTGCATTCATTTATAACCAATAACTTAAGTTTTACTCATTGGGCTTCTTTTTTTATCTCATAAATGTCCTCTTGGACCATCGATAAATGAAAAAAAAGCTGAAACTTGCGTGGTAAAAAAAAAAAGACTGAAGATGGCGAGGTTTGTACATCAAAAAAGCTGAAATCAGCCCAAGTATGTTTTAGTTCTAGTGTATGCATGTGCTGTGCGTCATATACGGTGTAGTGAGTCACTGAGTGCTTTGTTTTGGTCACCCCTGATTTAAGACCCCCCTCTTTTGCGACCGATTTTTCAAGATTTTTTGAATGTCTTAAAAGAGGGGGTCGACTGTATATACATTTGTTGTTTTGTTGTTATTTGTTGTTGTTTTTTGTGTGCCTAGTAGTCTAAAATGTTGAATCTGACATTCTATTTTATACTACCTTATGTATACATCATTTGTTGTTTTTTGCCTAGAAGTAGTCTAAAATTATACTGCGAGTCATGCACTTACAAGAAACATGTTGAATCTCACATTCTATTTGATACCACCTTATGTATACATTTGTTGTCGTTATTTGCCTAGAAGTAGTCTAAAATTATGCTGTGAGCCATGCACTTACAAGCACCATGAAGAATGAAAAAAAGAAGAAAAGAAGGATGTGGAACAAAGGAGGATGTGAGCCGTTTTGATGTTCAACTGTTTTAAAACACAAGCCTCTCCTCACATAAATTATGCAAGCACGCAAATGGAAAATGATATGGATTTCTATTTTGTCGTTTTTCTTCTTCTTTTATTATCAATCATGATTAAAACATTCTTGGTACTCCGAGTAAACTCAAAAACAGATGTACATAAACAAAATATCAAATGAACGAACGTTTCACCAAACACAAAAACAATTCATGACACTTTCGCACCTCAATCACAATGATTATTCTCTAACACAGTAACAACGGCCGATGCATCTCCTCCATTTCTCTGCCTGATGCAGATGGGCGGCCAAGCAGTACAAATCCAGGTATTCCAGTCTAATGCTCATCCATGTTCAACTGACGCACGCAGGTAGACATCCATCACTGGAGCAGTTACTGGGATTCAAACTTCCCCAGCAGATCCCCATCTCTGAACAGGAAGTAATCCTGAAAAAAAAATGAAAAAAACACAAAAGTGACAAATTAATTATTGATGCCTTAGGAACAGATCCATTCAGCTGGTACCTCATACTTTTTTTTAATTTTTAAAAGGCCCCACACTTAACTCGCTCGAGACAAATGAACCAAAATAGGCTCATGGCCTCCACAACCGCTAAAGACGAATGACCCTGATCCGGCTCATGGGTTTTCAAGAGAATATTTGGAATCTGATGCTTTATGATTGCATGGTGTTGCTAATCTTTTCTGAAAATATCACTCTTCCTGAAAATATCAGTCCCTAGCTATTCATAACTTATTTTTGACATTAAAAAAAAAATCGGAACAAATGCTTAGTCCACACAGAACAAGAGGAAGCAACTTTGCCAGTCCCGAGTGAGTCAAGTTATACTGAAAACTAGAACAAGTATGATTTTCCTTATAGTCCATAACAGCAGTATTACTAAATCTGCATTGAGAATGAGAGAAAGGCGCATCATCATAAAGCGCTCCATCATTTTTTTCTCTTTTAATACCCAATCGATTTAATAGTTTTTAAACTATTATTATTACAATCAAATTTATAAAAAAAAATTATATTCAAATTATAAGACGCATTGGTCTTCTCTTACTCCTACATTTAAACTTTAAAGCCTAGGTTTTTCAGTTCATAGAGCAATCTTATATGAAAGTAGAACACTTGTGACAAGACATGATTAAAGTTAAAACTCAATTTTTCGAACTCAAAGAAGACCACCGGAATGCCTAAAATGAATATTTAAAACCCAGCTTTTTTCTTCACATTATTCATTCATCACTTAAAGTTAAATGATCAGTTTGGAAAAAAAAAATCCTGAACATTTCGGGGATCAACCCAATAGCACAGGGTCGAGTTTCTCTAGACCATGGTCACCGTGCGCATTACTGTTACGCCAAAAGTGGGTCTAAGAAACACTTTAGAAAACTTCTGTGGAAGAATATTACAAGCTCTTGTCTGATTGGTCCAAAAAAAAGTATTATTTTAAACCAACTTTAATGGACCAATCAACAACAAGAAATGATGTACTAATCAACACCAAGAAATGCATTAACCCCATACTAGTTCCGGATAGTTTCGCCGCTTAATTGCTCGGTGTTTGGCAAGAACACAACGCCACGCAAACTATCGGCAAAAACGAAGGGGTTTTCTTAGACCGTTTTTGCCGATTTGTGAAATGGCCCCCAAGTCTCACCTTTTCTTCCAGAACAATCTTTGTCCCTCCGTATTCCGGAAGAAGCACCTTGTCTCCAACTTGGACACTGACAGGCGTTGTTGCCCCATCCTGAAGCAAAAAAGACAGAACATCAGTCATCATATAAATTGTAAGCAAAAAAATGTGCACAAGATTTTAACATTATAAAGACTAATTAATACAAAGTAACAGTAGAGAAAGCACTGCGAATATAATTTAGTAAAAGCACAAAATAATGGCTTGATCAGAAGAAAAAAAAGAGAAGTAGGTGTCAAAAGTGAGGAAGCATGAGTGAAACTAAAAGGGAGGAAGCTGTATTCATGAGCGAGTGGTGGGCATGTGATAAGGGTGTGGTGATCACCAGAAGCCAGAAAAAGAAAATCATTTAAAAAAACCTTTATAAGCTGTGAAGATATAATTTTGGTTCACAATCACACTGACACGAGGATTTGCAGGATGGGAAAAAGCTTTGTTAGCTTATTCTTTAACCCTCAATTAAAGATGATTTTGACCTGACTTGACACACAATCTGACACACACAAGCCCACAGGCATGAAACACGCACACACACACACACTGTGGTGTAGAGTGGTACAGAGGTAACGCGTTCGCCTCGTATCGAATAAACCCGAGTTCGAACCTGAGTACAGGGGATTTTTCCTCTCACTCTGCACCAGGCCTTAACGGTCTGAACGTGGAGTCTTTCGGATGAGATGTGTGCCTATGCACTTAGCACGTGTACGCTAAACCCAGCAGCATTTGGTCAAAATTTAACCCCCCCCCCCCCTCCCCTCATCAGTCACAAAAAAAATTGCATGCAAATAAAAAGAAAGGGTGGCACGCCTCTGGCTGCGACGCGCTTTCCATGTGTGAGCAACCCAAATTTCACAGATGCCTCTTGACTAAAAAACTTATACCAAATACTAAATACACACACGTCATGGTCTTCCTAAGTGCTCTTATTTGTCCAAAACTCTGAGGAGAAAAGTCAGGGCTGACAAAACTACTAGCCTGGTAGCCATTGGCTAGTAGAAAAACATGTGGGCGAGTAGATTTCAAAAGTCACTAGCCCGATGGGCGACTGAAAACTTCAGTTCTGCACGGCAGTTTTTTTTTTACACCATCGAGTCTCCCCAGACCATCTCTCCCTTCCAACCCACTATCAAACTTTCAAAGCAAGCTCAGTTGTCTGCTAAGACAACAAGATGCCAGCACTATTAGTATTAGTATTAATGAAAAGAAAGGCAGCCTCCTCAGTCTCCTCCTCCCCCTTCCCTCTCTCAAATCATTTTTCTTCATATTCTTCTTTCCTTTCTTTCTTTCCCACTCTTTCTCTTCCTCTCTCTTTTCCCTTCTCTTCCTCTCTCCTTCCCTCTCCCCTGTGTGTGTGTGTGTGTGTGTGTGTGTGTGTGTGTGTGCGTGTGTGTGCGTGTGCGTGTGTGTGTGTGCATACATGTGTTCAGGGATTTGTTTTCCTTTTTTCTCTCGGGCTAGTGAAAATGTGTTCGGGCGAGCAACAGTTCTATTAAGTTACTCGCCAGGATGGCTAGTGAAATTTTAAAGTTTGGCCAGCCCTTAAAGTACTATGTGAATCTGGCAAGTTATGAAGTTAGCAAAACATACCTCAGTTCTGCCACCACCCCCAACAGCCACCACAACGGCTTCTTGCACTTTGCCTTGCGCCTTCTCGGGGATCATGATTCCTCCCTTGGTCTTCACCTCCGGCAGGTTACGTTCCACCAGGATCCGGTCGAACATTGGCAGGAACTTCTTGAATGCACGTGCCTGCAAGTGTAACAGTGAAAGTGTAATGTTAGGAAAGGAGTCATGTATTTCAAGCTTGAAAAGTAAACCATCTGTTCTACTTCTTCTAGAGTCCAGTTCTTCTTCTTCCACTGTTCCAGTAATGTTCACCTGTCAAATACTGGTAGTTACTAACATTTAATGATGTACTGGGGTTCAAGATCAAGATGCAATGTGCGGGATAAAAGCCACCCTTAGCTGCCCGAATCCAATTCGGCCGAACAGGTGTTCGGCCGAAACGAGCTTAGTCAATTAAGGGTCTTTTCATTTTCGCCCGAACAAACAACGAATCCATCGTTCGGCCGAACAGTGGTTTTGTTCCTTAGCCTAATCTAACCCGAAACAAACTGTGCGGAAGTGACCATTTGACCCCAACGTCATAGTGAGGCTCAAAGGCCTTCTTCAGTAAACATGTAGGCCTAGGCTAAGCCTAGAAAATCCCCCACGCCCTTAAATTTGTGCATCTCGTCTATAGAAAGAAAATAACCGAGAAGTAACTTTTTTTTTAAGGGGAAGCAATAGCATTGAATTATCTTCATATAATAAAATGATGTGACGATGACAGATCGATGAACAGGCCTTTGGTAAACTACAGTGGGGTGAAGCCTAGGGCTTGACATTATTTTTTATAGTCACTACATCAGTGTGTGCGTGTTTGTGTGTGTGTGCGCATGTTTGTGTTGTGTGTGCGCGTGTGATGCGTTCATGTAGGCCCCTATTCGAGTGTATGTATGCATGGTGTGTGTGTGTGTGCGTGTGTAGGTGTGTGTGTGTGCTTGTGCTCGTGTGTGTGTGTGTGTATGTTGTTGTGAATATTATGTTGTTATTTCATGCTTGTGAATTGTGTGACAATGCATACATGTATTAGGCCTAGTAGTAGTAGTAGTAGTAGTAGTCACAGTAGTTGATTAATATGTGTATTGTTTTTGTCTGCTCATGTTATTGGATTTTTGTTTCATGTTTTTATTCCATTTCAATTTTGTGTAACGATGGATTCGTTGTTTGTTCAGGCGAAAATGAAAAGACCCTTAATTGACTTCGCTCGTTTATGTTTAAGTCTGTGGGATTCGTCAGTCACTTTGCATTATGATCTAGACTAACATCTGACGGCAAGAAAGAAAAGGTAATCGGAAGAAAAAACAATGGCGTGTTTTGGATATATCACTGATCTAAAAATAAAGATCAGCGACAATTTTTCGTTCCTTCAAGTATGAAGAGTTCTCGTGTTCGTCCGAACAAGAAACTTGTTCGCAGGATACGACTTGTGAACGAGATTCGGCTCGAACGGCTGTTCGGACGAACAACGAAGCGCTGTTCGGGCTGCATGTTCAGGGGCAATTAAGGGAAAACTCTGTTCGGCCGAACATTTTTGTTCGGCGAACACAGATTCGGGCTGTCCGTTCGGGCAGCTAAGGGTGGCTTTAAGACTAAGAGCTCATATAAAGGAAAAGGTTCACAGTGGCTTTATGCAAAAAGCAATTTACATACTTGTGGTGGTACCATAGCCGATGAGGTTTAACCGAGGCGTGGTTACTGCTACACCTAGATCTGTATTGTTAAAAAATAGGGACTTTACAGTTTACTGGTGTTGCACTGCCTCCGGGCATTGCCTCCAGTATTGTTCCCATCATCTTTGTATCTACAAATGTCCCATATCTGTTCCAGACCGAGACGTAAAACACCATTTTTCATTTGTGGCTAGAGGTACAGCATTCTTGCAACAGTCAGACCATGTTCAGGTCTGACTTCCCAGTCAAATTTTTCGTCAACAAATGCATTTTCTTATTTCGTATATTTAACGCATCTTCGTAAAGGAATATCGTTACTACGACGTTAGGAACATGTCAGAGTTAATGTTAGTACAGTGGCACCTCCCTTTATATAAGACATCCCACTATAACTATAAGACTACCTCCCATATAAGACCTACTTCTCTGAGACATTGCCCTTCTTTGTAAGTATTAAAATCACCTCCCTTATAAGACCTCAATTTGGATGATTTTTGAAGGTCTTATAAGGGAAGTTCCATTGTAGTTTTTTTAAAATGAGATTTGCAGTAATTGCACACAATTTATGGGTCCCGTGATTGAGCGGGGATTTAATATATTTCTCAAATCCTATCTTATCCCATGCTGCGCATCTTCGTCTTTGAACCCCTGTATGTCAATAATTGCCGATAAACGGCAGGTGGACATTACTGGAAGAAGCAGCGCCGTACCCGTAGCCTGGAGAATGTGAGATACGGGCCCATACCCTGAGCCTCTGCCGAAAAGGTTTGGGATAAATAAAAACAATTTGCAACCTCTTCAGTAGGCTATATGCATTTACTGATTTAGAAACAAGAAGGAAATTATAATTATTCAATTTCAACCAAAGGCCAAGCTTCAGTACTTGCCGCCCACATTAAATACATCAGCGTTTACACATTGTCACAAATTTGCTGCATTTAAAAAACGCTGCATGGCATTGAGGGGTTAAAGAATAAAGTACTTACACTCAATAAAAACATACTAGGCTAGGGATGGGATGGATGAGAAGTGGTGGGGTCACTAACTCTAGTAACTACTAACTGGGGTGGCTTTTTAAAACAGTTAACTGCAACTTGGCCTTTGGTTGAAATTGAATAATTATAATTTCCTTGTTTCTAAATCAGTAAATCATAATGCATCCTCCATCAACGAATGTTTTAATATACTTTTATTAGTTTTAAGCTTGTTTGGTCCCTACCTACCTACCTACCTTGACATAATAGTAGCATCAAAGGATTTAACCGCATCAGAAAGCGATAATTGTTAGCCACGGGTTTGACTAGGAAAACTCAAAAAAGGACATTCGTGGAAGTCGACCTCCGTCACCTGCGGCCAGGCCCAGGGGGCACATGATGATGATCATCTGATCATAGCAGACGAGGAAAGCAGGCAAAACGCTTCAGCAGATTATATTGCATTATTGCTACTTGGATATTTACAATAATTTAGAGAGATACAAGGAAAACTGTAAAAATCACCACACAATCTTGACAAAATGTTACTTTCATACCATGATTTGTTTTTGAGGAGGATCAGTGATTTCTCGTGAGCTCTCAACTAGCAGTCTGGAACGTTCCACGTGCTCTTGTAGCGCATGTGTGGTGACCTTTACGCAGGGAGATGTTATTTAAACCAATGTCATAAGCAAATAATTATTTAGAAAAAAACAATTATGGGTTGCAAAGGAAACAATCAATATGCTCAGAAATCATTTTAACTGTTACTGTATCATGTCAAAATAATATTTATTGAAAATAATTGATATTTGTTAATCTTTGTAAGAAAACGTTGAAATTGCATCAGAAAACATGCATAGTCAGTTTTCACTCACAATTTCTTTTTTAAAAAATAGTATTTTGTGGCTACAGTTATGAAAAATATAACACATTAAGTGAACAGTAAATATGAATGGTAGCTAGTTAATATCAGTTTATTTATTTGCAAACGGAAACTGTTTAAAACTTTTTATATATATTTTTTTGCATAATAATACATGTTCCGGGCTGCTTTCATAACGAAAGCCTCCCTCGGGTTACAGCAGTGAAGGTCAAACCTCTCGGGCATTTGGACGGCGTGTGGACCGGCTAGGAAGGTACATTTGGAGGAGAAAAATCAAGTTACTTTCCGATTCTGGCATAATAATTTGCGTTAAGATTGCAGTTATTTCATATTTTGAATCAAGACAGGTAACATGTGTTAAAAATTGTTGCGATTTAAATTAAGGGGAGATAATAGACTTCATTTATAAAATTTTCTATTTCGCTCCACGTGTTCTGCAACAAAATCAGACTAGAGCAGTGCACTTATAGACTCAGACTGACAGTCAAGGCTATTGGATGTAATCTGGAAATGCACATAAGTAAACATATTCTGAATCATTTCAATTCCTTTGACTTATTTCATCAAAACCAGTAAGGGTTTAGAGCTAACCATTCGTGCCACACCGCTTTAAGTAAGTTTAACCAACCTGGTAGATCAGTGGCTTATTAATATTAACAACGATGAAATTACAGGTGTTCTTGCTGTTGATTTCATGAAAGCCTTTGATGTTGATCGTAACCTCTTGCTAAAAAAACTTAGAATTCCTATCGTCTTTTTTATCAGATAGAAAGCAAAGAGTCTTTCTAAATGAATCTGAATCCTGTATAAAGTCTGTTGATTTTGGTGTTCCCCAAGGTTCAGTCCTTGGCCCCATCTTATTTTCAATATACATTAATGATCTGCCTCTTTTTCTTACAACTCCCACTGAAATGTTTGCAGATGATACGACTATACATACTAGTGATAGTAAAGTAGATAAGGTTTTTACTTGTTTACAGGACAATGTTGACAAACTAATTGAATGCAGCAGGAAAAAGATGGGTTTTAAGAGAGGTCTTGAATGAGGAGACTGAGTTGGAGTGTCGGAGAGGAGAAGGCAGAGAATTCCAAAGAGATGGTGCTTGACAAGAAAAAGAACGTTGGCCAGCAGATTTACAGTCATAGAGGCATCTGTGAAATTCGGGTTGCTCCCACCTGGAGCATGCGATTTCTGTGTGACTGATGAAGTGTGTGTGTGTGGGGGGGGGGGGGGGGGGGTTGTAAATTTTGACCAAATGACAACTTTTTCATTGCCACTGGGATTAACGTGTGCTGAGTGAATGGGCACACAGGACCTCAGGTTTATCATCTCATCCGAAAGACTCGTCGTTCCAGGCATGCCAATAGTCCGCGAATTCGCAGAAATCCGCGAAAAACGAAATTCGGCACACACAAAAAAGAAAATGCGGTCAACGAAATTGTGCCTTTTACTTCGCGTGAAGTTCGTTTGACGCCAAGCGTTTGGCTCTGCAAGGTAGTCCAGCAAGGATTACTCCCTCGTACCGCGCATGCGTATTCATGATAACTTTCTTTCCAGTTTTGTCTTTCCTTCATTGAAAGCACGAAAACAAGTTTTCCTAGAAGAAATACTAATAGACGAGAGATTTTAAAGTGAACTCTTCAAAATGCCGAGGCGGATGGAACATCTGGCACATGTGGCACTCTCTCTCTCTCTCTCTCTCTCTCTCTCTCTCTCTCTCTCTCTCTCTCTCTCTCTCTCTCTCTCTCTCTCTCTCTCTCTCTCTCTCTCTCTCCGTTACAACTGTCTTTGCCCAGTTTTGCTGTATTACTACAGTATTAGTCTCTTTTGCACACAGTATCCTTAAGATAAAAATATAAGATTAATTTAATGTAATTGTTGCCTAAGTAAACTACAAATACCCATCTTTCTCCTCCCCCCCCCCCCCCCCCCCTTTCCTCTTTTTATCTGTCTCACATAGACTCATTTTGTAACATTAAAAGTACTGTTTTCAGGCTGAAAGAAAGCATAAAAAGCTCAAATAGTTGCAGGAGAGGCTTTCTTTACCTTGTCGAATAGCTTTGTCTTCAGCTTCAGGGGGCGTTGCAAGCCCCCTGGACCCCCAAACTTTATTTTCAGAGAAAACTGCTTTTCCTCCATTGGCATGCCTGCATTCAGACCGTAAGGCCTAGTGCAAAATGAGAGGAAAAATCCCCTGTACGTGTGGTCCACTAACCCAGGTTCGAGCTCGGGTTTGCTTGACACAAGGCGAACACTTTACCTTTGTGCCAGTCTCTGCCACTCTACACTCCATATAATAGGACGTATATATAATACGTCCTCTATAGCACTACAGTATACTTGCCACCGACGTATGTCATATATATATATATATATATGTCGCTGCTAAGTAGCGATTTCGCCGCATTCAAAAATTGCACGTCAAACCAGCGGCGCATACGCAACTAACAGGTGGCACCGAAGGGGGTAATTTGGGTCATATAGTGATACACTGATATACTACTACCAAGCAGCGGGATTGTCTTCTCAACTTTTCATTGCTGTACGTTGTTTTATGTACAATTCTACAAAGCACTCGTCAGAATTGCTTATTCCCCATCCGAAGGAAGGATTTGCACTAATCGTTGATCTAATTATTAGCCTGTAACATTTTTAGTAAGTAATTAACACTTTCATAAACTGATTATTTGCACCAATCTATGCCTTTGGCGCCTCTGTGTGTGTGTGTGTTTGTTTGCCCTGTAACAGTGTAAGTGTAACTCATGTACCGGTGCACGGAATCACTTCAAATGTTGTGTGGTGGTGTATCAATTATCATGGTACACCCTAACACAGGTGGTCCCATAGAAAATTTAAACCTCCGGTGCAAACCTCCACCAAGGAAGACTCACTTTTCTGTAAAGCATGTTCGCTCTTTAGTTCAGTCACATACCATTACTCATATTTACTGGCATTAATTAGACAGATTTTGTGTCTGGGTGTGACATGGTTATGGTACTTAGATGGTCTCGTAAATTTCGAGCCTCCAGTGCAAACCTCCGCCAAGGAAGACTCACTTTTCTGTAAGATTTTTGTTCACCCTGTAACTCTTGAACTGGTGCACAGAATTGCTTCAAATTTTGTGTGATGGTGTATCCTGCTGCAGATATGGTCCCATAGAAAATTTGAATCTCCAGTATAGATCTCCGCCAAGAACTCACTTTTCTGTAAGATATGTTTGCCCTGTAACTCGCACACCATTGGACAGAATCGTTTCAAATTTTGTGTTGAGGTGTTTCATGGTACCTAGATGGTCCCATAGGAATTTTAAACTTCCATGCAAACCTCCACCGAGGAAGACTCACAAAACCAAAGTTTCCTTTTATAAATATTTCATGTCCGAGCTGTATTTTATGAACCAGTGGACAGAATTGCTTCAAATTTTATGTGGTTGTGTATGAAAGTGCAGGAATGGTCCCATAGAAAACAAATATAAACGTGCTGACCTTAACCTTGAAGTTTGACCTTGAAACCGAAATTTCTTCTTGAGGCCATATCTTTCACATCATTGGACATGCAATTTTCAAACTTGGGATGGGCAAGCATTGGCTAATGGTGATTTAAAATATTGGGTACCAGTCAAAGTCAAGGACATAGACCTTGGAGGTGTCAAATTGGTGTGCAAAGTATTATCTTATGACCTTGACCTTGACTTTTTAACTTATCTTTTTTTTACCTGTTTCTGTATGTTAGTCGAAAGGGCCACTTTTGTGGCAATTTATCTATGAAAACTAGGGGAGAACATATACCTTTAATTCTCTCTATTCTCTACCTGTGGCTGTAGTTCGGACACCATTGGGTTTACACCCACTATATTCTTGATCAGCATGACCTAAGGAATGCAATTGAAGACATTTAAAATCCACTTGACCTTGACCTTTATAGTTGACCTTGAAGCCGTTATAATTATGAAAAGTGTAATCCTAAAACAAATAGCCATAGCTTGAAAATGGTTGGCTGTAGACCACTTCAAACCATTATAATTTATATTCACGATAAGCATCACTGGGCGGATACAGTGGGAGACATTTTGAGGTGCTATTCAGAATTCTGGTGACTGCTATTATGAAGACCCAGGCCATTTGCATAAAACAAACAATTGTAGTATGAAAACTATTGGTTGTAAACCCCTTTAGCCATATATACATTATACTTGCAATTAGCATCACTGGAGGTATGCAGTGGAAGACATTTTGAAGTGCTGCTCTGAGGACTGCTATTCTGAAAACCTGGGCTGATTCATATTTTTTTTATTAAAACGAACAATTGTAGTTTAAAAAATGTTGGTTAGACTTAAGAGATCCCTATAACCATGTATATTCGTGATCAACATCACCGGGGAATGCAGTGGGAGACATTTCGAATGTGCTATTCTGGCAACTGCTATTCTAAAGACCTGTGCCGGGGAAGAGCTGCCGCGAAGCGTAGCGAGCGCGGGGCATAGCTGCTTGTCCTTTTGCAATTTTACTGATCAGTGCGTGTACCGTTTTCATTGTCTTTGCACAGAACACAAATCAGATCAACATGTACAGACTACCTACCATGCTGCGGTCATCGGTGGCCAAGAAGTTGGCTCCAGGACTGGTGCGTTGCTATGCCAAGGACCTCAAGTTCGGCGCCGACGCCAGGGCTCTCATGCTGCAGGGGGTGGACCTGCTGGCCGATGCTGTCGCCGTTACTATGGGGCCAAAGGTGAGCTGAATCGCCTCTGTGTGTGTGTGTGTTTGTGTACGTATATATGTGTGTGTGTATGTATGCAGTGTGTGTATAAGTCTGACTTACACACATACATACACACACTAAGTTAGTAAGTGTGTGTGTTGTGTGTTTTATCCTGTAACTTGTGTAAGTTGACATCATTCCCAAATTACTTCAAATTCTTTTATTTTTCCTGTGATCAGGGAGCAGAGCTGCCCAGGGCATCCCCAAGATCACTTGTTCAGTTGTTTACTTGTAGTATTTTACACTAAGTACTGCATATTTTACCAGATATATTTTTTGTTTTTTTCCCCCTAGAGGTGAAACGTGATCCTGAAACAGAGCTGGGGCATCCCCAAGATCACTTGTAGTAATTTACACTACTGCATATTTTTTTTACCAATGACTTTTTTTTGTGCCTTTTCCCCCTAGGGGCGAAACGTGATCCTGGAGCAGAGCTGGGGTAGCCCCAAGATCACCAAGGACGGGGTGACGGTGGCCAAGGGCATTGAGCTGAAGGACAAGTACCAGAACATCGGGGCCAGGCTGGTGCAGGACGTGGCCAACAACACCAACGAGGAGGCCGGCGACGGCACCACCACCGCAACCGTCCTCGCCCGCGCCATCGCCAAGGAGGGCTTCGAGAAGATCAGCAAGGGAGCCAACCCCATCGAGATCAGGAGAGGTGGGAACAGCGAGGATAATTTGCTCTATTTGAATTTAAGACGTATAATCTTTATAGTCTGTATACGGCGCACCCCCCAAATTTTACCCAAATTTCAGATTTTGTTTCTATGTTTTCTTTCTATTTCATCAGTCACATTATAGAGCACAGGGGTCTGAGTCTTGGAAAAAAGTATCACCTTATACACCGAAAAATATGATACTATAATCTAGCGACATCGTTAAGGAGGGCTTCAAGAAGATCACAGCTAGGGGGCCAACCCCATCGAGATCAGGAGAGGTGGGAACAGCATGGATAAGTTGCTCTATTTAATTGACGCAGTAAAATTAGGATTTTTTGTGCCATCGCTAAGGAGGGCTTCGAGAAGATCAGCAAGATCAGGAGAGGTGGGAACAGCGAGGATACTTTGAATTAGACATACTATAATCTCTAGCGCCATTGTTAAGGAGGGCTTCGAGAAGATCAGCAAGGGGGCTAACCCCATTGAGATTAGGAGAGGTGGAATCATGACTGATATAGAAGCTGAATTGCTAAAATAATTTTTTTCTTTTTTCTTTTTCATTTAACTGGAAGAAAAGGACTGCAGCGGTGGTATTTTTCTAAATTAGGCAGTGTAAGTTGGAAGGAAGCATTTGTTAAGTTCCATATTTATATATTGTCCACTAACCAGTTTCCCCTTGCCTCCAGAGTGTCTGTGACACGATGGGTGTAAAATTTCCACTAACCGGTTTCCCCTTGCCTCCAGAGTGTCTGTGACACGATGGGTGTAAAATTTCCACTAACCGGTTTCCCCTTGCCTCCAGAGTGTCTGTGACACGATGGGTGTAAAATTTCCACTAACCGGTTTCCCCTTGCCTCCAGAGTGTCTGTGACACGATGGGTGTAAAATTTCCACTAACCGGTTTCCCCTTGCCTCCAGAGTGTCTGTGACACGATGGGTGTAAAATTTCCACTAACCGGTTTCCCCTTGCCTCCAGAGTGTCTGTGACACGATGGGTGTGTGTGTTTGTTTACCGTCAGGTGTCATGATGGCTGTGGAAGCTGTGGTGGACCAGCTCAAGTCCATGTCCAGACCAGTCACCACCCCTGAAGAAATTGCACAGGTAAAGTAATGGTTGTTGATAAAAATAATAATAATTAATACTTATATTGCGCAGAATCTTGCCAAGCAACTCGATGCGCTTTTCACTCACCATTCATACAAACATTTCTAACAGACTGATTAAAATACAATTTTAAAGTTTGTACCCCTTTGTTCAGGTAAATCAATGGCTGTTGATAGAAATAAAGCTCTTGTCACTTATGAATATTCCTCAAATCTCAAGCATGAATTTGCACGTTGTATTTCGATGCCTTATAGTCAAAACGGACTATCTTTAGAAAGATAGTCCATTGACTTATTATTGATGTTATTGTAAAAACTAAGAACTTGTATTAAAAAAGACTGCAAATAATGTAAAATGGGGATTATGCTTTTTATGTTTCTGCAGTCTTTTTTTTGTTTGTAACAAGTTATTTACAGTATGCTCAATAATACGTCAATGGACTATCTAAGGTTAGTCTGTTTTGACTCAAAGCCATCAAATTTTACTGTTTGTCATTTCTGATTTTAAAATTATTTTTAGTCAAATTTTCTGTTGAACAGGCGTATTTCTTTCCATTGTTCAGCCAATAATTTCTGCCAAACTTAAGTTACCTGGGTAAAGGAAAATTGACGTCTGCAATAATGTGAAATCCCCCCTATGACGTATTATAAATAAGGCATCTCCTTGCGTCCTTGCATCTCCTTGCGATCGTTATGTATTTTGGAGTTAAAATTGCAATATCAAAAAACCAAAAATATCACATAACAAAAAAACCATTGCAAGTTAAACATTCTTCATTTATACACAAACCCTGAACATTTGAAGTCAATCCATCAAGAAGTTATTTTTTAATATTTTTTTAAACAAAGTACCCCATTTCGGGCCCAGTTTACCAACATTAATTTGGTGGTTACAGGGAGTAGAGTCGTCATTTTAATTGGGGTTACAAGTGTTAAATCAGTGTGATGCTGACATTGACATCAGTGGTGAAAGGGTCAAGGAACATCGATTTTTATGAACACTTTTTTTTAAAATTTTCAGCAATTGTATTAACATAAAGTGAAAGCATTCATTGCTTCAGTTTATTTCTACTGTAGTTTTCAAGAGTGCCATTTTAGTCCGAATTGTTACACTGTGTGGGAAATGTTTCAGTGAGTTATGATGTGTTATGAGTTTTCTTGAACTTTGCATTGTTCCACTCAGGTGGCCACAATTTCTGCGAACGGTGACAAGACAGTCGGTGACCTGATCTCCAGTGCCATGAAGAAAATTGGACGTGATGGCGTCATGACTGTCAAGGTTTGTTATACTTTTCTGTGAAAGGTTTGATCAAGAAGGGATATTGGTATCCTGATGAAGTTAAAAGGAAGGAGCTGTGTTTGTTTATGATATAGTGCTTGCCTTATTCTAAAATCTAAGATGTGTAACCTTGATCTTCTTCTTCTTCTTCGTTCACTCAGTCAGTTTCCTGTCATATGAGCGTAGATGCGTCATGCTGCCGTTATGCGCCCAGCATGTCCAACTTCGGCTGAAGAAATCTTTGTAAGAATTTATAGAAAAAAGGCAGGAGAATGGACCAGTAAGGCAGAAAGATAGCAGATGACAGTAAGCAAAGGGAAAAGGCAGAGTCAAAGAGAGTGGTGGATTAGAGGAAGTTACAAGCACAATACTTCCAGAAGGTGGGGGAACTATTTGTGCGAACCCCCCCGGTATCCCCACGAGTTAACTCTGATCATTTTAGTGATTTTTACAAAGTAAAATACATAGGGTCTGAGAGAGAGGAAAGATGGAAAAGAGTGCATTGATGTGAGCATGCATGTGCACATGCCTGTAGTATAAATTATCAGGTTGATGCAGTTTGGATCTAGATCTGAATGATTTCACAATCATTCATTTTGTGCATAAAGTTTCCAAATGGGTAACAAACTGATAATCATATGAAGACAATTTTGAAATCATTGTATGATTTATGTACATACAGTACGCAATTCATACACATCTGAGCACTGTCACTCATGTATTTTACATTTTCATTTTCACATGATCTATGTGTTTTACATTTTGATTTCATGTGTATTGCAGGATGGGAAAACCTTAAAAGATGAGCTGGAAATCATTGAAGGCATGAAATTCGACAGAGGTTACATCTCTCCCTATTTCATCAACACCTCCAAAGGTATAGCTACCTTTTTAATTGTGCTAGTGAGTTTAACCCTTTCAACGCCAGCCATATCTGCAGCCAAAATTTCCATTAAACTTACCAGGGTAGAGAAAAGATTTTGTCTGCAATATTGGGGATTCCTCTGTGACATGCATAAAATAGGGCCTCTCCTTACCTCCCAAAATTAAGAACATAAGGTCATTGGTTAACAGACCCTCATTTGATGCCTTTTTGTGACATGGGTGTTAAATCATTGTGGTGCCAAGAGCGACAGTGGCGGTGAAAGGGTTAACATTAGTATCATGATTCATTTGATTCATCCTGGTGCATTTTGTTTCTCTGAGGTTAAGTTTGTAAGTTATAAACAATATGTAATATTGCGAGATGAGACTTTGTCGTTAAAGCATTAAGCTGAAGAATTCTTATATTCATGAACTCTCAAGAAGGAATATGTAAATAGCAAAAAATATATATGTTTGCTTTACATGCATGGTAAATTGCAGCAAAATGTGTTAATAATAGAAAGGCTCTGTACTATAGAAGCATGATCAACATGTTGATATTTATGCGATTGAATCGACTCCTGAAAAAAGGCATAAGCGTGACCCACATAATTCAGTTTTCTCCCTCAAAGAATTTCATGGGTGCAACTTTTCCTGGTATACAAGGATTTCATGTTTTAGAATTTTGCCAGTAAAGGAAGTTCCTTTTTTTTATAATTAATTTGTCAAACAATATTTTTGTGTGTCTGCTGTATTTTTCAAACACTTTAAAAATAAAATAAGCATTTGCATAAATTGTGGAAAAAGCAAACTAAAATACCTTCAATCATTTTTTTCTTTAGCTGCAGGGGGACATTACCCCTAGACCCCGGCCTTTCAGGGTTTTTTTCATTTTGCGTAGTTGCACCCATGGATGGATGTTTGTTTTCCAGTTCTTATTTATACTGAAATTAGTAAAACATGAAACCCCCCCCCTCCCTCCTCTCAAGGATTACCAAAATTCCCCCAGTTTTTTTTGTGTTTTTTTTGTTGTAACCCAGTTCTCATTTAAAATGACACTTTTTAAAAAAAGTGCAGAGACTAACATGCTAAATTCCTTTTTAAGAATGTTATTACAAATTTGATGTTTATGTTTTGCATCTGACCGGATACCTGCTGTTGTTTTCAATGACATGACAGGAAATACTAACAGATGCTACAGAAATGCAATACAGCTCAGTCAAGTTTTCTTTTCATCAATGGAAAACTAACCTCAGCTGCACTTGCAATACTGGTGGTATGGACTTAAAAAGTCAAGGCAAATAACTTCATAAGGTTGATATTAAAAAGAAAGAAAAAAGTTTCAAAGTAAGATAAGTTTCTAAATGCAAACATTTTGTTATCAATGTAATTGTTTTGTGCATGTTGACATTTATTATTATATTCTTGTTATGAAATTGATCCTATTTTGTACATTCTTACATTACTTTTGTGTTTATAAGTCATTGCTTTTGGCCATTACTTACATCAATTCAAGATCGATTTTAGCTGCATCTGACCGGATACCTGGTGTCTTTTATGACATACAGGAAACACTTGCAGATGCTACAGAAATGCAATACAGCTCAGTCAAGTTTTCTTTTCATCAATGGAAAACTAACCTCAGCTGCACTTGCAATACTGGTGGTATGGACTTAAAAAGTCAAGGCAAATAACTTCATAAGGTTGATATTAAAAAGTGAAAAAAAGTTTCAAAGTAAGATAAGTTTCTAAATGCAAAATGGGCTACATTAAGTAAGTGGGACTTTTATGTCATTGTTATAAATGTCATTGTTTTGTGCATGTTGACATTTATTATTATATTCTTATTGTTATGAAATTGATCCTATTTTGTACATTCTTACATTACTTTTGTGTTTATAAGTCATTGCTTTTGGCCATTACTTACATCAATTCAAGATCGATTTTAGCTGCATCTGACCGGATACCTGGTGTCTTTTATGACATACAGGAAACACTTGCAGATGCTACAGAAATGCAATACAGCTCAGTCAAGTTTTCTTTTCATCAATGGAAAACTAACCTCAGCTGCACTTGCAATACTGGTGGTATGGACTTAAAAAGTCAAGGCAAATAACTTCATAAGGTTGATATTAAAAAGAAAGAAAAAAGTTTGGTAAAGGTCAAGATGTGCCACCCCCCCTACCTATCTCGGTTAATTGTATTTTTCCGTTATTGCCTTTCTTACCATACATAAAGCTGTATTTTATTTTAGGAACATTTTTAGCTAATAACCTTTTTGGAATACTAACCCTAACCCTAACCCTAACCCTACCCCCCACCGTATAAGACGGAAAAACGCAACGAACCACAACTGTGACAAATCGCGGTGTACTGCAGTACATAGTGGGGGTAGGGTTAGGTTTAGGTTTAGGGTTAGGGTTAGGGTTAGTATTCCAAAAAGGTAATTAGCTAAAAAATGTTCCTAAAATACAGCTTTATGTATGGTCAGAAAGTTCAGAACGCAGCTGCAAGATTGATTTTCAAAGCAAAAAAGACACAGCATATCACCCCGCTACTTCACACTCATCACTGGCTTCCAATTTCAAATTTCAAATTCTGCTCGAATTCAGTACAAGGTCGCATGCCTCACCTTCAACTCTATTAATGGAACTGCCCCTCAGTATCTCACTGACATTGTACAAAGCTACACTCCCACCCGACATCTCAGATCTTCCTCCGACTCATGCCTGCTCTCCACTCCCCGTATTAAAACTAAATCCTTCGGTGAATCTTCTTTCTCGTACTCTGCTCCCTCGGTCTGGAATAGCTTACCACACAGTGTTCGCCACTTTTCCTCTGTTCAGTCTTTCAAAACTTCTCTGAAAACTCATCTTTTTGAAACCTCATACTCTCACCTCTAATCCACATAGTCCTTGATGATATTACCCTGCAGTATATGTGTGTGTGCGTGCGTACGTGCGTGTGGTGGGGGGGGGGGAGGGAGGGGGGGGGGGGGGGGGAGGGCGAGAGAGATTAATACATGCATTTTGTATGAACAGTCTCACTTATTTTTAATGTTTATATTCATTGATACTTGTCTTCATGTTGATTATTCTTGGCTTGGTGTTTATCTGTATGTTAGTGTTTAGGCCTTTGTCCAGCGCTTTGAGCACCCTGCAAAGGGAGTTAAGCGCTCTATAAATAACCATTATTATTATTATTATTATTAAGAAAGGCAAAAACGGAAAAATAGAATTAACCGAGAAATGCATGGGGGGTGGCACATCTTTACCTTTACCAAAAGTTTCAAAGTAAACTGATGTATGATAAGTTTCTAAATGCAAAATGCAAAAGGGGCTACATTAAGTAAGTGGGACTTTTATGTCATTGTTATAAATGTAGTGAGAGACTTAGTGGGATTGTTTTCACGCCAGAGGGCATGACGCTCGTGTGGGGCTAATCTCTATATTCTTAGTTGGGGATAAAGAAAATGAGAGAGAGAGTGAGTAGTCCTACCATCTCTCTCTCTCTTGCTACGCCCAACTAAGAAAATCGCGTGATAAGCCCCTAGTGCATTGACTGCCCTCTGGCGTGAAAAATATCGCCATAAGTCGACCATTGTTTTGTGCATGTTGACATTTATTATTATATTCTTATTGTTATGAAATTGATCCTATTTTGTACATTCTTACATTACTTTTGTGTTTATAAGTCATTGCTTTTGGCCATTACATACATCAATTCAAGATCGATTTTAGCTGCATCTGACCGGATACCTGGTGTCTTTTATGACATACAGGAAACACTTGCAGATGCTACAGAAATGCAATACAGCTCAGTCAAGTTTTCTTTTCATCAATGGAAAACTAACCTCAGCTGCACTTGCAATACTGATGGTATGGACTTAAAAAGTCAAGGCAAATAACTTCATAAGGTTGATATTAAAAAGAAAGAAAAAAGTTTGGTAAAGGTCAAGATGTGCCACCCCCCCTACCTATCTCGGTTCATTGTATTTTTCCGTTATTGCCTTTCTTACCATACATAAAGCTGTATTTTAGGAACATTTTTAGCTAATAACCTTTTTGGAATACTAACCCTAACCCTAACCCTAGCCCTAACCCTAACCCTACCCCCCACCGTATAAGACGGAAAAACGCAACGAACCACAACTGTGACAAATCGCGGTGTACTGCAGTACATAGTGGGGGGTAGGGTTAGGGTTAGGGTTAGGGTTAGTATTCCAAAAAGGTAATTAGCTAAAAATGTTCCTAAAATACAGCTTTATGTATGGTAAGAAAGGCAAAAACGGAAAAATAGAATTAACCGAGAAATGCATGGGGGGTGGCACATCTTTACCTTTACCAAAAGTTTCAAAGTAAACTGATGTAAGATAAGTTTCTAAATGCAAAATGCAAAAGGGGCTACATTAAGTAAGTGGGACTTTTATGTCATTGTTATAAATGTAGTGAGAGACTTAGTGGGATTGTTTTCACGCCAGAGGGCATGACGCTCGTGTGGGGCTAATCCTCTCTATATTCTTAGTTGGGGATAAAGAAAATGAGAGAGAGAGTGAGTAGTCCTACCATCTCTCTCTCTCTCTCTTGCTACGCCCAACTAAGAAAATCGCGTGATAAGCCCCTAGTGCATTGACTGCCCTCTGGCGTGAAAAATATCGCCATAAGTCGACCATTGTTTTGTGCATGTTGACATTTATTATTATATTCTTATTGTTATGAAATTGATCCTATTTTGTACATTCTTACATTACTTTTGTGTTTATAAGTCATTGCTTTTGGCCATTACTTACATCAATTCAAGATCGATTTTAGCTGCATCTGACCGGATACCTGGTGTCTTTTATGACATACAGGAAACACTTGCAGATGCTAAACAAGATGGACAGTGGCCTCTCTGGGTTTTTCGCTTCGTGAAAGACACATGGGCTGCTTTTCAACACTTGTATAACTGATTTCTAGCTTATATTTTTATATGTTATTGAAATAAATGGAAATGATTTTGCATCCCCTTTTTTTGTGTGAAGGTTCTCTTTTCATAATAAAAAATAAATTAGAATCTAATTACACATACTTTACCGTGGCTGACGAGTGCATTTTAAGCAACAGCTATTGACTACCTGTTTGGCGAAATGTATTGAGTATGTGGCAGGTAGTCAATAGCTGTCGCTTATAATGCACTTGTGAGCCACACTAAGTATGTTAAACGTAATTTTCAGAAGAAAAATGTTTTCACTTAGTGACTTACCTTATCATAGGTGAAAGTAGTTCAGGCATGCTCCTGAAATCAAGACTGAAAAAGCTAACAGAAAGTCTTCAGGATTGGCCATTTTGTCATCTGGATCCACTTGTCTTGTCAAATAAAACATTTCCCGTCAAAATTGATGGCAGATTAGAACAAGATGATAGATATGCAATTCTAACACTATCCCCACCCACCCTGTATACACACACACACACATATTGGACATTATTTTTTATGCGTTCACCATTTTAGGATTAGGTAGATTCAGAGAACATGGGAACGTGTCATTTCAGGATTGAGAGAATGTTTTACTTTCAGCCATGCATTTTGAATGTTTTGCTTTGTTGAAATTATAATTAAGTGTGTGTGCGTTGATGATAAACCGTTAATGCTTTTTTTGGTGTGTTTTTGTTTTTTGCGCTGAGACCACTTACCGTTACATAATTCTTATAGAGAGGAGGGACAGGAGGGGATTTTTCATTCATTATTTTCTTTTACTTTATCGTCATCAGATTATCACTTCATAATACTAGTCTGCGTCATCCATTCACTACGGTCATTGTTAAGTTTAGTGTGTTGTCTTCATTCACCTCGTCAAAGTCTTTTTAAAGAAGAAAATTTGGTTTTATTTGCCGTGTTTATTGTTTATTTCATCTTCATGTGCTTGTGTAGGTGTAGCGTTTTGATGCTTTTTAGTTCAATTATAATTCTTATAGAGAAGAGGTTAAGTAAAACTGCCCTCTGATGCCAGGGTGCCCGTTAGGCAAGGTTTGACTGTGCGCTAACCCCGTTTCTTCTCCAGGGGCCAAATGCGAGTTCCAGGACGCCCTGGTGCTCCTATCGGAGAAGAAGATCTCGACCATCCAGACCATCATCCCAGCCCTGGAGCTGGCCAACACGGCACGCAAACCGCTGCTCATTGTTGCTGAGGATGTGGATGGGGAGGCTCTGAGCACCTTAGTGCTCAACAGGTGACTGAACTGTGTGTGTGTGTGCGTGTGCAAACCGCTGCTCATCGTCGCTGAGGATGTGGATGGGGAGGCTCTCAGCACCTTGGTACTCAACAGGTGACTGAACTGTCTGTGTGTGTGTGTGCGTGTGCAAACCGCTGCTCATCGTCGCTGAGGATGTGGATGGGGAGGCTCTCAGCACCCTGGTACTCAACAGGTGACTGAACTGTCTGTGTGTGTGTGTGCGTGTGCAAACCGCTGCTCATCGTCGCTGAGGATGTGGATGGGGAGGCTCTCAGCACCCTGGTACTCAACAGGTGACTGAACTGTCTGTGTGTGTGTGTGCGTGTGCAAACCGCTGCTCATCGTCGCTGAGGATGTGGATGGGGAGGCTCTCAGCACCCTGGTACTCAACAGGTGACTGAACTGTCTGTGTGTGTGTGTGCGTGTGCAAACCGCTGCTCATCGTCGCTGAGGATGTGGATGGGGAGGCTCTCAGCACCCTGGTACTCAACAGGTGACTGAACTGTCTGTGTGTGTGTGTGCGTGTGCAAACCGCTGCTCATCGTCGCTGAGGATGTGGATGGGGAGGCTCTCAGCACCCTGGTACTCAACAGGTGACTGAACTGTCTGTGTGTGTGTGTGCGTGTGCAAACCGCTGCTCATCGTCGCTGAGGATGTGGAATGGGAGGCTCTCGGCACCTTAGTTTAGTGCTCAACAGGTGACTGAATTGTGTATGTATAAATTTGTGTGTGTGTGCAAACCGCTGCTCGTCACTGAGGATGTGGATGAGGTGACTTTGAGCACCTTGGTACTCAACAGGTGACTGAGCTGTCTGTGTGTCCCTGTGCCTGCAAACCGCTGCTCATCGTTACTGAGGATGTGGATGGGGAGGCTCTCAGCACCTTAGTTTAGTGCTCAACAGGTGACTGAACTGTTTGTGTGTGTGTGCACGCACGCAAACCGCTGCTCATCATCATTAGTGATATGGAAGCTGTGAGTTTGTTCTCAACAAGTGGCTGAGCATGCATGGATGGATGGATAGACAGATGGTCGGCAGGGTGGGTTGGAAGGTGAGCAGATGCATGATTTTTTTTGCTTTCCATTTTCTTGGCCATACATATGAATTATGATACAGTGGCATTACCCACATGTCTCTCATTACAAGTCCCAACTCCAGCCACACCCTGGTTTGCCAAGTCGCAAGGCCTGAAAACAGCAATCCAAAGGGAGAAAGCTATGTCAGGCTGTCAACTGTGTTAAAAAATAGGTTGTTTTAGAATAATTTTTGTAAAGAATATTAGTAATTAATGTTGCTTAAGATTTATTTTTTTATCAATGTGTATCTTGAAAGCAAGAACGTCTTAGAAATGCATCACGTCTTCCCCACAGTACATGATGTTTGGTTGTTCTGTGGGACGTAAAATGATGCTACAGCGACCTCCTGACCTTCAGCCCTGAGGTCACCTTGTACATCGTGCTTCAGGTATAGGGACAGGACACACTGGTTTTACTGAGTTCTGCACATGTATGTGCTTTTTGTAACGACTTCTGGTTTATTTGTTTGTAAACTCTTTAATGAGATTGACAAATAGGAATATTTTAGATGGTCCAGTATTTTTTTTTCAGCAAGCTTTTTTGTGTATTTGTCAATTAAGATCAGGTGTTGTGTCTTTTTTGGGGTGGGTGGGTGGGGTGGGGCTGCTTCTTCTGTATTGCTGAAACAGTTTTGGATTGTCCAATTTTTATTTACAAATCCCTGGACGAGCGATCACTATACTGCACCGTAATTATTTGATAATTGTCCGCTCATTTGAATCCAGTACAGGGATTTGAAGATTTGTGTGAATTTTGTCTTCCAATTCAGATGTATGTCTTTAAATCTGACCCACAAAGTGTTCAGAATCATTCATGACTCAGTTTTGTGGTTGACTCATTTTTGACTAGACTCCTGCTGGTGACGACAAGTATTTTCATGCTTTTTTGATAATAATGCAAGTTTGGTTTGGTATGGTTTTGAGCTTGTATTGAGTAGAATGTCTGTTTCAAAATTTATGCACCCTACTGTGATGATAAGTAATCTGGTAAATCTGCTTTCTTTTAACTAATTTCAAAAATCTGCTTTCTTTGTTTGGAACCTTACCATCATCGTCATTAATTTAGGAAAACTAATCAAATGCTGCAAAAGCTATGGCAATTTGGTAAAGGCGGCGACAGACTATGTGGCTGCCTCATGTGACTCGATCAGGTCGTGATGTTTCACCTCATTTGCATACCATCAAACTCGATCAGTCTGACTCAGTCGGGCCCAGTCAGGTGACAGGGCTGAATAGGGCGGGTTCTAAATTTCACTGATCGAGTCTGATCGAGTCTGATGGCTTGTGACGTCTTCTGTGCGGGAAACAAAATTTGATCTACGTCACGACGTGATTGCGTCATATGAGGCAGCCACATAGTCTGTCGCCGGCTTTATGCATCACGTCTTCCCCACAGTACATGATGTTGGTTGTTCTGTGGGACGTAAAATGATGCTACAGCGACCTCCTGACCTTCAGCCCTGAGGTCACCTTGTGCGGTGCCTCAGGTATAGGGACAGGAGACACTGATTCAAAGAGTTTTTCTGATGTTTGTCCTTTTCTTTAACGCCATACTTGTTTATTTCTACAGTTTTCTGTTGTGTATATTTTTGTGTGTGTGCGTGTATGGGTATGTGTGCAATAGTCTTGCATTCTGGTTCTGGTTTAATACCTCGCGAATAACACATCTAACGATAGTTGGTTCACCAACAAAAAAATCCTTGAAATTTGATGATAACAATAGTAAGTTTGGCAACTAATCACAATAAATCGCATGCTCGATAATGAAAAAAACCATGTTTTCTAATGCGTTATTAAAGACTCCATTGACAGTTATTTTGTGTTCACATTCGCACCACTAAACCCCTGTTGACTGTAATTGTAGTCATACAGATTGTCTGCGGTGCCACAGCAAGAACCCTGAGTGAATTTAACATCGACTCCTCTGTTGCTGGTTTGATGAACAGGGAGTTACTTCACTTTGTCAGGGTGACATGCCATTTTGTTTTTTTAGAAACCATGCATGTCTTGATGTAGATATGATAAAAACTCACAAATCACTCCAGCCATACGCATAAACAAAACATACATAAACAAAAGGAGAAATGAAAGAAGATTACTGGTTTTTACTTCAGATTTATACGTAAGGAAGTGGTAGATCAGACTTTTTTATATGCAGACATAGGGTTTTTACTTCAGGTTTAGACATAGGGAAGTGGTAGATCAGACTTTTTTTTTATGCAGACAGGGTTTTTACTTCAGGTTTAGTTAGACATAGGGAAGTGGTAGATCATACTTTTTTATATGTAGACATAGG
This sequence comes from Phymorhynchus buccinoides, assembly GCA_017654935.2. Taxonomy (NCBI): domain Eukaryota; kingdom Metazoa; phylum Mollusca; class Gastropoda; order Neogastropoda; family Raphitomidae; genus Phymorhynchus; species Phymorhynchus buccinoides. The sequence goes on from CM065686.1 coordinate 36,039,472, forward strand.
GTTTTTACTTCAGGTTTAGTTAGACATAGGGAAGTGGTAGATCAGACTTTTTTATATGTAGACTTTATATAGAAAAACACTACACCCATTGGTTCCCCACAACAAACCACTACAAAGTCAGAGGCAAAATTGTGGTCTAAGGGAGCGAAGCGAGTTTAGATGTGATCAAGGTGCACACAGATTTACTTTCCTTGAAGCAAATGCAATTGACAGCAATCTGTTAATTCCGGACATATATGGCCGGAACGACTTGAATGAGTTAAGAGATGTAGGACTTTAAGTGCATGCACCCCTCTAATTGTACATGGTGTGCGCAGTGACAGTATGCTTTCGTTTCACACAGTACTTTGCTTTAACTATTGGATTGCCACATAATGTGTCATATATGTTCTTGACAGGGCTCCCAATCGTCCCGCAAAACAAGGGGTCCCAGGGACTCCTTCACTTACAGTATAGAGGGTCCTAGAGGCGGGATAGAGGGTTCCAGTGGCATTGCGAATGCTAAAAAAACTTTCTAGTGCATCCCTGGGACCCCCTGCACATTCTTTTAGAGGGTCCTCTAGAATTCTAGTACTTCATAGACCCTCAAATGGGCCTGGGAGCCCTGCTTGATATCACTGATGTTAACATTGGATGAAGAGCGATAGTTCTGGGATGCAGCTATTTGCTTTTGAACAGTCACGACTCAAAATTCTTATATTTCTAGATCAATTTTGGCAGATGCAGACCTGTTTACCCTTTTCGAGTAGTATTCTACTCAATTTGTGCCTCTACTGCTCTTCAAAGTTGATGATGATACTCTTTAATTCTTGATTGCTACTCATTTTCACATTTCCATGGATGCTCCTTGCAGGATGTCCTGAATTGCAGGATTTTTAAATTGCCTAGAGCCGGCATCGCTGGATTATGAGAATTTGAGAAGCAATGATTTTCTTGCACACACACACACGCACACACGCACACACACACACACACACACACACACACACACACTTGTACAATAAAAAGGGCCTATATAAACACACTTGTACAATAAAAAGGGCCTATATAAACACACTTGTACAATAAAGAGGGCCTATATAAGCATTTGCTATATTCAAAAGAATGTAGCTCCTGTACTAGTCTAGAAGGGTGAAAATACAGCAGTAAATGTGCACTGCCCCTGCACTCCGCCCTTGCAGGATTATTGAAATTTCCCGGCAGCACCCATGCATTTCACACAACTGCTCATTTCAGCTCTCCAGACTACTCAAGACTTGTGTAGGGGGTAACCAAATATTTTAAAATATTTTGTTCCTCAAATTTTATCGGGCAGTCGAGGGGTTGAGGTCTCAGTTCACCGAGTTGTGTCGACACATTGGTTGCAGGATCAAGGTTGGGCTACAGGTGGTGGCGGTGAAGGCGCCAGGCTTTGGGGACAACCGCAAGAACACCCTGCAGGACATGGCTGCATCCACTGGGGCCGTGGTACGTGCGCAGTCTCTCCTCTCTTCATGCCCTTGCTCTTTGTTTGTACATACCATATTTTTCGGACTACAACTTACAAGGCGATACTTTTTTTTCCAAGACTCAGACCCCTGCACCTTATAATATGACTGATGAAATAGTAAGAAAATATAGTAACAAAATCTGAAATTTGGGTAAAATTTGGGGGGTGCGCCTTATATAAAGGTGCGCCTTATAGTTAGAAAAATACGGTATTTTTTTGTTTGGGGGGTGGGGTGGGGGTGTTTTTGGCTGTCCCATCTTGGCTGTACAGTGGCGTTGCTCCCATGCCACTCATTTCGAGTCCCAACTCACAGCCACACCCTGAATTGTTCAAGCCGCAGAATCCGAAACCAGCAATCCAAGGGGAGCGAATCTATGTTAGGCTGTCAGGAGGCAACCAACCGAGGAGACGCTGCACTGCTGCTGAGTCACTTTGGTGGAGTTCAGACGGTGGAGCCTGTACGCAGTTGTACCTTTTAGGGTAGTTTTTTTTGTGTTCTAACGTGTACATTCTAAAGAGCAACGTTTATGTTTTGTCTTCATTCGTATTACCATATTTTACGGACTACAAAGCGCATCTTATTATAAGGCGCACCCCCAAAATTTTACACAAAATTCAGATTTTTTTGTTATGGTTTCTTAATATATTAGTCACATTATAAGGCGCAGGGGTTTCAGTCTAAGAAAAGAGTATCGCCTTAATGTCTGTAAAATACTGTATTGCAAATCTTCAAAACATTTAACCTTATTACGGTTTTACTTTAACAAACAAGCAAACAAAGAAATGGAGAGAATTTTTTTTTTTTAAATTGTGGAATTCAAATTGATACTGGCATGTTAATATTATTCAGATATATAAAGGTAAAGAATTCGCAAGTTTATGCTTGCTGCTAAAATAAGTTTGAATTGAACTCGGTTTAACCCTTTCACCACCAAAGTTGCATTTTAGCACCACATTGATTTAACACCTATGTCACTAAAAGGCGTCAAATTGGGGTCTATTAATTTATCCAAAGACCCTATTGTCTTAGTTTTGGGAAGTAAGGATAGACCTTATTTTATATGTCCGAGAAGAATCCCCAATACTGCAGATGGATTTTGTTCTCTATCCATGTAAATTTAATGGACATTTTTGGCTGAAATATGGCTGGCGGTGAAAGGGTTAAAGTTGTTGAATTGGATGTAGGTATCAGTTTGCACCCAGATCCCCATGACATGGTGTGTATTCGTGTCGTGGCTACATAGCTGGTGCTATAGTAAATCCAGTCGTCACTTTCCTGAGGCTAGTCTCTGTCTAGCTTTGGGCATAATGACTGGGACATTACCTCCATTTCTCCTTTCATAAAGATAATGAAGTGTGTGTTTGGGTATTGTTTTGTTTTTTTATCTAATTACTGCCAGAACTCTGCTGATCATGAAAAACAAAATGGGATAAATTCATAATTTAATTTCATAATTTGTTTTCCCTCCCTCGTTGAGTAATTCTGTTTTCACACTGTTCGGTTGCATTTGTCAAAGAAAAAGAATGGATTGTTTCAAGGGAAGGAAATAGAGAGAAAAATTAAAAAGAAATTGTGGAATTCAAATTGATACTGGCATGTTAATATTAATAAGATATATATATAAACGTAAAGAATTTGCAAGTTTATGCTTGCTGCTAAAATAACAAGTTTGAATTGAACTCGGTTTAAAGTTGTTGAATTGGATGTATCAGGGCTCCCAGGGACCCTCATTTGAGGGTCTATGAAGCACTAAAATTCTAAAGGACCCTCTAAAAGAATGTGCAGGGGGTCCCAGGGATGCACTAAAAAAAATCTTTTTAGCATTCGCAATGCCACTGGGACCCTCTATCCCGCCTCTAGGACCATGCTGTAAGTGAAGGAGTCCCTGGGACCCCTTGTTTTGCGGGATGATTGGGAGCCCTGATGTAGGTATCAGTTTGCACCCAGATCCCCATGACACAGTGTGTGTTCGTGTCGTGGCTACACAGCTGGTGCTACACTAACTCCAGTCATCACTTTCCTGAAGCTAGTCTTCGTCTACCTTTTGGCATTGTGACTGGGACAAAATGAATAAAACATGACGCTAAAACACATGCACACACACAACAACAACAACAACAACAACACAACTAAAATAGAAATCGAGTCGGTGAGTTACTTAATCAATTAATGATTGGGCAAATGTTAAGATCAGCTCCCTCCGCTGTTCCATGGTGAAGCTGGCCAATCAGCTTAACGGAAAAGGTAAATCGGAGGGAGCTGATTGGCCCTAACCCTAAGCCTGCACCCTGGAACAGCGGAGGGAGCTGATCTTAACATTAGCCAATGATTGTAAAAATGCGCGTTGCGTAGTAATTCTGTTCTGTTCATTCTTTAAGTTGGTTTAAAATTAAATGCATGAATGCTTCCCTCGAGGAATGACATCGAGACATGAAATCTGAAAAGTCCAAGCCTGGAACACAGAGCTTCAAGATTGTCAGGGGGTCTGGGATAATGACCCGTATTAACCCCTCATTTTGTGCAGCCAGGGGTCATATTCATGACCAATGACGTTTAAGTTTAGCAGTTCAGTGTCACATTATCGGCCTATTATTTTGGAAGCTGACCCATCATTTTTTGTAATGAGGGGTCATATGACCAATGAAGTTTGAAAACAATCTGAAACTCGTAATATTTTTTTTTCTTAAGCAACCTGATGATGGTATGGCATTAATGGTGCTGTTGTCAGGTGTTTGGGGATGAGGGCAACCTGTACAAAATGGAGGACATCCAGATGCAGGACTTTGGGCAGGTGGGGGAGGTGACCGTTACCAAGGACGACACCCTGCTCATGAAGGTAACTCATTCGCATCGCAACAATTTTGAATTATTAAAAAAAACCTCACAAATCGCTCCAGGCATGCACACAAACAAAACATACTGAAACAAAAGAAGAAATGAAAGAAGACTACAGGTTTTTACTTCAGGTTTAGACACAGGGAAGTGGTAGATCAGATTTTTTAAAATATATAAACTTTATATAGAAAAACTACACCGATTGGTTACCCCACAACAAACCGCTACAAAAGCAAAGTCAGAGGCCAAATTGTGGTCTAAGTGACCAAGGTATGGTGTTCACACAGATTTACTTCACTTGAAGCAGAAGCATCAAATTGACAGCTATCTATTAATTCCGGACATATATGACCGGAACGACTTGAATCAGAATGAGTTAAAGCTATTCACAGGCACTATATTACAAAAGCAAATTGATCATGCTCAAATTATCACAAGGTCTGGAGCAGTTATTAATATTGTATGTTACTCATGAGCGTTTAAAACTTATCAAATCAGAAATCTGTTTACACAAATTGGCCGTGCACCTGAATTAAAGAACTGTATTTTGATATATATTTTTGTCTGTTCCTTTTATATAGATAGGCCTACATGGGGTAGGGGGCGGGGAAGAAATCTTCTGAGCAAGAGAGGGAAAATACATATTACTAGCGTAGTAGGTCTTTAACACTAATCCACTGCCACCAATCTGAATTGAGATGCTGTCCTCTGTTGATTAACATCTTCTGTGAGAGCATCCTTTATGGTGGATTTTATGGTTGGTTTATTGCTATTAATAATAGCTTTAAGAACCCTTATTTTATTGTCTTTTTAGCAAACCATGAGATGTTAGTTTCATTACTTATTTATTTCTGAATTAATACTCAATTATACCTAATTTACTTTTCATAAATTATTTTAGCTCACTTATTAATTCATTTCTAATTCTATGCTCTGATTAATTTTTGTTCAAACTGATAGCTCAAAGTTGTGTGGGTGTGTGTCTGATTGTCAAATGTTTGCTTAGTACCAATTAATACTTTATATAATTTTATGTCTGAACATTACCTCCTAATTGGATTGTTGTTGATGTGTGTGTTTTCAACTGTTGTTGTCTTATCTAAGTTGCCTTCCTAAACATTACTTGTGTCGTGTCTTATTATTGATAAAAATGTGCATGCCAGGCAGCAAATTTCTTTGCTTTTTTTGTGAAGACAATAAAATGATTGAATTTCCACAGGGCAAAGGGGAGAAGGCCGACATTGAGAAGCGCGTGCAGCAGATCAAGGATGACATGGAGCTGAGCAACTCGGAGTACGAGAAGGAGAAGATGGGAGAGCGGCTGGCCAAGCTCAGCAACGGTGTGGCTGTGCTGAAGGTGGGCTCTTTTTCCTTGCTGTCTCCCTGGCTGTTTATTGATCTCTCATTATTATATTGATGTCTCTGTCCAAATGTAGATTTACTCTTAATCTATTCCCTCTTTTTTTTTTTTTCTTTCTTTTCTTCTTCCATGAGTGGGAGTGGTTCCGGTTCTATTATTTTCGTTGCACACTCAAGTTGCATTACTCAAGGGAGCTTACTACTAGTGTTGAAGCTCAAAGTATATCCTTTTTTCTTTTCTTTATTCCCTCCCTTACACCATGTTTCATGGCCATCTTTTTTTAAAATTGTAGCGTTTAAACGAGTTTGGCAGAGCCACTAAACGACGGCTGTGTTCATGTGTCGTCAAAAAGGAGGCAATAAGAATCAAATTCTGTTTTGGTTACTTCACTGAGTGTTTTTTTGTGTGCAAAACACAGGGATGGGAATTGTCCGCCAAACAGCAAATCTATTCTATCATCCTTACCATTCCACTACAAAGTGCATATTTGTACAAGATTAGCTTGGAAGACAGAAATAAAACCAAGAGTGTCTTACTACCACAACTCCCAATCCAGGTAACTTCCGGCCAAGCAGACTACTCACTTTCTTTCAAGCTAGCATGGAAGGCAGGTTTGTTTTTCTGTTTCTCCAGGAATTTTGTCTCCTGCTTTCAGCTTAATGAGTGTCTTTTGTTTTCCTTGGTTTTCTTTGTGTTGCTTTGCTACTTGGGTAAGTTCGTTCGGCCTCCCCCCTTTTTTGGTTGTAATCTTTGTGAAGATTTCGGGCCTGTTGGTCAAAAGGTGGGCGTGGCTTCTGGCTTCGGGTTTCGCGTTTTGGAATCTACTCCTTCTTTAGAAGGTTGTAGATTCTTCGGCGTTAGTTAGCAAACCTTCAAGTAGTTCAACTAAGGAACCTCAGCCTTCTCCTCCCAGGGATGACAAAGACCGTTTTCTAAAATCTAGTCCTTCAGAAAAGTCTTTGTCCAAGTCAAATCTCGGTCAAGAAGTTCGAGTAAGTCTCATTCTTCGCGTTCGGTTCAAGATACAAAGCAAGTGGTGTCGGAATTGCTGGCTCATTTGCGTTCTACGGGCGAATAGTCTTCGGCCATGCCGTTCTCCTTCTCCCAAGTGGATTCGGCTGGTTTGGTCCAGCACATTTCGGTGGGTGTTTCTCATGTTGTTGGGTGTTTTGGACGTTGACCCGGCCTTTTCAACGGTTGGTCTTCCACTCCAGGATTCGTTGTCCGTTGAAGATCTCTCACGGATGGAGCTGCAACCGGCATCCGGGTTTTTCCCGAACAAGGTCAGTACGGCTCTTCTAGCCAAGCTAGCTCCCGTACCCCATTGGTTCCTGGCGTTCATGATACCGCACGGGCACTTCCGGTTCTGGAAGAAGAAGCTGCGAAGAAACCGGTGGTGCTGTCCGACTTGTCTTACAGAGCTATAGACAACCGGGCGGTACCCACCGATGCCACCATTACGCCTGGTGATGCCGGCCGAAAAACGGACGATGCCGCTAATGGGGGTAGCTTCCCTGGCGACGGCAGCCTCGGTGCCTTAGGCACCGGGCCGGCATCCGCACCCGGGGTTCTCCGGAGCGGACCGGCCACGGCAACATGGTCTCGCGGGTCCACCACGGGCACGGCGGCTACGGCCTCTCCCGTGGGTGGTCCCTGGCGACGGCAGCCTCGGTGCCTTGGGCACCGGGCCGGCATCCGCACCCGGGGTTCTCCGGAGCGGACCGGCCACGGCAACATGGTCTCGCGGGTCCACCACGGGCACGGCGGCTACGGCCTCTCCCGTGGGTGGTCCCTGGCGACGGCAGCCTCGGTGCCTTAGGCACCGGGCCGGCATCCGCACCCGGGGTTCTCCGGAGCGGACCGGCCACGGCGACATGGTCTCGCGGGTCCACCACGGTCACGGCGGCTACGGCCTCTCCCGTGGGTAGTCCCCAGACCCAGGGCCGTACGACGGCGGGCAGTCAGTCCATGGGACGTTTGCCTCAGCCCGTACCGGTCACGCCCGTTACCGCTGGTATGGTTCTTCAGCGGACCTACTCTCACCAGGAGGTTATGGACCTTTTGTCGGGTTGTTCTTCCTTCAGTCAGTTCTTCCATGCCCAGCCGTCAGCTCAGTTGTTTGACTGGGTGGCGTTGAAATGGGTTAAGTCTACGTCACGTTTGCACACTGTTTTGCCTTTTGTCTACATGTTTTCCTTTTCGGTGGGGACATTTCCGCGTCATCTGGTTAGATTTGACGTCATGCGATAGCAACTATGTTGCTCTTTCGGTCTGTCCCTACGTCAGAGGTAGTTTTTTATTTTTACCTTCCAACGGTCTTAGCATGTAGAGTTGGTTACGACTTCTCAGTTTGCTAGTTCAGAGGTTGAATCTGCTGTTTTGCGGATTCTCATCTTAATCATTTAGTACTAGCTGTCTCTTCCCGTCATCGATCCTTTGCTTGCCCATTCTGAACAAGTCTTGTCCAAATGTGGGCCATTTTGTTTTTGACTCAGACTCGCCACTTCGATTTTTCTGGTTCGAAAGGGCGTAGCAGCGTGTGGTGGCCCGGTCCGGCCACTCATAGTCCGTTTTTGTATCGGCCTTGGCTGCTCTAGGTGACTCCATGCGGAGTTTGTCATCTCCTGGCTGCTTTTCCAGGATGTTGTCTCGGTGGAGTCCACTCAGGTTCTGCCCCAGGATGATGCTTTCGGTACCCTTCTGTCTCGTGGGTGCCGATTCTTTTCTCCGCCTGCAGATCCTCTTCGCTTTCAGATCTTGGACGCAGAGGTCAAGTCCCTTCTGGACAAGGGTGCTGTGATTCCAGTACCCAACCCAGGCCCGGGTTTCTACTCGCGCATGTTCACTGTACCAAAGAAGAACTGTGAGTTCCGTCCAGTGCTGGACTTGTCTCCTCTCAATGCTTTTCTACGCCCCATGGCGTTCAGAATGGAGACGGCTGCTTCGGTTCACAACTTCATCCAGCCGGGGGATTGGGCGACTTCCATAGACCTCAAGGATGCCTTTTTCCATATTTCGATCCACCCAGATCGAAGGCATCTCTTGAGGTTCGTATGGGGGAACACGACTTATCAGTTCGTAGCCCTTCCCTCCGGGCTCTCTCTGGCCCCTTGGATTTTCACCATGGTGGTCAGGGAGTTCGTCGGCGTGGCCGGGTCCAGAGGGATCCGGCTCAAGGTGTACCTGGACGGCTGGCTCACCTCGGCTCAGTCCAGGGACCGGTGCCAGGAACACACTTCGGAGCTCCAGGACCTGTCCGTCCAGGTTGGTTTTCAACATGAACGTCAAAAAGTCGGATTAGACTCCGGCCCAGGAATTCAAATTTCTGGGGATGGTCTTCAATACCCAGACGTTCACGGTCTGTCCGTCTCCGGATCAGATCCAGTCCATTCAGTCCTTTCGGGAAAGTGTTCTGTTGGCAGGTTCAGCAACGGTTCGTCAACTTCTCAAGTTGCTGGGCATCATGGAGTCTTTGGCAGACCTCTTGCCTCTGGGACGTCTGCACAGGCGTCCGTTACAACGAAAGTGTGCGGAACTCAGGGTTTCTCATCTTCCTCTGGAATCTCAGATTGTTTTGGGCTCGTGGTTTCGCGGCTCAGTTCTCCAGTGGTTGGATCCGGTTTGGCTGGGGTCCTCTGTTCCCAGTCGGCCTCTCCACCATCAAGAATTCCTTTTCACGGATGCATCAAAGGAAGGTTGGGGGGCTCATCTGGACCGGTGAGAGGTTTCGGGGTTGTGGTCCAAGCAGATTCGTCTCTCCACATCAATTTTCTGGAGATGGAGGCGGTTTCGCTCGCGCTCAAAGCGCTACTTCCCCTGCTACGAGGCAAGTGGGTCACAGTTTGTGGCGACAACTCCACTTGCCTCTCGTACCTTCGGCGTCAGGGGGGCACGAAATCGTCTTCACTCTCCAGGAAGGCAGAGGAGATCCTGCTTTGGACTGCACAGAATTCCATTCTTCTAACCGTGGAGTTCTTTCCCGGGAAGTTGAATGTTCTCGCCGACCAGCTGGGCCGTTCCAACCAGGTGATTGCAACGGAGTGGACTCTCGTCCATCAGGTCCTTCAACCCATTTGGTCGATGTGGGGAAACCCACACATCGACTTGTTTGCAACTCGCTTCAGCCGGCGTCTTCCGCTTTTCGTCTCCCCGTTGGCAGATCCCTTGGCATGGGCAAGAAATGCCTTCAGTCTCCAGTGGACGGGTCTGTGGGCCTACGCCTACCCATCCACAGCTCTTCTTCCAAAGGTGTTGGAAAGGTGTGCTCGGGAGCGTCCTGCTCTGATCCTCATAGCGTCAGGATGGGAAACTGTCCGTTGTTCCCCGAGCTGTTAGCTCTCACCCACGTTCCGGGTGTTCCCCTCCAGTTGTCACCAAGTCACTTGTTCAACCGCGGACAGGCGTTCCACATCGAAATCCTGCCGTCCTTCACCTGACCGCTTGGCTACTTTGCGGTCAGGATTGCGGTCACAGGGTCTGAAAGGTGAAACCTTTGAAGTGATTCTTCAATCCCGTCGTCAAAGCATGAATACCTTGTATTCCTTGCGTTGGACCTCTTGGTTCAATTTCTGTTCAATGAATCTTTTTCTCCTTTGCACCCGACTGGTGCTCAGTTTGTTTTCTTTTCGTCTCATTTGCATAATGAGAAGGGCCTCTTGGACCAAACTTGTCAGGTTATAAGTCGGCAGTTAGCACTATTTCGATTGCTACTGGTCGTCAACCTTCCTTTGCTTCTTCTGTCTTGGTTTCCCATTTTTTGGATGGTTTGCGTAATAAGTCGATTCGCCCAACCATCAGACTTCCGCTATGGGACGTTTTTTCTTGTGCTTCACTTTCTCAGGTCAGAATGTGAACCGCTTTCTTCGTTATCTTTTAAGCTTCTTTCTGTTATAACGCTTTTCCTCGTTAGTCTTGCCTTAGCGAGACGTGTGAGTGGTATCCACGCTCTTAGCGGTTTAGTTAATGATTATGAATTCGCGGAGGATGGTTCCTCGATCTCCCTGGCTTTTCTACCGGAATTCCGTGCGAAAAATCAATCGGCTCAGCAAGCTTCTCCGTTGGTTGTTATCGAAAGTCTCTCTAACATCCTCGCTCCGGACGATGAGGAAAATGTCTTGTGTCCGGTTCGCTGTTTGCGGGCTTTTCTCCTTCGTTCAGTCTCGTTCCGTAGCCAGAAACGCCGCCTTTTCATTTCTTTGAATTCCAACTATTCAAATGATATCCGTAAGGCCACTTTGGCTCGCTGGTTAGTCGAGTTGATTCGACTAGCCTACTCCCACGCCGATCGTTCTGCGCCCCCAGGTATACGGGCTCACGAAGTTAGGGCTATTAGCACCTCACTAGTCTTGGTCAGGGGTGTTCCAGTCCCTTCCTTATGTCCTCCGCCTTCTGGAAGTCGGAGACTACATTTACCTCTTTCTGCCTGCGCGAGTTTTCTACTCTCCGGCAGGACAACACGTTTGGCATTCGACGTGCTGTGTTGTCCTCCAAGACGGTGTCCTTTTGAGGTTTGACTTATTGTCTGTTTGTTTTTATAGACTTATGTCTTTTGGGGGATATGTAAACATGATTTGCTGTTTTACCTTCTTATTTTAGATGGTATGTGTGTGTTTATGTGGTATCTCTGTCATGGTTTGTTCCATGGTTCTCAGAGTAGTGCTTAACCATTACCCACCTCCTTGTTGGTAATCATGCACTTTGTAGTGGAATGGTAAGGATGATAGAATAGATTGAGGAATTTTTATTAATTCTACTATCTATTTTATCTATATACTTACCATTCCACTACATTTAATTGACCCACCCACCTCCCTCCTAATGGTTTTTGAACGTGTACCTTCCCTTTTTATTAGATGCTTGCTTTCAAGAAAGTGAGTAGTCTGCTTGGCCGGAAGTTACCTGGATTGGGAGTTGTGGTAGTAAGACACTCTTGGTTTTATTTCTGTCTTCCAAGCTAATCTTGTACAAATATGCACTTTGTAGTGGAATGGTAAGTATATAGATAAAATAGATAGTAGAATTAATAAAAATTCCTCAATTTCCGCCGAATTGACATTGCTTTTCTGCCGAAAAAACGTCTGTCCGCCGGAGAAAACAACTAACTCAATTATGCTGCTCTAATTACCAAAAATGCTTCAGCGTTACCCCCTAGATTCCTACTAGGGGCCTTCAGCTTTTTTCGACTTTTCCAATTCCCATGCCTGAAAACAGGAGTTAGCACACCGAGTGTGAGTGGCATTTCATTTAGTAAACATGTGCCTTTTTTATTATAGCAAATTACTGATTGTTTCTTCTTTGCTTAGTGTTTTTTTAAAGGTGGCATGAAACACAATTCTTGGGGTTGGCACACACAATCTGACTGTGACTCCAATGAGAGTTAATGCTACACACATGTACACTAAAATAAATTTTAAAAAGTTGTTTTCAACAGTATGAGATTTTTCAGCCTTTATGCTGATTTCTCCTCCAAAATCGGAATGTGTCGACTGTACGCAGCGGGGAGACCAGTACAAACTGAAAACCGGACACATTATGGCCTGGGACCGCAGAAGAAGAAGCAGCTGATTTCAGCCTTTTTTTTTAATAGCCACAGAGGTCATTTTTGAGATTTAAGAAAAAAAGAGACCAACCGAGTGTAGAATTACTAGTACTTTTTAGTAGTAGAGAATAGTAGTGGGGTGTAACTTACCAGGTAGCAAGGTGGGCTATTGGCTTTTGATGGGGGGAAGGGGTGTGTGTGAAACAATCCTCAACAGCCAACAATCATTTTTGCTACAATCTCTCCTCCACCCCACTACTACTTCCCCACCCTTACACCCTACCATCCTTCCCTCATAATTTCACCCTGAAATCTGTTCAACTTGTCTCTGTCAACTTTTGTGAACTGTTGTTAGCAAATCAACAAATAACACTTCTACTGCAGTAAAGCCTTGCAGTCTCAGTCTGAAGCAGGGCTAATAGGCTGGAAAGCTTGACTATGTCTCTTCACCAAAGCACCAACTCTTTGCCCCTTGTGTGTTCATGCGCGCGCTGGCATGTACTTATGCATGTGCGCATATTTCTGTGCATGCATGCGTGTGCTCGTGCGTGTGTAGGCATAAGTATGTGTCTGTGTATGTATGTATGTATGTACGCACGTAGGTACATATGTGTGTATGCGCATGTAAATTATATGCTGTGTTCGTCAGTGTGTGTGCTTGTGTGCGTGCGAGCATGGGTATTGATGTGATTTTTTTGTTTGTGTGTATGTTTGTAAAGCGCCATGAGCAGCTAGCCTGGAATGTGCGCTATATTTAAGCTTTCTTTCTTTATTTTATTTACCAACGTCAGCATAATTTCTCAATCGCATGCCTAGGCAACCCTCAACTTTAGTCCCCCCCCTCATGTTTGCGACCCTCAATCCCAAAGTCTGCGTCTTTCAGTTTTATGAAAATAACCCTAGGCTGATCCTAACCCTATCCCTTTAACCAAAACCGGCAGAATGATGCTTCTCCGTAAAACATGTTCAATGCGAAAATATGATGGGGGGGGGAGGGGGGGGGGGGTGTAAACTGTTAACTACAACATAGCCCCCCCCCAAAAAAAAATTCCTGTCGGGGTTCATACAGTTTGGGGAAAATGAGGAACCATTTTCAAGTCCTGGAAAGTTTGGGAATTTTCCCAGAGGTTTCGGAATTTTGAAAAGGGGGCAAAATATTTTTTTTTAAAGTGGCGAGTATGTGTAAACAGCTCTTTTAAATGAGTTGTACCCTTTCCGTGAACATTTTTTATTAGGGAATAACATAACAAACCAACAAAAGGGGCCGACTTTGCGATTATTGCCGTTTGTCTACTTTCGCTTTTCATGCCCGAAGTTGTCGTCGTTGCTTTACTTGTGCCTTTACATCCGAGTCTCGCGACCGACTTCAGCCGCATGTGGCAAGATGCCTGGTCTCTGTAGCTTTAACGACCTGTGGCTTGAAAAGGAAAACTATAACCGCTGGCTTCGAAAAGACAGTTCAAACAAGCATGCAGCCTTCTGTGCTGCATGTAAAAAATAGTTCTCCATCGGATCAATGAGCGAAATGGCAATTACCGGTCACAGCAATGGGAAGTTGCCAGTGAGTCTTAGCCCTTTAACTGCCAATGTTGCATTTTTGCACAATGATTTAACACCCATGTCATTAAGACTCTGAAATCAGGGTCTGTTATTCAATGATATTGTGTTCCTAAATTTGTGTGGTAAGGATTGACCGTATTCTAAATGTGTCACAGAGAAATTCCACAATATTGCAGACAAAATAATATTTCTGTAGCCAAGTAAGTTTAATGGCAATTTTTGGCTCAAAGATGGCTGGCGGTGAAAGGGTTAACCACTTTATAAATCATATTTTCTAAACTGGTAGTGAGGTTTTGAAAAAAAAAGGTCAGTAGGGCAGGGGTCGCGCTAACGCATGTTTCTTGCGTATTTGATGCGTTTTAAAAATCGCTGACGCATTTTTACAGCGTTTATGCGTAACCCGTACGCAAAATGACGTCCGCTCAAAATTGCATCTGAGTCTAGATGGTGGATCAGACTTTAGAAGTCCTACGGTCCCTACACGTATAGTGGTTCTGCTACACCAAACATTGGAACAGACTATAGAAAAGTGCTACTTGCTTTCAGAGGAGGTAAGTATCCCATCCTTTCTCTTTCATTAGTTATCCAGATTTTGTCCAGTACTGCTGTGACGTAGGCGCAGTGCAGTGTGGCGGGAAAATCACTGTAAGCGCATTGTCTGACTCCACCCCCACCCCATCTCCCCACCCCCACCCCCTTCCAGCCTTTGCTTCCTTTCATGGTGCTTGGCCACTGGATATCCAGATTCCAGTCAATTAACTGTGACATAAATGAAGCGTTTGGCGCGAAATGAGCGCATTGTTGCACAATTGCCAGACTTCTGTCTTCGAAAATGACTGGTTAGTGAATCAAAATGCATGTTTTTTGTTGCTGGTCTTGTTTTCATTGTTTATAGCTTTGATTTATCATTTTGTTCTTTGACGCGATCTTTTGCTTCCCTTGCGCATTTTTTTGCCGACGTCGCGTAAGCAAAACGCGTTTTCAAAAACACTAGCGCGACCCCTGGTAGGGTTTGGACAAATTTGGGAATTTCGAAGTCATAATTTTGTATGAACCCTGCCTGTTAATTTCAGGTTGGAGGCACGAGCGAGGTGGAGGTGAACGAGAAGAAGGACCGCATCAACGACGCGCTGAACGCCACGCAGGCGGCCGTGGAGGAGGGCATCGTGGCGGGCGGAGGCACGGGTCTGCTGCGCTGCATCCCCACCCTGGACAGCCTGGAGACCGACAACCAGGACCAGAAAATAGGTGGGCTGTTGCTGCTGCTGCTGGTGGAGTTGAACACCCAGGCAAAGCTGTAAAGTTGTACAGTGCAACCTCCCTTACAAGACCTTCAAAAATCATCCAAAATGAGGTCTTATAAGGGGGGGGGGGGGTCTTTTAAGGGAGGTAATTTTAACACTTACAAAGAAGGGTAATGTCTCAGAGAGGTAGGTCTTATGTGGGAGGGAGTCTTATAATGAATGGGAGGTCTTATAAGGGAGGTTCCACTGTACTTCACACAACAACAACAAAATCGACCACTAGCAATTTGGGGCGCGCATTTTGAACTTGATTGTTCCATCCTGGAAGTCTCTCTCAGGGAGTCTTGAAAACAGCATGGTGATGCGATATTGTTTTCAAAGGCAATGTAATCATTTTACAGGGCTTATTGGAAGTCCTCAAACTGTCTCTATCCATCATTGTAACTGTCTGTCTCGTTATCTCTCTTTCTTGCATTGCCCCCCCCCCCCCCCCCCCCCCCCCTTGAATTGTCCAAAGGGGCTTTGCCCCTGTACTCCGCCGGGGCCCTGAGCTGCAATGTCTCGGAGAAGTAGGTCTTATGTGGGAGGGAGTCTTATAATGGGAAGTCTTATAAGGGAGGTTCCTCTGTACCAATACAATGTGTGTTCAGGAGTGGACATCGTGCGCAAGGCCCTGCGCATGCCTGCCCTGACGATCGCCAAGAACGCGGGCGTGGACGCGCACGTGGTGGTGGAGAAGGTGATGAACGAGACGGGGGACAACGGCTACGATGCCCTCAAAGACGAGTACTGCAACCTCATCGAGCGCGGCATCATCGACCCCACAAAGGTTGGCCTCCAGGCTTTTTTCTCTCCCTCCATGTAATAATTATATCCACGGGTTCTTCTCTTCAGGCTATGTGCCTGAACTCAGGGTTGGGGCAGTGGGTGGATGCCTCATGCAAGTCTCTCCAACCTTCTGGAAGTTCTGTGCTTGTAACTTCCTCTAATCTGCCTCTTTCTTTGACTAAGCCTTTTCCCTTTGCTTTCTATCATCTACTATCTTTCTGACTTCTTAGCCCATTCTCCTGCCTTTAAAAAAAAAAAATCTTCCAAATAATTTTTTTCCTTTGAGCTTCTCTGTACGCAGCGGGGAGACCAGTGAAAAATGAAAACGAACACATACTTTACCCATTATGGCTTTTTGGCCTGGGAACACATAAGAAGATGAAGAATTCAGGGTTTTACACAGGGTTCGTTTGGAAAGGTTTGGGGAAAATAGACTTCATTTTCAAGGCCCATGAAAGTTTGTGAAAAATGAAAAACCAAGAGTAGTGTCTTTGAAAGTTTGTGAATTTTGAGCTACTGTCAAATCTTCATCAATCTGCCCCCCAAATCGCCCAGGACCATAATTTTGAATCATCGTGCCATGAAAAAACCCTAACACATGAAATAAAATGAATATTTTGATGCATACGATTGGTGTGCCTTTCGATTTTTAACCGGAATTGACGCGAGTTGCTTCCCTTTAAAGACATCCGGGTCTTTACACGTACCGCGCAAAATGTGTCTTCAGTGAGCTTTGGCTTGAAAATTCTGCATATAAAGTATGGCTGCGAAAGGATGCAACCAACAAGCGCTCAGCATATTGTGCGGCTTGCCGAAAAACCTTCGATGGGTGAAGGAAGAGTCATCAGCCATAGTAAAGTGGGTTTTGAAAACCCTGAAGTTGGGCTTTGAAAGTTTGTGAAAATTAGAATGCTGTTTGGCTATGAACCCTGTTTACAGCACTTTGCCCCCGTCTGAATTTCAGTGGGTTTTTTTTAAATGTTCGGAGCAACATCCTTAAACTTCTGATATTTGTGTACCTACCTTCAGTTCTCACTGACCATGTCATGTTTTAGTTTTATACTTTCAAGGAGTGTGTCAGAACGCTTTAAAATAGCATTTTCCCTTCAGCTTTGGGATGGAGGGGTGGGGGATTGCCGCCCTCGCCCCCTATTATTACAGGGATGCTGCCCTTACACCCTACAGGGGACTAGAGGACCAGGCGACCCCAGGACCCCTGCTTTTCAGAACTAAGTCAAAGCACCATGTATATCTAAAAGGTGGTGGAAACTTGCTGTTTTTTTCGGACTATAATGCGATACTCTTTTCCAAGACTCAGACTCCTGCGCCTTATAATGTGACTGCTGAAATAGTAAGAAAATATAGTAACAAAATCTGAAATTTAAGGGTGCGCCTTATATACTGATGGAAAAAAGTTAGGGACCAGTCACACACACATGCACAACTTTCCAACCACGAATGGCAATGCAATTGTTTGGGGCAAGCATTTAATTCATTATCTCGTCAAAAAGAGTACCAAATTTCATTCCGATTTGATCATCCGTTTGCTTTCTGCGAGCCCTCAAACAACATAGGGGTTCAAAATGGAAATTGCAAGTCCTTCGACCTGTTCAGTAGTGTGTGTGTCCACCATGATTCCTTTGAGCGAGTCTGGAGACGGCAGGGGGAACGCTACCAGGACAACGCCATCCAGGAGAGGGTGGCCTTTGGTGGGGGCTCCATCATGGTATGGGGAGCTTTCAGTCTTCGCCATATGACACCCCTGTACCACGTGGCTGGCAACTTTACAGGCCTGCACTACAGAGACGAAATTGTGGCCCCACTCGTCCTGCCGATGCTCCAACAGATGGGACCCCAGGCCATCTTCCAAGATTACAACGCCACCCCACACCGAGCCAGGGTGGTGACCAACTTCATCCAACAGGCTGGTGTTGTCAGGCTTGTTTGGCGCAGATGTGATGAATGCCAAAGGAATCGTGGTGGACACACACACTACTGAACATGTCGAAGGACTTGCAATTTTCGTTATGAACCCCTATGTTGTTTGAGGGCTCGCGGAAAGCAAACGGATAATCAAATCGGAATGAAATTTGGTACTCTGATTGACGAGATAATGAATTAAATGCTTGCCCAAAAAAATTGCATTGCCATTCGTGGTTGGAAAGTTGTGCATACATGTGTGTGACTGGTCCCTAACTTTTTTCCATCAGTATATATAAAAAGGTGCGCCTTATAGTCCGAAAAATACGGTAAGTACAAAATCAAGAGTTCTTCCAAAGTTCTTATGCAAAAATTCAATTGTGACTTTGTCGTTTTCTCATGAACAATCATAATATGACAGTGCTTTTTTGTTTTTGTTTGTTTCTTCGTCTGTGTTCTAAGTTTGGCGTTTGTCCGGGTGTGAGTGTTTGTGTCTTTGTCTCTGTTGTAAGTTGAATATCGCTCGTGCTCGTTTCTTTGCCCTTGTTCCAAGTAAAGTTGAATATTGGGCAATGTTGTACTTTTAACACCACTACCCCCGTCATGTTTGCCTGCCTCAATCTCAACGTCTGCTTCTTTCAGTTTTATGAAAATAATCCTTGGCTGATCCTATCCCTACCTCTTTCCTGAGGATAGGCATTAGAGGCATTCAAAAGAGGCCTCCACAAACGTCTCCACTGAAACTAAAACTAGGGAACTATGGGGCCTTGAGTGGGCACCTGTTCATTGTGCAGTGCATATTTGCCTATATGGCCATTTTTATATATATTTTTTACTAGTATGTGTTTGTTATCCTTTTTTACTGTTTCTTTTAACCTGGATCCGATAAATAGAGTAGAGTGGCTCAACGTTTACAGCACTGTGTAGACTTGTGTACTATAGGGTGCAATGATGGAGGTGTCATGTTATGAATTGTACTGTATGTTTTGTTGTTTACAGGTGGTTGAATGTTGGTAAGATACATTGACGAGTGTTTTGTAAGAAGTGGTCGATCTTCACGCGGTGACAGTCCTGAGATGACCATAGCTGTTGACGGGACTATAATGGGGTAAAAAAAACCCACCAAACTATGGGGCCATAGGTCAAAATAGTGGTAAATGAAGGGCAGGAGCTGTGCTGGTCGAGGTTCGCCCCCAAGGGCCTGGTTAGTGCGAAATAAACGTCAATGGTCCACGTTTTTCCTCTTAAAAAAAAAAAATATATATCAAAATCCTACAGACCCACACTAGGTTTCATTTTATGTTCACTTTCCTTTTTCATTACTCCTATCTCCTCAGCTTTTCTAACTTGTCTTCTTACCAGGGCTCCCAATCGTCCCGCAAAACAAGGGGTCCCAGGGACTCCTTCACTTACAGTATAGAGGGTCCTAGAGGAGGGATAGAGGGTCTCAGTGGCATTGTGAATGCTAAAAAGAATTTTTCTAGTGCATCCCTGGGACCCCCTGCACATTCTTTTAGAGGGTCCTTTAGAATTCTAGTACTTCATAGACCCCCAAATGGGGGTCCCTGGGAGCCCTGTTTTACTACCCCCCAAAGTGCAGCAGAATCTTCAGCCTGATGAAGTTGGATGCCTGAGGCGAAGAATAAGAAGAAGAGTGGTGTTGTTTCTCAGTGAAAATGTTCAATTGATGCGAAAATGTGTTCAAGACAGCTGCATTTTTCTTGTATGTGTCCAGGTGGTGAGGACGGCCCTGATGGACGCGGCGGGCGTGGCCTCCCTGCTGACCACAGCCGAAGCGGTGGTGACCGAGCTGCCCAAAGACGACAAGGCCGATATGGCGGGCATGGGAGGAATGGGCGGTATGGGAGGAATGGGCGGCATGGGAGGGATGATGTAAATGCGTAAAAGAACCAGGAACTTTGCAGCACTTGTTTTGTATGTATGTTGTTGTTTTTTGTATTATCAAGACTCCGTTTACTGAAAGTTGTGTCTGAAATTTGGAATATTTGGAAATATGAGTGATAACATTTTTTTTGTTCGTATGTGATTGGCATTTCAATTCTTTTCACTAGAGTTATTTGTGATTGATACATTTTTTTATGATTTACATTTTGTTTGTTTTCGATATAGTTGCTTGTGATCATTATTTTAGAGTCCATAAGTATGGGCTTTTTTTTTTAAACATTTGGAATAACGTTCATGTATGAAAGCCACTTTCACTCCGACCATAAACAGTACTGTTCCGATAATTAAAAAGATGATGGTCATTTTTGTCTGTCTTATCGCGTTTCATTGTGCGTTTCATTGTCGACTAAGGAAAAGAAAAAAAGGACGATGGTAAGAGTACTTTTCCTTCCACGCCCCTTGACACAATTGCATTTGAATGGATGGAATCAGTTTCAGTTCAGTTGACGCGTTCGATGACCGTTCCGTTTTTTTGTGGGGGTTTTCACAGTGTTTTAAATTTGTGAAGTGCAGGTGCTGTTTAATTGCGCTACTATTCTAGCTAATTGATTATCCTCATTGTTTTTGGTTGTCCCCCTTTTCAGTGTTTGGAGAGAGTTTAACTGAATTTTTATTTGGCCTCATTGCTATTGAAATAGTCCTAGGGAGGGGTGGTGATGGTGGGGTACCGCACATTCAAGATTAAATGTTGAGGTTAAGAATTGTGTGTCAATTTTAAGATACTGTTCAGCAAACTGTTGATGGTATGCGAAAGAAACATATTTGTGACAGAAAGTTCCTCTTTAATATGTAAATTACCACAACGTTGAATGTTTGTTGTGAAATATCTTCCAGAAACTGATTTTTTTAATATAAAGTGTACTATATATTGTACACATTTACAAATGGGTTTACGTTCATTGACATACTTTTAAATATTTGAATGGGACCAGAAAGTTTAGTTAAAAAAAACAACTACTGGACAAACAAAAAACAAACCAAATAAAATAGGACTTGCAGTAATGACTTGTTTGTATACTCTAAAAAAAATATAAACAAAATTGATGGTTTGCATTTTAAAGTTTCGAGTTAAAGAAAATGTTAAAATGTAACATAGCATGAAATTACAGTTTGAGGTTTCTTTACCTAACATTTATTGTACTGTTATTTGTTGATTAGGATGTTTCCACTATTATGTGAATTTGTTGTGCATGTGTTAGCTCTGCACTTCAGCATTTGATAAATCGTAGTTTGTCATTGTTTCATGTCTTTGCAACAAAAATTTATTTTCTAATTTGTGATGCTTTTGTTGTTGTTGTTGTTGTTGACTATAACAGTGAAATGTCAAAATGATAATATATGATGCGTTTGAAAGACGGTCGACAGATCTTGCCTTGCTGAAGAGAAGGAATGATGTAATAATGTATGACGGGTTTAAAAGATTGTCGACGAACTGTGAGCAGGAGTAGATGACAATGGTGTGTGAATATATGCAGATGATAATGCTCGGAATAAACATTTTGAGATGGATTTATCGAAGAGCCTTGTTCTTGTTTGAATGCATGGGTGCTCCTTCTTGCAGGATGTCCTGAATGAGCGACTTAGCTGGCTGTTTTGCCCGCCAGGTGGCATAACGCTCGAGTGGGGCTAATCCTCTCTATATTCTTAGTTGGGGATAAAGAGAGAGAGAGAGAGAGATAGGGAGGAGTCCAACCCTCTCTCTCTCTCTCTCACTACGCCCAACTAAGAATATAGCGTGATAAGCCCCTAGTGGTTTGACTGCCCCCTGGCGGTCAAATAATCGCCATAGGTCGACCATTGGAGGATTTTTAAATTGCCTAGCAGTAAATGTGTGTGCTGCCCCTGCACTCCACCTCTTTGCAGGATTTATTTTTAATTTCCCAGGAGCACCCATGTGAATGTGATGTTATGTGAGTGTCTTTGTGCCCCCACCCCCCCTCTCCTCTCTCTATCTCTCTCTCCTTAAGTTGAAACCACTCAGACTGTAAGAGCTTGGTCCAAGACTGAGAACTAAAAATTCGTAATTCTTTTCCGTAAAAACCATACTGGCTGGACACACTGACACGCAGGCAAACGCCTACAGTAGCAGGGACACATGTGACATTGGCCCGCGCTGCAAAAACGAAGAGCCGGCACAAGACTTACAACATTCTACAAGATCCTCAAAGGGCAGCTCCAGGTCAGGTGCGAACATCTGCAGCCCTTAGCTGCAAGAGTGAGAAGAGGACACAGCGAGCAGTTCAGCAGGATCCCCTGCCGCACCCAGCAGCGCAGCTCTTTCCCCCGTGCCATCAGAGAATGGAACGCCCTGCTTCCAGAAACTGTTCAGGCCCCTTCTGCCATGGCCTTCTTCAGGAGGCTGTTGGCAGAACACTAAAAGCTTCAGACCCAAGGGTAGGCAGTGGTTGGGCCGGCATCATGGCTGGGTTCCGCTGAACGGTCCCAGTCTGGCCGGTTGTCTGGCTGTCTACCCACCAAAACTCTCCTTTGTTTTTGTTTTTCTTCTTTTCTTTTCTTTTTCTCTCTTCGCCCTTTTTAGTTGTAATAATGGTCAGAACTGACCTTGACAACTATATTGCAGACCTGTTTACCCCCTACACAAGTCTTGAGATCTGAAATGAGTAGTTTTGGTGCCAAATGTGTAGTTTTATTCATTAAGCCATCAAACAATGTTCAATGAAAATGAGTAATTAGAGCATTATTTTCAATTTTGATGAGTAGTAGAGGTCCAAATTGAGTAGAATACTACTCAAAAAGAGTAGAGTAAACAGGTCTGATATTGGAAGAAGAAGAAGACAAGCACCCCAACCCTCATACCCACCCCCACCTGCAGACACACAAGCAAGAGAATTGTTGACCAGAAAATCCAGGGGTGTTCAATCAAGTCGCCAACTCCACATAGGCATGGGTGCAACTTTTCCTGGTATACAAGGATTTCCTGTTTTTGATTTACCAGAATACATGGCTTAAACTGCTTCCTTCTCAAGAAGGAAATCCTTTTTTTGAAAAATCGGTACACACAAATCCGTTTTTGGAAAAATTTCAACAACAAAAATATAATAAAAACGGCTTTGCAGTAAACGAAAGCCTGATTGCCGCATAGAAATGACTTTTGGTTTTGCTTTAACGGAAACAAGTGCTTGTTGGTCCGTGTCCTGCCTAGTGTAAACCCCGTAGCTAGCATGTTTTCCTGTTGATCAAGAGGTGAACACCCCCCTGACACCCATTATTGGGCTCTGTCCCTAAACCCCACCAGGGCCTAGGCAGCCCCTGGACCCCTGCCCCATTTCCTTTTTTGGAAAATCGTCAGGTTTAACCCTTGAGAATAGGAAGTTCCTTCTTTTTTAAATTTGTCAAAGAAAGATCTTTGTGTGTCTATGGTATTTTTCAAACGCTAAGAATAAGCATTTGTATAAAGTGTGGAAAAAGCAAACTAAAAAACCTTCATAAATTAATTTTTGTTTCAGCTGCAATGGGACATTACCCCTGGACCCCGGCCTTTTCAGGGTTTTTTCATTTTGTGTAGTTGCACCCATGCATAGGCGACCTAGATTTCCTCCAGACTACTTTCTTTGTCTAGCAGGGTCAGACTATCCCAAAATCTTGGGTGATCTGCAGTAACTAGATCCAGATCTACTACTCTCTTGCTCACCGATTCCCAGAAAAACGTCGCAAGCAATTTGCTGCATCGTCTGTAAAGATAATCCATCCATCTCTTTCCTCCTCCTCCTCCTCCCTCCCTCTTACCCTTGCGTTGCACATGCGCTAGATTTGTGACTTATTTGAATAATTATGCTTTTTGGTGGTGGTGTTAGTGGAATCTAGTGAAAATAGAAATGTGGACTACCTGCCCAAAAGATTTGAACACCCCTGGAAAATCAATTATGGCGCAATTTCTGAAGATTACAATTTCATTGGAAAGGAGATTGACTGCTTTTCACCAATAACCTGGCTAAGGTGGTGTTTGCATCAAAATTGATAACTTTTTGATTTGCGAAAGCCAGTCGGCCATTGTGTGTGCGCACAGGTGCACGTGTGTGTGTGTAGAAATACCCATATGCAGAAGGTGCATACGCACACACACTAAAAAAAAATCGATAAACAGGTGACAAATTAAAAGGATTATCCCTGCTGTGCCCAGAATTCTGTGCAGACCGTTTAAAACAGACTTGAAGAAGGAACCGAGACACTGCAATGTCTGGAACTGACCCATAAAGACTGATGTATGTAGGGCCTGCTGGGAATCTGGAAGCCTGGGTGTCTCACTGTCTGGTCATATTATTCACACACAGAGAGAATTGAAAGAAAGAAAGAGATAGAATCTAAGAATGTCTGAAAAGGTTTTGAATAATGTTGATCAGACTTGCAAATGTTGATTCCATTCGCACGCAACACATAAAAAGTGATATGATACATCGCACACATACACTCTTCTTCTTGGGGCCCACGATCATTAAATTCATCATTCTGGCACTCTCAGGAGAGAAAAAAGGGGGTTCGGTTCCATCTGCTGCATGGACATAAGGGTGTTTGAGTTTTAGTGACCCAGCCTGTTTGCGCCCGCTGCTCGGGTCTCAGCGTGATGCTGCGTCAAAAACGCGAATGTATCTCCTTGTACAGACACGCGCTCATAATATAGGCTACTGGGCCAAATCGGACAACAAGCATGCACATGATATAATCACACACAGATGTAAACCTACCCCACAATCCCCAAAACAACAAAGTTAACAGTCATGCCCACTGCTTAACGCAAAAGGAATCGGTAACAGCCATTTTACAATGCAATGCTAATGCTAAATAGGCTTGAAGAAGGAATTGGACAGAACCAAGTCTGGTTTTGACTCGTAGAGTCTATTATATAGGGACCTCTTGGGTGTCTGGCAGGAGCAGACACTGTAAACTACTTTCCTTTTCTTCATTTTTTTTAATCGGTAGCAAACACTTTTTCTTGGGAATTTTTTTTAAACTTTATGTTTTTAACACACACACACACACCCAAAAAAGAGAGAAAAAAAGCTTACGTGTTTATACAAAATGCTCTTCGATGGAAATGGAAATGGTCGATTTATCCCGTTTTTCTATCTGTCCCTTGGATAAATCGGTCGCCCTCTTGCAGAAAAGATTGATTTATCCGAGGGACATAACAAAATAATGAGCCGCCATTTCCTGAACAAGTAGGCCTGTAAATACAGAAGATCTCTCTCTCTCTCTAAACGGATACTCGGTATACACATCTGTATTGCTAAACATTCGGGACTTTCCTGGTGTTGCATTGCCTCCAGGATCGTTCCCACCATCTTTAATGTCCCATATTCATGTTCCAGACCGGAGGACGTTAAGCAG
Source organism: Phymorhynchus buccinoides (assembly GCA_017654935.2). Lineage (NCBI taxonomy): Eukaryota > Metazoa > Mollusca > Gastropoda > Neogastropoda > Raphitomidae > Phymorhynchus > Phymorhynchus buccinoides. Next base: position 36,064,558 of record CM065686.1, read on the forward strand.
AATTTCATCATCATTTCTCTCTCTCTCTCTCTCTCTCTCTCTCTCTTGGATTGATGAATTATGATTATGTTTTCTCGTTTGTATTCTTTAAATTGCTGTATATCTTACATATAGCCAACTATTCTGCATTCCTTACCTCTCCCACTGTTCCCTCAATATGCGATCAAAAATGTTTGTGGTTTTGTAATGAATTATGTATGTATTATTAGTTATACGCCATTGTTCATTCTCCCCCTCCCCACTGTTCCCTTGTGACATGGGCAGAAGGCCAAGTCAGTAAACTCAGTTGAGTTGAGCTAAGCATAAAAAATGGCTACTTCTGCCAGAAACAAATTAAAAAAACGTGGCAAAATAAAGAGCTTAATGTGGCCACGCACAGCGAAGAAGAAGAATAAGAAACGAATGAACAGTGGTGTTATACACATCTGTTGTTCAAGTTGTTCAAAATTCGGGACTTTCCTGGTGTCGCGCTGCCTCCGGGCACTGCCTCCAGGATCGTTCCCACCATCTTTATATAGTCTACAAATGTCCCATATGTGCCTGTTCCAGACCGAAGGACGTTAAGCCGGAATTTCATCATGAACAGTGGTGTGCGAAGTATTGTTAAATTTAATCAAGTGACCTTTGTCAGTTTCATTAGAAACATTTCTGCATTCCCTCCTACTGGATCTCGGTCAACCCAGCCGTCTTAAAGGTGGACCCTGACGGATTATTTTTTGCAAGAAACACGTCCAAATCACCAGAAAGACAGCCTTTTCAAGGATCGGAACACTCACGTGCACTTTGCTCTGGTTTCCTAGAAATTACACCGTCAAAACGGCGATTCTTCCTTGGCGGAGACGCCGGAGAGAGTAGCCATTTTGGATGGGGTGGGTGAAGGTCACTCATTGTGGTTGAAGCGTTTTCTGTTTTTGTAGTGCAGTAAACAACAAAATGGAGCTGTTTCCTTTGGCTTTGTTGTGAGCGAACCTCCTTTAGATAATCTGTATAAAATTAAACTTTGAAAAAAAAAAAAAAAGAGGCTTGTATTGCGAACATTTCGTGCAAACGCAACGGCACACGCCTTCTTTTTGAATGAAAGAATTTGACTTCCAGCACCTCCAGCAATGAGGAATCGCCGATCTGACGGTTTGATTTCTAGGAAACCAGAGCAAAGTGAGTGTTGCAATCTCTGTAAAGGGTGTTTTCCTGGTGATCTTGACGTGTTTCTTACAAAAACCCATCTGTCAGGCCGGGTGGCCCTTTAAGGGCCAGCCACGTGTCAACTAAAATCGCACGACTGTACGATACGATTCGATCACGTGGTCTCCAAGAACAAAATGTGATTGGCACACCGAGACCACGTAATCGTATCGTACAGTCGTACGATTTTAGTGGACGTGTGTCTGGCCCATTACTCAGCTTCTCTTCTCGCCTAGCTTCGCTCTTGAGAGGCTAATCTCTTCATTTGAGATGGAAACAGGGAAAAGAAGGGAGTAGTGTGCATTCACAGACATAACACCAAAAAACACGTAGATTGCGCAAGCTAAGTATTTTTTTAATATAATTATGTACATCGTACTCACCACATCCTCAGCTGGGTATGAAGATTCAGAATAGACAGACTTATTTTGATACTGCAGCTATCCAGTTATATATGTAATGAAAATTCTGCTGAGCGCTATGTATTAAGCTTAAAGGTGCTGGATGGATGAGTTTTTGCAAGAAATTAAACATGTCGAGATCACCAGGAAAACACCTTTCACAGAGATCGCAACACTCACTTTGCTCTGGTTTCCTAGAAGTCAAATCGGCGATTCCTCCTTGGCGGAGGTGCTGGAAGTCAGATTCTTTGAGTGAAAGAGAAGGCTTTTCTAAATGCCGCCTGATTTAGACCATTGATAGTTTGCCCGAAATTTCCTCAATACAAACCTTTTTTTTCTTATTGCTGCTTTACTATGTGTTACTCAGTTAAAAAAAATAGCCTAAACCAACAAAAACTACTCTGAGTGTCCTCCATCCACCCAACCCTTCCAAAATAGCTTATCTCTCTCTCCGGGAACTCCGCCAAGGAGGAATCGCCGTTTTGACTTCTAGGAAACAAGAGCAAAGTGAGTGTTGCGATCCTTGAAAAGGCTGTCTTTCTGGTGACCTCGACGTGTTTCTTGCAAAAACCTCATCCGTCAGGGTGTCCCTTTAAAACTTGTTGCTGCTCTTATTGGGTTACACGTAGTCAATTTTATTGTGAAAACTTGACTTTGAATAAATCTATTTAAACCAATAAACAGTATTGTGTTCTTAAGTAGGCCCTATTGATGAACATAAATATGCCTCCATTGTAGACTGCTCTATTGGGCGTTTTATCGAAGCCGGTTTGCAAGAGTGAATGCGCTTGTTTATTTCTAGCGCACGGAGTCGCGAAAAGTGATTTACTCCCTTCCTAGCCGATGGGGCTGAATGCCTGACGACAAGTAATAGGCAAGGAACAACCAAAGATGTGCGTGCAGCTTGCAGATCTCGCATTGAATCTCTGACACAATTTTGTCACTGATTTAAAATATAAAAAAATCAGCTCTACTTGTCCACAACACTGTGTGTTTCTCATCACAGATCACGATCTTATTTGTTTGGCTCAGTTGTCACTGTTGTGATTTAAGTGATTATTTATTCGATCACAAACCCTGCAACTGAGCAAACTCATACTGTCTTGCACGGAAAAGCCACAGAACATAACTTTTTTCATTAGCTTAGGCGGTTCCTGTTCTATTATGTTTCATAATGTTGGGTGTCCGCTGATCAGGACCTGACTGGCTTGGTCACTTAGCTTAGAGTGAAGGTAGCTGCTCCATTCAGCATCACGTTGGGTGTCCGCTGAAAGGATCCTGACTGACTGGTTCACTTAGCTTAGGGTGATGATGCTCTTTCTCTCAGTGCTTAAAATCAGTTTATCCCAGGATAGTTTAGTAAATCTTCCCCCCAAAAAGGGGAGGGAAGGGGGCAGTTAGGTAGGCTTCATTACATTTTTTTCCCTCAAAACGGTTTTGGTAAAAGTGAAATACATTTGCCTGCTATTGTGATCATGAAACCACGCAAACATTTTTTACATACTTACACGTTTGCCTATTCAAAACACGTCTGCCTATTCAAAACACGTTTGCCTAGTAAACACTTCAAGTTAAAAAAAAAGAGTGAGGAAGGGGGGAGGTTCGTACGAAAAGGTTTTGAGACTTTCGGGTCTGGTATGATTTTATTCAAAATTAATGCGCATGCACAGGTGTACTTTACTTTATAACAGCATTAAATACAAATACACTGACACAACAAAGAAAGACATACTCACATTATTTTAACCAACACTATCCGGGTATCCCCACATCCTCTCAATTTCAGACAAAATTTAAAAATAATTTGTATGATTCAATCTCATTCCCAGTATGTTGTACTACCAATGATGTAAATTGTTCACTGATTGTCATGTTCCCTCCCATGTGCCTGTAATCTTTAGGACTGCAGGATGTAAAGGAGAAATTTGCTATTCACGCTTTTAAAAACAAAATGGTTTATTTTGGATTTTCAAAGGGTATGCAAACAGCAAGTTTGTAACAAGAAAGTGTACTGCATACTGATGTTTCTCCTGGGGCTTTGGAATGGTGTGCAAATTATGAAATGTGTAGTAAGAAAATGTACTTTACTTCCACCACTCTCCCAGTGCTTGAAATAAGAAAGTGTACATAAGCCATCACCCCAACAACCTGGGATAGTGCACCCACTACTCAGAAGTCAAATAGTACACGCTAAGACATTGTTTGGCCTGCACTAGATCTATTTATTTAAAAACAAATAATAACAAAATAAATAATAAATAATGTTTTAAAAGAACTTAATCAACTTTTAAGCCCAAAGAGGCACGGGTCGCTCTTTCCATTACAACACAACTGTTGTAAGTAGGCCTACAACATAAAATTAAATTACAGGGTTATGGAATCCACAACAATTTACTTAAATGGATAGAAGACTTTTCAAGAATTCAGTATTGTAATAGTAAAGATGTGAAATCAGTCTGTAGGCTGCACATGTTAACAGTAGTGTTCCTCAAGGTAGTATTCTAGATCCTTTTTAAAAAACTTATTTTATGGATGCCTATAGAGAGAGAAAAATAGAGATGTTACGCCTTCTGGAACAATGGATGCCTAGGTGTCTGTCACTGTTTTACAGCTTCTATCACCTACCACCTCTGTAAACAAATTTCAGTCTAGCCCTGTAGTTCTAAGTAGAATAGCAGTCGCTTTATCTGCTATGTGAAAGTCATAGTCAGACACAACTGACTCAGTCAGTGACACACACACACACACACATGATAAATTGTTTGTCTTTTTTTTAATAGATGCCTAGGACGACGAAAATGGTGTTTTACGTCCTCTTGGTCTGAACAGAGATAGTTTAGCTCTCTGGTCTGAATCAGACACATATGGGACATTTGTAAATACAAATATGGTGGGAACAATACTGGAGGCAATGCCCGGAGGCAGTACGAAACCAGTAAAGTCCCGATTGTTTAAACATTAATGCAGATAGCTGTAGTGGTGACCACGCCTCGGTTAAACCTCATCGGCTATGGCACCGCCACAAGTTTGTATAGATGCCTAGGTGTCGGTCACTGCTTCACAGCTTCTATCACCTACCACCACTGAAAACAAATTTCAGTCCAGCCCTGTAGAAGTAGAATAGCAGTCGCTTTATCTGCTATGCGAAAGTTATAGTCAGACACAACTGACTCAGTCAGTGACACGCACACACGCATGCTCACACGCACACACACATGATAAATTGTTTGTCTTTACAATATATGACTGTATGCCCTCTCGACCTTCGCGTGCCTGTGTGTGCGTGTGCGTGTGCGTGTGAGTGTGTGTACGTGCGTGCATGCGTGTGTGTGTGAGTTGTGTTGTGTGCGTATGTGAGTTGTGGTGTGTGTGTGTGAGTGAGTTGGTGACCCAGTATTTCTTACCACCACTATCAAGCACATTTTTGTTGCTTTTTTTAAATTTATCTGGAAGGACCAACGTCCTAGTCGTGGATTTTGAAAAGGCCTTTGATAAGATTTACCACTATCTCCTTATGAATAATTTCGTCGCCACTATGGGATCAGATGTTCAGTCAATAGATTAATTGAGAGCTTCCTTGCAGGCAGGCAGGAAAAAATAGTTGTTGATTGAGCTGCATCCGAAGCTATCCCTGTAGAATCAGGAGTCCCCCAAGGTTATGTGCTTGGGCCGACCCTTTTCCTGTTGGCATCAATGGTCTTTCGAGGCAACTATCTTCCAATTTCCTTTCTCTTTGTGGACGACTCTGTCACCGAGCTGTGGACCCTCCCAGAGACCACAAGGATCTCCAACTAGACCTACATGAATTAGCATCATGGGAAAACAAATGGATGATGTCCTTCCATCCCGACAAATGCAAGAGCCTCGATGTGATCAGGAAGAAAAATCCCCTGATAAAGAACTACCAACTATATGGCCAGGACCTGGATTGGGTAGAGATGAAAATAAATGTCTGGGCTTTACAATATCACAAGACCTTAGATGGGACACCCACATCTCAAATGTGCGCAGCAAAGTCAGTAAGACCCTTGGCTTCCTCCATCGCAACTTAAAAGTAGGGTTAGTCAACATCAAGGAATTTGCATATAGGGGAAGACGGGGTAAAAAGCGCATGGGCAAATTTCAGTCTCATTTTGCCCATGAGACGAGCGTTAATGTCTAGCATTCGTCTCATGGGCAAATTTGACTGAAATTGTCTTTATTTCATGAGATAATTGGGGTGGGCTTCTTACCCGCCCATGCGCTTTTTACCCCGTCTTCCCCTAAGGCAAGTAGTAAACGGCTTATAATTATGTCACTGCTTAACCCATCCTAGAAAGGTGCCTGCTATGCCATAGCATTGCCTCTTTAAACTGATGTAAAACTATATCTCTATCTGTACACGTGTGCGTGTGTGTGTGTCACTGTGTGTGTGTGTGTGTGTATGTGTGTGTGTGTGTGTGTGTGTGTGTCCGTGCGTGTGTGCGCGCGCACGCGCGCCCCTTCCCCCATCCGCCCCACTTTACTCCCACCCTTCTACCCATTCCCAAATGACAATCCTTCATCCACGACCCCACCCACCCTCTAGTATAATCCCCCGTTTGCTTGCATGCCCCCTTTCCCCTCATACTATATCAAAATTCAAACTCAAATTCTTTTATCTGTCGTAAAATCATCAAAGAAATTATGGAACAAACCAAAGCATACGGCGCTCTCGCCACACCGAAATTATTTACACAGATGTGGTAAACAGTAAACACATAGGCCAACCATGAAAAGAAACAAAACAAAAAGCGCAGGGTAAAGATGGTGACAAAGTAAATGTTATTGAAGCAAATAAGGAGTAGTAAAACTCGCGTAATCATGTACAGGGACAGCAAAACATTCATGTTCGTATCAACATCGCGATTTATCGTCAGAAGTGGCGTATGCGACGTATCCAAACAGAAACAGGAAAGTCGATCTACTATCTACGGTAGCTGCCCAACTCACCACCGGAAGTTATAGCAAACAAGGGGACTGTATCAGTGAGCCACCAAACCAAGGGAAGTAACAACCCCACCTAAAACGGCCAATAATCTCTATCTCTCACCTCAATATTGTATTCGGTTCCTATTTTCCCATTTCTGTCTTTATCTCATTTGTTACGAGGTATAATTATGAAGTTATTTGTATACATTTTAATATTGGAGCCGTCAAGATAGACCTATATTAGCTTAAGCAAAGCCCCCCCCCCCCCCCCCCCCCCCCCCCCCCCCCTCTCCCTGGGGCCAAAGATTAGATAAAACTGTTCCTAACTGTAACCTCTATTGGTAAAAACAAAAATCTATACTCAGGGCTTCTGATCTTTTCCCCTGTTGAGAATGTTAACGGGTATTTTCACCCCCAGCAGCAAATCTCTCCCCCCCCATGCGCAATGAGCTTTCAACGATTTGGGCTTTCTGCGTGATCCAGTAGAATTTTAGATCTAGCCTATAGACAGCTTGTGGCAGAAAGGCCTAATATAACAGATGATTGAAATACGTAGAACGTCATTAACTTACTTATAAGTTAGTAACGGTCGTGTTCGCGCACAAATCGTCATTTTAATGCGTCATCTCACCCCCTAAATGAGATTTTAAAGGGTAAATCTCACGCACAGTTTCAGATTCTAGGGGGTGATTTGAGAGCTCTAGTGCGTAAATACGCACAATCTGTACGTTTTCAGAAGCCCTGATACTGTTCAAAAGAAGAAACGCAACAACTGTTCAGAAAAGCCATTCAATAATAATAATATATTAATATAGCATAACCCCTACTGGTTCTGGACTTGACATATTGGACAGCTAAAGGCCAGCCACACGTCCACTAAAATCGTACGACTGCACGATACGATTCGATCACGTGGTCTCCAGGAACAAAATGCGCTCCGCGCTTCGAGACCACGTGATCGAATCGTATCGTACAGTCGTGAGATTTTAGCGGACGTGTGGCTGGCTGGCCCTTTAAAGCACCTCGGAAAGCGAATGAAATGTCGAAAAAACAACCTTGAAGGTGTAACCGTTTTGAAGGCCTACCATTCTCGCTTTGTCTCTAATTTTTTCTACTTTTTTTTCCGACATACAAACAAATAACAATGATAAGTAATGGGTCCCCCCCCCCCCCCCCGTGGGGATACCTGGGGATCTTTTGCATAAATAGTTCCCCCACCTTCTGGAAGTTATGTGCTTGTAACTTCCTCTAATCTGTCACTCTCTTTGACTCTTGCCTTTTCCCTTTGCTTGCTGTCACCTACTATCTTTCTGCCTTACCGGGTCCATTCTCCTGCCTTTTTAAACGCTTTCAAAAAGATTTCCTCCAGCCGAAATCGGACATGCTGGGCCTAATTTTAGGCGCATAACGGCAGCATGACGAATCTGCGCTCATAATGGACAGGAAACTGTCTGAGCGATCGAAGAAGAGGAAGAAAGTAATAGGGTGATGCGTTTCTTTTTCTTGAACAGCTAAGTCGTGTGCTCATATAGGCCTACGCGCAAATACCGTACGAAACCCCACCGCAATCTGCTGGAAAAACAAATCCCCAAAAATCTGGAAATAGAAAATACGAAGGAGTGTGCATACACATGCGGAAACCTATCCGCATATTGAATCCGCTTATTTCTTACAAACACGCGGAAAATCATCCGCATATGCCATCCTCGTTTCTTACTTCCAGTATGGTGCGGGATTTTTGGTTGCTGATTGCGGACAGGTTTCCGCGTATGCGGCTGAGCTCATTAGGGGAAGACGGGGTAAAAAGCGCATGGGCGGGTAAGAAGCCCACCCCAATTATCTCATGAAACAAAGAAACTTTCAGTCAAATTTGCCCATGAGACGAATGCTAGACATTAACGCTCGTCTCATGGGCAAAATGAGACTGAAATTTGCTTCATTTCATGAGATAATTGGGGTGGGCTTCTTACCCGCCCATGCGCTTTTTACCCCGTCTTCCCCTACGCACGGAAACCTCACGCGCATATCCGCAAATAAGTAAAAGAAAGTGATACATAAAAAGCGGATGGAATAAGCGTACGCATTAGGCCGGGTTCACATTAGACGCGTAAGTTCCGTACAGAAAACCCTAAATAAGTAGAAGAAAGAAGGATACAAGTTTACGCATATTATAGGGGAAATTCGGACACGTGCGCAAATCTTTGCCCCTTCTTTGTTTGACTTATTTATGGATTGCGCAGGGGCTTCCGCATGTAATATCCGCTTATGTGTGTACACGGCCTTAGAGCAACAAATTAAGCGGATGGTCATGGAGTAAGCGCATGCATTTCCGCCGTGCGCTTATCCTCCCATCCGCTTACATACCCCGCTATCTTATTTTCTTTCTGTCTTTTTTTGGGGTAGATAAGCGCACGAGGTTTCCGCGCGCGCGTAATGATGTGCACAGGCCCGTAATGTACACACACACACCCTTAGCGCACGTACACACAACTTTTTATTTTTGTACGGAAACCCCGTGAATACAGTAAGTAAAAGAAAAAAAGAAAAACAATAAACGGACACAAGGGAGGAAACTCTCTTTCTAATTAACTCCCCTCCGCCAAATTTGATTACGATACCAATCATCTAGCAATGCGTGGATCAGAGCAAAAGTGAGAGAAGCAAAAGAATCATTCTCAAAAAGAGAATGTGTTCATTTGGTGGTATGTGTTGGCCTTACCCTATACCCACAAGCCAGGCACTTGCTCAGGCCGCACAAACGCGGGCAGGCTGAGGTTGTCCATCGCCCGCTTGGTCTTGAAAGGCAGGAACCCCATCCGCCGGTACACCTGGCCGCAGTTCTTGTCTATCGCCCTGCTCATCGCCCACGTCATCGTGGTTCTCCAGGCTGAGGCCGTGGCCTTGGAACTGCTCCTGGTGGTGCAGATGGCGCAGTTGTCCTGTCGCCCCTCGGAGGTGATGCCCCACAGGTAGGCCCGGTGACCCTCGTCCATGGTCAGTCCAGCGAAGTCCAGAACCTTACAATTTGAAATAATGATTTAATCATCATCGTCATCGTCGTCATCATAGTCGTCATCGTCCTCCTCCTGATCATCATTATTTTCACGATCATGTTCATCTTCACACACACACGCGCGCGCGCGCGCACACACACACACACACACGCACATACGCACACACACGTGCGCGCGCGCACACACACACAGTCACACGCGTGCACGCACGGCACACGCACGCACGTGTGTGTGTGAAGATGAACATTAACATTAACATTAATATCAAGAACGCACCGCATGTAAACACAACACACACACACACACACACACACACACACACACACAGACACACACACACACACACACACACACACACACACACACACACACACACGTGCGCGCGCACACACACACACACATACACACACACACAGTCACACGTGTGCACGCACGGCACACGCCGCGCGCGCGCGCGTTATTCGTTCTTTTATTTATTAATTTCATAGAAATATTATAGTGATGATTTCTGAGCTAGTCGTTTAGGAAGGCTTGATGTTTATATAATTGTATATCTTGTTGTTGCTGTTGTTTAACCCTTTTGCCGCCAGCCATTATTTAGCCAAAAGATACCATTAAGCTTAACTGGGTAGATAATTTTTTTTTTATCTGCAATATTGTGAATTCTACTGTGACATGTATGACATTAGGCATATCGTTACCTTCCAAAATTAAGAAAATAGGGTCTTTGGATAACAGGTCCTGGTTTGATGCCTTTTAGTGACATGGGTGTCAAACCATTGTGGTGCATATATGCGACATTGGCGGTGAAAGGGTTAATAATAATAATAATAATAATGAATATTTATATAGCGCCTATTCTCTGATTTAGGGCTCTAAGCGCTTTACATATTTAATACAAATACAACATAGAATATACATTATCTTATACAATCAGAACATGACGGACGTACATACATTTTACATGAGTAGAATATAGAAAAGTACATATATACAATTGATCAAAAACACATATCTTGAAAAAGGTACACAATTTACAGAAACACACACACACACACACACACATACACACACACACACACACACACACACACACACACACACACACACACACACACACGCGCGCGCACGCACGCACGCACACGCACGCACACGCACACACACACACACACACACACACACACACACACACACACACACACACACACACATACGGGCATGCCATGTGACAGCCACTTCATCATTTCACGGAAACTGAGTACATGGGGGTGGAGAGGAGCGGATTGGTGGGGGAGGAATTATGATCGTTGAAAAAAGTTGGTCTTCACAGCAGACTTGAAGGAAGAAGTTGAAGGTAAGTGTCTGATATTGATGGGAAGTGTATTCCAGACAGTTGGTCCCTGAAAGGAGAAAGAACGTTGACCGAAGGACTTTGTTCTGATAGAAGGAACACGGAAAAGACTAGTGTCAGCAGAAGAACGAAGTTGACGGGATGGGGTGTAGATGTGTAGAATGTCAGAAAGATATTGTGGTCCAGTACCAGAGACAGAAGAGAAACAGATGGAAGCCAGCTTATAGTCAATCCGACTCTGAACCGGGAGCCAGTGGAGGGACTGCAACAGAGGAGTGACATGTTGACGTCTAGATGATCTGCAGACAAGTCTGGCGGCACTATTCTGGACCTTCTGGAGCTTGTCCAGAAGGTACTTCGGTGAGCCAGCCAAGAGACTGTTGCAGTAATCCAGCCTTGAGAGAACTAACGAACAGACCAGAGTTTTTGTGGCTTCAGTGGAAAGTAGGTGTCTAATCGAGCTGATCTTGCGTATTTCTAGATAGGCTGCCCTACAGACATTTGAAACATGCTGCTTGAAGGAAATGGTGGAATCAAAAGTCACGCCAAGGTTACGAGCCTGAGATGAGAACAAAATATCAGAACTCCCAATGCTGACGGAAGAAGGAAGAGAGGGGTGGTTTTGGAATTTGGGAGGGGCAATGAGCAGAAGTGTTATTTGAATGGTGAGCGAAAGCGCATTGAGTTGCTTAGCAAGATTATGCTTTATATAAGCACTATTCACTATTCACTATCATTATTATTATTATTATTATTATTATTATTATTATTATTTTTATCATCTTCATCATCATCATGTAAACATTGTTATAACTAGAGCGTTAAGACGCTAGATCATCGGCCACGGGCCACATTTTCAGCTCCAGTGACCTTGACCTTTGACCTTTTACCAACGACCTTTATTTTCCAACCTGGTCTGGATATGTTCCCTAACTATGCGCACACACATTATGAGCCTCCTAGGTCCCTATGTTCAAACGTTATCGCGCATACAAACATACATGCATACTTACTTACATACATACATACACACATACACACATACATACATGCATAGGCCTACATACATACATACATACATACACACATACATACATACATACATACATACATACATACATACATACATACATACATACATACATACATACATACACACATACATACATACATACATGCATACATACATACATACATACATACATACATACATACATACATACATACATACAAAGTAAGCCATCCAGGAACATTTTCTGCTCCAGTGACCTTGAACTTTGATCAATGACCTTCATTTGTCGGCAAATGTTAAGAATAACCCCCTCCATTCATTTCAGACGGTTCCAGGTTAGGGTTAGGTAGGGATAGGTTTAGGGTCAGATTAGTCATCAACTTTTATCTTTTTGTGTATTTGACACTAAACGGACCCTAAACCTATCCCTAACCTTATCCCAAACCCTATTCCTAACCCTAACCCCAACCTGAAACCGTCTAATCCACACACACAAAAAAGAGAAACGAAATGATGGTATGCTATGAGATTGACACTTAACTGACCCTAAGCCTATCCTTAACCCTATCCCTAACCCTAGCCCTAACTGAAACCGTCTGAAATGAATGGAAGGGGCAGAGGAGGGGGCTATTCTTAACATTTGCCCATTTGTCTACTGGGCATAGATATCCTAGCTGCCTAAGCGCATGCAGACTTTGAACGCCGTAGATCCCTCTGTTCAAAAGCTATCGTGATAGTATGCATACATAATGTTGCATAATCATCCAGGCAACCAGCCAGGAACATACACAAAACAGACATCACTGAAAACGTTACCAGCTTCGCTTCCTGGCTGGTGAGCATCAACAATAACAACAACAACAACAAAAGTGCACTAGGCCTATTTATACTGCACTTGATAGCAGTCAAATCAAAGAGTGCACACTCATGGCGTAGGCATCTAGGTGTAGAGTGGCACAGAGGTAACGCGTTCGTCTCGTATGCAATACACCCGAGTTCGAACCTGGCTACATGGGGATTTTTTTTCTCTCATTCTGCACTAGGCCTTACGGATCTGAACGTGGAGTCTTTCGGATGAGACGACAAACCGAGGTCCCGTACGTATGCCCATGCACGTAGCACACGTTAAGACCCAGTGGCAACGAAAAAGTTGTCATTTGGTCAAAAAATGTATTTACAACCAACCCCCCCCCCCCGCCTCCCCTTTCCTTCCTCATCACTCACACACAACAAATCGCATGCTTTTTCTTGTTTTACGTCCTCTTTGACTAAAAAAAAGCCCATATGGGACATTATATCAGAACTTTTGTGTAAAAAAAAGAGAGAAACGATAGATAAAATTGAAGTTAAGATAAACTGGACGAAACTGTAATAAGAAATTTTAACGAAAGATTGTAGGTGTTATTTTTGATTTCGCTAAGAAGTCTTAATTTTGTACTATGCCTCCGATGTTAATGTGACATTTTCAGGGCCACAAGTTAAAATAATAACATATGGATTAAAAATCAAAAGTAGGCCTTTTGTTTGTTAAAATATTTACATATAGTCTTTTTATTAATAAACAGATCCGATGTTAGATACCTACATAATACGGTTCCGTATCAAGGATCCCTATGTACATCATTAAAAAAGATCTGACATCAAAACCTAACTAAAAAGTGGCTTTTTGTCTATGATCCTCAATTTACATTTAAAATCCTTATCAATATACAGAAACGGGTTCTTTCCTAAAAAAGAGAGGAAAAGATCCCATTATAACATTTCTTTTACCCAAAAATTACTAAGTTCTTTTTTCTTTCTTTTTTTTGGGGGGGGGGGTTTAAAGAAGAGACAAGGGGTTAAAAGAAATGTCCTAAATCGGATTGATGGAGAATCTTTACAAATAGTATGAAGGTAGACCAATCTCTAGATCCTTTATTTATTGTGGTGTTTTCATTAAATGGGATATTATCCAACTCAAGAATGCTCTTAACAGTGCGAAACTGATTTTGGTACTTATTACAACTGAGTAAATGTTTTAAGGAAAGATTTGCTCCGCAGGTGCAGAGGATAGAAGTATATTTTACAAAGGTAAGATTGGGTTCGGAGTCGAAAGATCAGAGATGATAGATAGCGTGGGATTGGTAAGAACAAGCCCCCTCTAACTATCTCATTATCCCAAAAATAATTTTGAGTGTAATTATTGAGTTCTGAAATCCATACTTGTTTGGTTGTTCTTTTAAGTGCATTTTTAATTTCAGAGATGGATAGTCCAGTGTCATGTTTGAGACCTAGCTGACCGTTAGCCGCTTTTTTGGCCGCCCAGTCAGCTCTGTCATTTCCTGAAATCTCACTATGGGAAGGAATCCATGACAAAGTAACGTCGGTACCTTTTAGTTTAATTTGGTGAATTATATGTAGGATTTCTTGTATTATAGATTGGCGATTATTAGTTTTATTCTGAATAGCTTGAATTGAGGACAGGGAATCAGTTAAAATATAAGCCAAAATTTGTCTCCAAAATTGGTCAAGGACGAGGGGAGGAGATGGGAGGGGTTGTTTTTTTCTCGGCTTGTTGTTTTTCCAGCTCAATTTTAGCTCGTCGAATGGCTTCTGCGTAGGTGATATACGTTTCACCACGAATTCTGTTAGCTTTGAGGCGAATTTGGAACTGGGGGCAGCCCTGATAGGCAGCAGATTGGGCTCCCCCACAGTTGATACATTTGAAGGTTTCGCTAGTACAGTCTTTCGCTATGTGGTCTGTCTGGGAACATCTTGGACATATAGTCTTTTTAGCGTGACACTGGCTTGCCAGGTGTCCAAATCGTGAGCACTTGTGGCATCTACGTACTGGTGCTACATAAGGGTGCACTATGAAATCTTCAGTGTCAATTGTGACAAATTTTGGCAGTGTAGTAGATTGAAAAGTTATCTTAATGGCTTTGGATGGAGTGCCATCTTTGTTGTTGAGACGACTGATCTTTTGAGCCTTGTCTACATAGGGAAGTAGTTCTTGTGGGTCTACCACTGTGTCAATACCTTTAATGACTCCTTCTGTTGTGGCTATCGGTTTAGTGCATTTGATGTTTATGCCAACCAGATTTGTTTTCTTTATGAGTTGATCCTGTTGTTTGGCTGAGGAGCAGCCTATTAGCCATTTGTGTTTACCTAATGATCGTTGCGAGACGATCGGTCCTAATGTCTGTCTCCAAACTTTGACATTTGTGGCAGGGCCCAACCCCCCGTATGTACAGGAGCCGGTCCCTGGATCTTCCATGATGACTGGAAATTTGAGGAACAGTGATGGTGGCTGTTCCTGGTTCGGTTTTCTAGATTGTTTGTTCCAAGGTGGAACTGAATTTGGGGGGCTCTATCAGTAGTCTCTGTTTGCGGTAGTTTTTCTTCTGTGTTTTGGCTTTTGACACTATCTTCTGACATTACTTCCTCACGGAGAGTATTGTCTAGAGATTGCATTTCAGTGTCTGCTGTACTCCTATTGTTTGGTGATTTAGCCATTTGGTGAATTACATTTACTTGGTCCAAGGGAATTTGTCTGGGAGTCGAGCTCAGTGGGCTCCTGCTTTCCAGAGAATCACTTTTACACTTTTTGTTTTCTCCTTGGTTAAGGGGGGAAGAGGGATCTGAGGGGGTTCGCTGACCTCTGCTTCTTTTCCTAGGAGTGTTACGTTCGGGTTCTAGAGGTAGTGTGGTGAACACACCTTCACTGTTCGAGTCTTCTTCACATGAGGATTCTGAAGTTTCAGAGATCCATTCTTCATTTTCTGTGTTATCGAATTTGGAACCCCAGTCTGGGGTATTCTGGTTACTCATTATCAAGTCTTTCGCTAAGTCAAAAACTTACGAAGTAGTGCCGGATAGTTTATAAAAAAATTATAATTAAATATTTATTAAGAACTTATTTTAGTATTAAGTTATATAATACTGTTAGAAAGGGAGCTATCTTTACTGTATGTAATCCAAACAAAGGTATTCACGACAAGTCCTAAAGGTACAAAGTTTTTAGAACTAATAGTAGTAAACCGGAGGCCAAAGACCTTTGCACGGTTATATTTCTATTTTATGGGGTAAAACCTAGTTAAAAGACGGGGGCAAAGAGAGAAGAGAGAGAGAAAATGGTGTTTTACGTCCTCTCGGTCTGGAACAGACACATATGGGACATTTGTAAATACAAAGATGGCGGGAACAATACTGGAGGCAATGCACGGAGGCAGTGCAACACCAGTAAAGTCCCGATTTTTTAACAATGCAGATAGGTGTAGCAGTAACCACGCCTCGGTTAAACCTCATTGGCTATGGTACCGCCACAATATAAGCAAAGAGAGAAAGATGGCGGAAGGAAGGAGGTCGAAATAACCGACCCCCAATGAACACCAACTGAGGTGGGACGACGAACGATGAAAATTGTGTTTTACGTCCTCTTGGTCTGAATCAGACACATATGGGACATTTGTAAATACAAATATGGTTGGAACAATACTGGAGGCAATGCCTGGAGGCAGTACGAAACCAGTAAAGTCCCGATTTTAAAAATTAATACAGATAGCTGTAGCGGTGACCACGCCTCGGTTAAACCTCATCGGCTATGGCACCACCACAAGTAATCATAAGTTCTGAGGTGGGACGACGAAAATGGTGTTTTACGTCCTCTTGGTCTAGATGTAGCAAAGAGGACGTTTCCTATTATTTAAAGGCCTACATAATCTAGTTTTACTTTGCTCGCACACAAGCCCCCCAACCGAAGTTGGGGGTTGGCAAGAACCCTAAAGAATGAGAAAAGCTAACTTAACAAGAACCTATTCTATGTAGTCCGTACCCACCGGCAAAAACCTACGAGTGGGGGGATGACAGATCGTAGAACGACAAGAGTCGGAAAAAAAAGATAGTGGAGGAAGGATAAAATGAAAAACCAGAGAAAAATAGCTAGCTAGAGGTCTTAGACCCTAAAAATACTACTTCTGTAGTATATCCTACAGCCTTAGCTAGATAGTCGAATAAGACATCGAACTATCAAAAAAACAAAAACAAAACAAAACCCTAGTGCCCTATTAATGCTCACGGAGTGAAAGTCCCTGAAGGTCGCGACGGATGGTGGAGAGAAGAGTTGGGTTGAGGTAGTTAGATGTCTTGAGGGAGGAACATGGAGTGGGACAGAGTTCACACTCCACTTCGGCGGCAGCTCTTCCGCTGGGCCCACTCCCGAAACGTAGAGATGTTCAAGTGTTGAAACAGCATAGGTAGTGGCAGCAACCGTAGACCGGAAGCGCAGGTAATCAGTCAAAAGATGATGGTGATCGTTGCTCGTTGCTCCCTTTCTTGTCCTCAGTACACCAGCAGCGTGTGTGTGTCGACCAACGGATGACGACCGACGACGGAATCGCATGCAAATGGAATTTTTGTTTAATGTGTGGCGTGTCTCGACTGGCTGCTCCAGGCGGGAGCAACCCGAATTTCACACAGGCGTCTCTGTGACTATAAAAGTACCAAATACTAAAATTTAGTTTATTTTGCAAAGAGTGACTGACTTCCATCGATTGTAAAATGTGACGCAGCCTGTTGCTAGTACTGTCTATATGTGTTGCGTTCTTATATAAACCTCGGCTTGTTGTACTCCCCTCTCTCTCTCTCTCTCTCTCTCTCTCTCGTCTCTTCTCTCTCTCTCTCTCTCTCTCTCTCTCTCTCTCTCTCTCTCTCTCTCTCTCTCTCTCTCTCTCTCCTGTCTGCCGTGCTTGCTATTTGGAGCTTCGGCGCATTAGTTCTGTACGTCATCTTCTGTCTGAAGAAGCCACCAAAACCCTCATTTCTGCCTTTGTTCTTTCAAGACGTGATTACTGTAATTCTCTCCTTGCTGGCTGCCCACAAAATCTCCTGATTAAATTGCAGAAAGTCCAAAATAATGCTGCTCGCCTCGTCCTGAAATCCCCGAGGACCTCTCATGTTTCTCCTTTGCTTCAATCTCTCCACTGGCTCCCTGTTGAAAAGCGCATCGAGTATAAACTCTCTCTATTATGCTACAAGTCGCTGAATGGTTTGGCCCCATCATATCTCTCTGATCTTCTATCGATTTATACTCCCACTAGACTGCTTCGCTCCTCCTCTGACACTCACGTTCTGCAGATCCCTCGTTTCCGTGCCAGAACTCTTGGCGAACGTTCTTTTTCTTTCCAAGCTCCCTCCGCCTGGAACGGCCTCCCTTCTGCACTCCGAACCTCAAACAGCCTCTCTTCTTTCAAGTCCTCCCTCAAAACAACTCTCTTCAAAACATAATCTTTCTCCTCCTCCTCCTGCAAAGGTTATCCATCGAGTCATGTGTGTGCGTGCGCGCGCGCGCGCGGGTGTGTGTGTGTGTGTGTGTGTGTGTGTGTGTGTGTGTGTGTGTGTGTGTGTGTGTGTGTGTGTGTTTGACCTCAAGTTCGTATGACTGTTTTGTGTGTTGTCTAGCTTTTCATTTTGTTAGTATTGTTTTTATCATGATTGTAAGCGCTTAGGGCTTTTGTTAAGATTAAGCGTCCTAAATATTCATTATTATTATTATTATTATTATTATTATTATTATTATTATTATTATTATTATTTTGTTGCTGTAAAAGTGTGTTAATAAAACATTTGTTTAATCCTTTCACCGCCAATGTTGCATTTTTGCACCACAATGATTTAACACCCACACCATTAAAACTCTTGAAATCAGGGTCTATTATTCAATGATGTTGTGCTTCTATGTTTTGTTAGCAATAAGGCTCGACCCTATTCTAATATACTAACAAGTCCGAAAACGACCCTTGAACTGCTGGTCTCGGATTCTGCGGACCTGAACGTGCGGAGGTGAGGCTGCGAATTGGGAATCGGAATGATGAGCGGCATGGGAGCAACGCCACTGTTCGGCCCAGAAGACGGGACAGCCCCCCAAAAACACACACACAAAAACAAGTCTGAAGACGACATAATGAGCTTCGATGACCTTCTGGGCGTAGCGGAGGGGCTCCATGGCGAGGTCCTCGTAGCGGATCCGGAGGACTCGCCCCGGGAACTGTGCCTTCGTGGTCTGGGCCTGGATCAGGTCACCCTGCACCCGCTGACACAGGGAGCGGCTGCGAGCGGAGACGTCGAAGGGTGGGCGCCTCCTTGTGGAGTTTCGTCGAGGATGGCGGTGCGATTCCATGGTTCCTCTGGGGTCTCGTACAAGGTGGATGACCTTTGAGACAATTCAACTAGAGCGTTGTAACACCCTATATGCTCTATGTATATAATTATGTAGGCTATGCTTCTTTATATGTTCTCACTCATGCGAAATCATTATGTAGGCCTATACTTTCGTCATGTTCTGATTGCATAAGATAATGTATATTCTATGTTGTATTTGTGTGAGATATGTAAAGCGCTTAGAGCCCTAACTCAGAGAACAGGGGCTATGTAAATTAACATTATTATTATTATTATCATTATTATTATTATTATCATCATCATCATCATCATCATCATCATCATCATCATCATCATCATTATTATTATTATTATTATTATTATTATTATTATTATTATTGTTATTGCCTTGTATCACCAGCAGCACAGTTAAGTTTTCACCTCCAAAATGCCACATTTTCTCCTCCATTGACCTTGACCACCTTCAAATCAATGAGCTTCGTTTTTGAACTTGGCCTAGACGCATTAAATACCTATCCACGTGGGCAGAACGTGAGGGTCCTACCGTAGGTCCCTCCGTTCAAACGCTATCGTGTTAAAATAGTATTTAATCCACTGTCAGCCAGCCAGCCATGAAAAAAATAGACAAACATCAATGAAAACATTACCAGGTTCGCTTCGCGGCTGGTAGGCCTCCTAATCAACAATACCTCGGTTTAAACAACTTAAAAACAAATTCAATACATACACTACAACAAAATGATAGAGTTAGAGCAGAGACAAGCTTAAAGCTTATAGTGTGCTCGTTAATACACGGGGGCCGCTACGGTAGACGGATTGGTCTTGTCTGGATTCTGTGAAAAAGGTCTATGACCCACCCCCACCCCTACCCCTTCCCCACTCACACAACATAATGCACACACATTTTTTTTCTTCTCCCACACGCACTGTACCCAAAGATAGTTTTTTCTAGTTATGTTATCTTTTCGCATTGCGCAACCTCTTATGTCACTGGAATGTCTACTGAGACGGCGTGATTAAGAAATATTGAAATAATGAAGACTTGATGCACACATACATATAAATTTATATCACGCCGACACACTCACGCTCGCTATATCAGGCTGACACACTCACTCTCACTATATCACGCTGACACACTCACTATTTCACGCTGACACACTCATGCTCCCTATATCACGCTTTAGCCACACCCACACTCACTATGTCACGCTTTAGCCACACCCACGCTCAATCTATCACGCTGACACACTCGTGCTCACTATTTCACGCTTTAGCCACGCTCACGCTCACTATATCACGCTTTAGCCACACTCACGCTCATTATATCACGCTGACACGCTCACTCTATCACGCTGACACGCTCACGCTCACTATGTCACGCTTTAGCCACACCCACGCTCACTCTATCACCCATGACACACTCACGCTCACTCTATCACGCTTTAGCCACACCCACGCTCACTATGTCACGCTTTAGCCACACCCACGCTCACTATTTCACGCTTTAGCCACACCCACGCTCACTATGTCACGCCTTAGCCACACCCACGCTCACTATGTCACGCTTTAGCCACACCCACGCTCACTATGTCACGCCTTAGCCACACCCACGCTCACTATGTCACGCTTTAGCCACACCCACGCTCACTATGTCACGCTTTAGCCACACCCACGCTCACTATGTCACGCTTTAGCCACACCCACGCTCACTATGTCACGCTTTTTTTTTTTTTTTTTTTTTTTTTTTCTTTTTTTTTTATTATCTTTTTTTTTCGTTGTTTTTTTTTTTTTTTTGTTTTTTTTTTTGTTTTTTTTGGAGAGAAAGTTTTTTTTTGTTTTTGTTGTTTTGTTTTTTTTTTTTTTTTTTTTGGGTGTTGGGGGGGGGGGGTTTTGGGTTTGGGGGGTGGGGGGGGGGGTGTTGTTGTTTTTTGGTGGGGTGGGTGTGGGGTGTGTGTTTGTTTGTTTGTTTGGGGGGGGTGGGTTTTGTTTTTGTGTGGGGGGGGGGGGGGGGAGGGGGGAGCCTTAGCCACACCCACGCTCACTATGTCACGCTTTAGCCACACCCACGCTCACCATGTCACGCTTTAGCCACACCCACGCTCACTATGTCACGCTTTAGCCACACCCACGCTCACCATGTCACGCTTTAGCCACACCCACGCTCACTATTTCACGCTTTAGCCACACCCACGCTCACTATGTCACGCTTTAGCCACACCCACGCTCACCATGTCACGCTTTAGCCACACCCACGCTCACTATGTCACGCCTTAGCCACACCCACGCTCACTATGTCACGCTTTAGCCACACCCACGCTCACTATGTCACGCTTTAGCCACACCCACGCTCACTATGTCACGCCTTAGCCACACCCACGCTCACTATGTCACCCCTGACACACTCACGCTCACCATAGCACGGTTTATCCACACTCACGCTCACTCTATCACGCTTTAGCCATATTCACGCTGACTATATCACGCTTTAGCCATACTCACGCTCACTATATCAAGATGACACACTCACGCTCACTATATCACGCTGACACGCTCACCACATCACACCGACACACTCACACTCACTACATCACGCTTTTTTGGAAGAAGTCCAATCCAGGACATGAACACCATACCAGTGGGAGAAGCCACAATCGCCGCTGACCTTTAGCTCGGGGTCTTCCTCCAGGAGTATGTGGGCCTGGACCATGCTGAAGCGGACGGTCTTGATGACGACCACGTTGGCCTCACGGCACTTCTGGAACAGCCCTCGGAGACAGTGCCGCTGCAAGGTTCCTTGCTCCTGGGGCCCCTTTCTCACACATTGGTGGTAACTGCACCGACCCCACACGTCAACACAATAGGTCATCATGTTCGGAGTGGGTGGGTGGGGCTGGTTGTTACCATCGAGGAGAGGTGGGAGGGGAGGAGGTTGGGCAATAGGGCATTTGCCGCGTGCCGTCGACCTTGATTTTCACAGATAATTGCTTCTTCCCCCCCCCCCCCCTCTCAGATCTGTCTGAGTTGTATTTAGAGAGTTGAGGTAGAAAGGTCAGAGTAACTCGGGCAGAACGAGTGCGGGCAAATTAGTAGTTTAGTGTAGAGAATGAACACGAATGTATATAGAGCAGATGCCCTGTTGCTGGCATACATTTTTTTTACATCTTTAGCCCCCCCCCCCTCCCTCCCTCACCAAAAATGCATGATAGCAAAGCGGAAGTGATGGTAGCTTTCTGACTGTTCGTTATAAATGTCAGATATGGTTGGGCGAAAAATGGAAAAAGACAGCATTTCGTTTTTAGGTTATTTTGTTTTATAGACATTTGCGCTATGCTTCACAACAAGGCGGTACGTACCGCTATAAAGCACGTGACAACGGACAGAAAGCTACCACTTTCAGATTGCTATCGTGCATTTCGAGCATGGAAAGACCCTACAGATGATACCAACCAGCCCTATTTTGGGTTCTACCAGATCAGGGGCGGACTAAATGATTCCTAAGGTGGGGTTTCCGCTTGGAGTCCAGTGTAGATCGATGCATATGAGCTTACTAAACTAGTATACAACTTGCCCAAGTTGACAACTGCTTAGTAGACTACTAGGCAAGTTTGAAACTAATTTTAGTCTTCAAAGCATGAATACGGACTTGAATGCTACTAGCTAGTTTTCAACTAGACTGACCTACTAACGCTTTCGAAGGGGAATCCGTTCAGTGCGCATGTTCACAGACCAAAGGGAACTCACTCTCTGTAGTTTGATGCATATGAGCTTACTAAACTAGTATACAACTTGCCCAAGTTGACAACTGCGCAAGTTTTTGAATGATTAATCAAAATCATAAAAATATTTCTGAAAATTGGGAAGATTGAGAGAGGGAGAGAGAGAGAGAGAAACTCGAAACACAAAACTCTTTTTTTTTAAATTGAGGGTAAACAGATAAGCAATTGTAATTTAGTGTTCTTTTTTTTGTACATTGTTTCCTCATGGAGAAAACATGAGAACACAACAAAAAAAAACACCAAAAAACAAGAAACAAAGCAATGAACAACGACTAGTTCACAACCAACACATTTAGTGCTGATCGGATGTCCACTCAAATTCTGTCTACTAACTCGACAAGTTAAGTAACAACTAGGACTAGGGATTTTCCATGCAGACCTTACTATATTTTAAGTTGACAACTTACAACAACTTAGTTGCCAACTAACCTCTTAGTAAGCTCATATGCATCAAACTAACTGGGAGCTGCGTAGGTCCTGGTTATAAGGTGTAGTGGTATTACAATGTTTGCAATTTAGTGATCTGCGCTTAGAATATACCAAACACCGAATGCCAAAATACCAACACCTAAATGCAAATCCTCCCTTTTGACCTCTTAGTGATCTGCGCCTAGAAAACACCCAAATTCTTATACCAATGTGCAAATCCTCCCTTTTGACCTCTTAATGATCTGCGCCTAGAAAATACCAAAATTCTTATACCAATGTGCAAATCCTCCCTTTTGACTTCTTAGTGATCTGCGCCTAGAAAATACCAAAATTCTTATACCAATGTGCAAATCCTCCCTTTTGACCTCTTAGTGATCTGTGCCTAGAAAATACCAACATTCTTATACCAATGTGCAAATCCTCCCTTTTGACCTCTTAGTGATCTGCGCCTAGAAAATACCAAAATTCTTATACCAATGTGCAAATCCTCCCTTTTGACCTCTTAGTGATCTGTGCCTAGAAAATACCAACATTCTTATACCAATGTGCAAATCCTCCCTTTTGACCTCTTAGTGATCTGCGCCTAGAAAACACCCAAATTCTTATACCAATGTGCAAATCCTCCCTTTTGACCTCTTAGTGATCTGTGCCTAGAAAATACCAACATTCTTATATCAATGTGCAAATCCTCCCTTTTGACCTCTTAGTGATCTGCGCCTAGAAAATACCAAAATTCTTATATCAATGTGCAAATCCTCCCTTTTGACTTCTTAGTGATCTGAGCCTAGAAAATACCAAAATTCTTATACCAATGTGCAAATCCTCCCTTTTGACCTCTTAGTGATCTGTGCCTAGAAAATACCAACATTCTTATACCAATGTGCAAATCCTCCCTTTTGACCTCTTAGTGATCTGCGCCTAGAAAAAACCAAAACTAGTACCACAATACCCACATTCTAATGCCAACGTGCAGTTCACCTCCTTTTTTTTTTACCTCTTAGTGGAGCGGCTCTGCTGCAGATGCCTTTGCGTCAGAGTGTAGCGGTCCAGCTGGTCAAAGGCACAGGCTAAGAAGGCCCGCATGTAGTCCATGGGCAATGATGATGAGTGGGGACTGAACCACTGCTCTGTCTTCATACTCACCGTTCTGAATATGAAGAAGAATACGGATACGAATGCTTCCGAATACGAATACGAATGTTTCTGAATGCTTACGAATACGAATGTTTATTGAGGGTTGATACATTAGCATAAGCTTTTTTACACCCAAACTCTCGACAATATAAAATCAAATCCAAACGAAAGAAAGTTGAAAAAGACATGGAAAAAGGGGAGGAGCAATATCAGAACTTTAGAAAACATAAACAAACTGAAACATTTTCAAAGCAGAGAGAGAGAGAGAGAGAGAGAGAGAGAGAGAGAGAGAGAGAGAGAGAGAGAGAGAGAGAGAGAGAGAGAGAGAGAGAGAGGAGAGAGAGAGAGAGAGAGAAGAGAGAGAGAGATAGAGAGGGAGAGAGAGAGAGAGGGGAGAGAGAGAGAGAGAGGACGAGATCTGAGAGAGAGAGGAGAGAGAGAGAGAGAGAGAGAGAGAGGGGGAGAGAGAGAGAGGGGAGAGAGAGAGAGAGAGAGAGAGAGAGAGAGAGAGAGAGAGAGAGAGAGAGGGAAAGAGAGGGAGAAAAAGAGAGGAGAGAGAGAGAGAGAGAGAGAGAGAGAGCGAGAGAGAGAGAGAGAGAGAGAGAGAGAGAGAGAGAGATGGGTGGTGGTGGGATATATTGAATCTTCAATAAATGAATGAATGAATGAATTATTCATGCAGGCCTTCGCCCCTCACGAAGTGGTATGGGAACAATACAGTTTTCATATTTATTACGAGAGAGAGAGAGAGAGAGAGAGAGAGAGAAGAGAGAGAGAGAGAGTCGGGCGGAGAGAGAGGAGGGAGGGAGGGTGAGGAGGGAGGGAGGGAGGGAGAGGTGGGGGTGGGGGAGAAAGAGAGAGGACAAGGGGAAGGAAATGAATGAATGAATGAATGAATGAATGAATGATTGGATGAACCATGTAGTCCTTCGCCCTCAGGGGTATGGAAACAATTCCAATTTTCATGATTGTACGAGAGAGAGAGAGAGAGAGAGAGAGAGAGAGAGAGAGAGAGAGAGAGAGAGAGAGAGAGAGAGAGAGAGAGAGAGAGAGAGAGAGAGAGAGAGAGAGAGAGAGAGAGAGAGAGAGATTCGGATTTTTAATCAAACAAGGCCACAGTCCTTCATGATGGGGTGATACAAATAAACATAATCAGACATGCACAAATAATGAATACAGAAATAGTACAAAATAAACAGATCATTATAATATGATATGATATATGGGAATTGTTAACATTCTAACCGCATACAATAGTCCTGATTTTAAAGGCTTTATACAAATAAATTGCAAACTGTTTAACTACTTTTTGATTAGTAGATGACATTAACATTGATAATCTAAACACAGAGGGTTGGTTGTAATATTTTCGGGGTATTAATTGGTACCTGAGATCACTTAAAACAGGACAACAAAAAACAAAATGAGTCGCTTTTTGTGACAGATTTACATAGTGGACAAATGAGATCTCTTTCCGTATGACGCCTATAACGATTATAATGTACTAGACGGTCAGAAACACCAAATCGGAATCTTGTCATAATAAATGTTTGTCCATACCCAAAGACAAATACGTTGGAACACAGTGATTTAAATTAATTTGCCTAAACATGTCAAATCTATTACTATCTTCAATTCTACTTGACCACTCCTGCCACTGACAATCAATCATCCTAACACGTAACACATGCATAAAACTATGAATGTTTTCCACCCCTTGATTTAGCCAAACATAACCAAAACCTAGTTCATAGAGCTTACATTTCACCTTAGATATCCAATTAGATTTGCCTCTCATATCTAAAATATATAACATATTGTATGCCTTCTTTGGTAATCTTGAATCGTCCATTTTAAGAATTTTAAACCAGTAAGAAATACATTTACAAGCAGAGTTAACAGTAATAGGGTAACAGTTGGTTTCACCATAAAGTAAATCGTTTGGAGTTTTCATGGTTACACCCAAAAACGTTTTCAAAGCAAATAGATGAACCTTTTCACATTGAATTGCAGAGTTATAAAGACCCCATATTTCAGCTCCATACAGAGCAACAGGTTGAACTTGCGAGTCAAACAATTTCATAAATAACCCAAGAGATTTATTTTCCAACTTTGATAATTTCTGCATAATACATAACAATGCTCTTTTAGCTCTACTTGTTAAATCTTTACATGTAACAGTAAAACTAAGCTTTGTTGAAAAGTATATTCCTAAATATTTATACACGTTGACAACTGGCATAACTACTCTCCCGTAAGTCCATTTTTCCCTAGCCCCTAGATACCCCCCTTTTCTGAATACTATGATATTGCTTTTAGACATATTTACTTTTAACTGAAGTGATGCAGCTGCTTGATATAAGCTATTCAATTGAACTTGTAATCCTACAACAGTCTCAGACATCAAAGCAACATTATCAGCCAAAAGAAGAATAAATATTTCCAAAATATCACCAATAAACTGTTCATCATGTCGTCCCTTACTAACAACCTCAGATGTTAAGTCATTAATGAATAATGAAAAAAGAATCGGGCTACAAACATCACCCTGTTTTACCCCAGCAGTACACTGAATATAATCTGTTAATTTACCCCCACATCTAACCCTAGCATTCACACATTCATACATGCTCATTACGCATTTTAGAAGTTTTCCATGGATACCAGACTTTACTAATATAGGCCACAGAATAGTTCTATTAATGGAATCAAATGCCTTCTCAAAATCGATAAAGGCGACGTACAGTTCGCGATTAAGAAAAAATTGCTTCTGCACAAAAGCCATTACAGTAAAAATATGATCTATTGTTGAATAGTTGCGCTTAAATCCAGCCTGAAATTCCCCAGTAATATTATTTATTTAAACCCATTCCTGAAGTCTATGATTTATAATTGTACTGTATATTTTACTGCTTACGTTACAAAGTGAAATTCCCCTATAATTATTTGGATCATTTACATTTCCTTTCTTATAATGAGGAAGAACAATGGATTCAGTCCAATTATCTGGAAACATTCCCTTATCAAACAAAGAATTAAAGAAAATCTAAAAAAACCTTAAAATAAATTCTAATTTAGATACATGCTTTAACAATTCCGCAATTAAACTGTCTGGTCCAGCAGCTTTTTATTATTTTATTTTCTTAAGGCAAACAGTATTTCATCTTTAGAAATTGGACGGATAAAGTAAATGCAATTCTCTCCTTCTTCATTGTTACATTGCTCTACATCACTATTATTGAAATCTTTAGTTAGCAGCGCTTTAAAATGATCAAACCAACTGTCTAATGAGATAGTATTTGTTGGCTGTTTTCTTTTCCCCGAAATCTTATGTACTGTAGTCCAAAATTCCTTTTGATTCCCACTAGACAATTCAAGCTCTTTTAACAAATCATCATTAAATTGCTTTCTTTTTCTTTCTAATAAGTACTTGTATTGCCATCTTGCCTTACAAAAATCATCACGATCCTTGTCATCTAATGTTACAGACGACACATTATAAAGCTCACGAACATTCTTTTTTAATTCACGACATTCATAGTCATACCAATCTTGTTCCTTATAGTCATTACCACAAATTACTTTTTTTCTCATGCATTCTGCCGCATTTTTTATACAAGAAGTAAAAACATCCAATGCCCCATTAATATTAGTTTCTATTAAACTAAGTGCATAAGCTATTCTTTCTTCAAAATCTTGCGAGGAAACATTATTGTCAAATTCAGTTGCATAGTTGTCATTCCACACATACTTATCAATCACCAATTTTCTATTATTTCGACCCAGTGTATTATTCTGTACATTGTTTGCATTATCTCTCAAACAATTAACAAGAAATTTCAAAGGCATATGATCAGAATGAAATTGATCACATATATGGACTAAAGGAGGATCGGGGCGAGACGGCACAGCAGTGCGAAGAGAAGGTTCTGTTTCTCATAAGCAACAAGCTGAAGGTGAAGGTGAAGGCTGAAGACATCGAGGCGGTCCATCGCGTGGGTGCCAGACAGGAGCAACGACCCGGAGGTGCTGGTGCTAGTGCTAGTGGTTCCAGAAACTCTGATCGCGGGGTCATCATGCGTTTTGTGCCAAGGCGTGTTCGTGACAGTGTACTCTATGCTCGTAAGAACTTGAAGGGGTCTGGGACAGTGCTGGTGGAAGATCTCACCCCTCGAGCATATTCTCTCCTGTCCACAGTCAAGAGTGACTCTTCAGTTTGTCTCCAAGCGTGGACAAAAAATGGGAACGTATGGATGAAGATGACGGGTAGTGGGAAGATTGTGCCGGTGAAGACACTCGCAGACTTCAGACAGTATGCCAGTCAGAGACAGTCTGAGTCTCGTTGACCGAGTTATCACGGTGTCGTCTGCTTCAGCTCAACGTAAGTCTAACCACAGATTGTTTTTGATTTTTTCTTGCATTCTTTGGTGGACTACTACGGCTTGTATTGTTTTTTGTCTAATGACTGTATTAATGACCGATCGGCTTTAATAATAACTCGAAGATGTTTACTGGTCTTTTGTTTTT
This sequence comes from Phymorhynchus buccinoides, assembly GCA_017654935.2. Lineage (NCBI taxonomy): Eukaryota > Metazoa > Mollusca > Gastropoda > Neogastropoda > Raphitomidae > Phymorhynchus > Phymorhynchus buccinoides. The sequence goes on from CM065686.1 coordinate 36,093,495, forward strand.
GTGCACAATTTTAGGCCTACTTTCCCGTTTGTTTTGATTCAGGCCAAAGGTCAATGTTTACACTTTATGTACTTCCGGTTGACACTGCTCGTTGACCTTAGTCCTACATTTAGTTTCCTGAAGTTCTGTCGATCGCCAAGTAGTTTATCATACTAATTGATTGGTCTAATCTTTGTAAAACTCATATTTTGGGATCTGTACTAATCAAGATATATCTGATTATGATGCTTTACAACACAATTTGTTTCTTTTCCTTACTTCGAGTTTGACAAGAGAACGTGTTGTTTGTTTTGATCACGTGACACATGTTTTGATCACGTGTCGGGTTGTACAAAAATGGAGCCATGTGTGAGTGAAGTTGCCGGTTGTAGTGACAAGATATTTGCCCTTTTTTGTGTCCTTTTGGAGTAATTAGAGGTGCTTGGAGGATTGGCGGTATGCCCATCAATGTTCAAAATGCGTGAGTGCTGTATATCTTTTTGTGTTATTTTTGTATTTGTGTTGTTCGTAAATGTGTGTGTATGTGGGATTCTAAGAAGTTGGGGTACAGATAATGCAACTGAGATTGTGCAAGTTAAAAAGGTATTTTGTCTGAAACTTAAAATGATGATAACCAGACCATTTGCAAGTCAATTATTTAATGCAAATGTATGTTCACCAACATGGGCTGGCTTGGCGAATGTGAGATGTATGGGCCATGATTTGTGCTGTTTGAACAACTTGTTTATATCACAGCAGACTGAGCAGAGAGAGTTGCTGTTGAGATTATTGTTTTTTCACTGTTTTCATTGTTTTGTATGTTGGGTGAACTTTGAATATTTATGCCAGAATGATTCAACATTGACTGCCAATATTGCTATTTGTTCTTGTCGAGGCGGTTGTATTAGGCCTAGCATTTTGTTTCTTCATATTTATCTATTTATCGCGCCGCCTATGCTGTTGTTTCCTTGTATTGACACTAATCTTAAGGTTTTATATTCTATTGGCCAGCAATGTACTTGGTTGGCCTTTGATGGTCTGCAAAATATGTACACATGGTACTTTTGTTTAGCTTTGAGCCAAACAATATGGATGAAGCACCTTTTTCTTGATATTGAAGTTTGCCTATTCATATTGTGTGTTCTTTTGTTTTCACCACTCTACATTCTTTTGTTACTCTTATCAGTACCTTGTTCATGAACATAATGGCAGGAAACAGCTCTTTTAAAATCTGTTCTTTCAATTGTAATGGATTAAACAATTCGAGCAAAAGAAAAGATATTTTTGATTTTTTTTATGAAAGACAGATGCTAATATTTTTTGTCTTCAGGAGACACACTTAAAATCAAACATTGAAAATTATATACAGGCTAGTTGGGGTTATAAAGTTTGGCTTAGTGGTTGTGAAACTAATAAAAATGGTGTGGCTATTTTATTTAATAATAATTTTGAGCATAAAATGCATGATGTTGTTAGGGACCAACATGGTTGTTTTATAGTGATGAATGGAGAATTTTTGAAATTTTTTTTTACTTTAGTTAATTTGTATGGGCCTAGCAGTGGTGACAAACCAGAGTTTTATGATAGTGTTTGTCAACATGTTGAAGGTATTGGCAATGACCATGTAATTATTAATGGTGACTGGAACTGTCCTTTAGATGTTAATTTGGATACCCGTAACTATGCTAGCACTGTGAATCGTCCCAGGACCCAGACATAAATTAACAATATTATGACTGAATATAACCTTTTTGATGTTTTTAGATAAATTTATCCAGACAAAAGAAAATACACATGGAGAAAGTTTAACACAATTAAACAGGCACGATTAGACTATTTTCTAATTAGTGAAGAATTGTTGTCTTTAGCTAATGATGTGATTGTTGACCCTGGCTACAGATCAGATCATTCTCTTGTTACCTTAGCCTTGAGAAAAGACCAATTCAAAAGAGATAGGCCTTTTTGGAAGTTTAATAACAGTTTACTTAAAGATAAACAGTATGTTTCCGAAATTAAAAAGCTTATCATGGATGTTAAAAAACAATATGCTGTACCTATTTATAACATGGAAAACTTAAATAATATTTCAAATGAAGACCTTGTTTTTTAGATTGATGATCAGCTATTTTTTGAAACTCTTTTACTTGAAATCAGAGGAAAAACAATTTCTTACGCTACACATAAGAAAAAAGTATTAGTCGAACAAGAGTCTGAGTTAGAAAAAAGAATAAAGAATCTTGAACAAAACCTACAAGAAAATAACATTCTCAACTTAGAAAACTTAAAAGCCCAGTTACAAGAAATAAGAGACTATAAAATTCAAGGGATATCTGTACGTTCAAAAGTGCAATGGCTAAATGAAGGAGAAAAAGTAAATAAATACTTTTGTAATCTGGAGAACAGAATTGTTTTAGACAAATCCATCCCATTTCTTGAGACTGATAATAAAGGTGTGATTTCAGATCAAGATAGTATACTCAATGAGGTTAAACAGTTTTATACAGATTTATATGCATTTAAGGAAGTAACTGACATCAATATTCCTGGTACTGATCAACCTGCCAGACCCCCCTGACGACTTTATCAATGCCTTAGAAAAAGATATGTACATATTTTTATGGAATGGTAAAAAAAGTAAAATTAAAAAGTCTGTAATTGAAAAAGAGTATGGTGCTGGTGGTTTAAAAATGCTTAATGTGAGGAGTTTTTTGTCTTCTATGAAAGTCAGTTGGCTACGTAGACTTCTAGTTACAAGTGATGAGTCCGATTGGAAAGGTTTTACTATAAACATGTTTCCTATGTTGGATAACATCGGCAAGTTTGGTGCAGAATATGGAAATGTTGTTATGCAGAGTGTACAAAATCCATTTTGGAAAGATGTCATGAGACATTACAAAAAAATGTGCTTAAAATGTCAATCTACTTCAGTTCATGAGTTTATGGCTGAATGTATCCACTATATTGCAAACATTGTAAGGAATAAAAAGGTTATATTTGTACAATAGTGGAACACTCATAATGTTCTTTTTGTAAAAGAATTAGTAAATAATAATGGCAATTTTATGTCCTATCAGGATTTTTTGTCAAAGTTTCCTGGTATTAGAACTAACTTTCTTTTGTACGAAGGTATTCTGAATGCTGTTCGATCATATGGAAGAAAATTAAATGTTATTCTTACAAACAGGTACAAAATATTAGATTAGAAAGATTTGTTTATTATTAAAAAGGGCAATAAATGTGTTCAAAATGTTTTAAATGATAGTAATGTTGTTCCTACTGCTGTCTCTAAATGGAACAATATGTTTGACAATCTCAGTTGGAAATTAATCTTTTCTCACTGCTTTAAGACCACAGCAGATGTCCAACTGAGACGGTTCCAGACTAGACTTTTACATAGATTGCTTCCAACACAGAGGTGTTTGTTTTTGCTTAAAATTATTGATTCCCCGACATACAATTTCTGTAATCAGGAAGAACAGTCAATTCCACACATGTTGTATGACTGTGATGTTGTTTGCAGCTTTTGGAATGAACTAAAAAATATGTTAAAAGATAAATGCCTACACTGCCACAACATGGAAATAAGCAAGGAGTTGATTTTATTTGGTGTTAAACGAAATACAAAGACAGAGAAAGTTATAGACCTCATATTTCTGTTACCTAAATTTTATATTTATAAATGCAAACTGCAAGATGTTCACCCTAACTTGCAGGCTTTTGTTGCCATTTTAAAATATAGACACAATATAGAAAAATACTCATCCATTCTAAATTATACTGCAAGACAGTTTGAAGAACATTGGTTTCCATATCTTGAAGTAATTTCATAAATTCACCATTTGGTTTGTCCTGCTTTTGCAAAACTGACATGATTTATTTTAATATTTGTATAATCCTTTTTATGTGTAATGTTGATTTGGTGTTAAATAAGATGCTGCTCGTTATTATGTTTTGGGGGGCTTCTTTTTTCTTCTTTCTTTCTCTCAATAGGTTGTGGCCGGCACCTAATGTTTTGTCAATATAAATGCATAATCATTAATATTCTACTGCTAGTACTAGTTGACTTTTTTTTCTTCTTCTTTTTTCTTTTCTTTTTTCTTTTTCTCTCTCATTTCTTTTCAGCTGAGTAACCCTATAGATGTACCCCACCTAAGGATAGGGTTTGGGAGGGAGGGATCTAGCTTATAAGATAATGTAGTATTCATGAGTGTATATGGTACTGATTGTGTGTGTGTGTGTGTGTGTGTGTGTGTGTGCGTGTGCGTGTGCGTGCGTGTGTGCGGAGGGGGGGGGGGGGGTTGTTGCTGTGTATACTTTCTGCTCTTCTTGGGGGGAGCCTAAACTTTGACATTTTGATGATTTATAACTCTATACATGTACCCTTGCCCACTTATACTTTTACCCCCTGTACTCACCCCTGATTTAATCATTTATGGTTTGTGTTATCAATTATATTGGTGACAGTTATGATAGAGATGGAATTTCTACTATAGTCATAATTTTTCTTATAACCATTATGTCACTGTGTGTGTAGGTATGTGTGTGTGTGTCTTCGTCTTCATGAAATTTGTAAAATGGAAAAAAATGTTCAATAAAAAAAAAATAAAAAAATTGATCGCATACGTGTAGGTTGTATGAATCACTAAGCAAAGCATACAAATAACAAGACATCAAACAATAATCATTCACACTACACCCACTCTCTGTGATATATGTAAAACGTCCCTGACTGTCACCAGAGCACACACCATTTAACACACACATGTCAAACACAGTACATACATCCAATAACATTTTACCATAGCCATTTAACACTTTATCTTGAGATAATCTACCGTGACTAGCAGAATGACTTGAGAGAGAGAGAGAGAGAGAGAGAGAGAGAGAGAGAGAGAGAGAGAGGAGAGAGAGGAGAGAGAGAGAGAGAGAGAGAGAGAGAGAGAGAGAGAGAGAGAGAGAGAGAGAGAGAGAGAGAGCGAGAGAGAGAGAGAGAGAGAGAGAGAGAGAGAGAGAGAGAGAGAGAGAGAGAGAGAGAGAGAGAGAGAGAGAGAGAGAGAAAAGTGAGGTAGGGAGAGAGAGAAATATAGAATAATATGATAATAATATTTACAAGAAAATAAAGAACACAAACGCCCATATTCTAGTTTGCAGCGAATTTTCATTATTCTGAAAATTGAATTTAGTAAAGCCATAGGAAGCAAGTAAATTACAAAAATGTTATTCTGAAAATTGAATTTAGTAAAGATATAGCAAGCAAGTAAATTACCAAAACATTATTCTGAAAATTTAATTTAATAAAGACATAGGAAGCAAGTAAATTACACAGGGTGGTCCTATTACATAATGGCCTTTATCAGGACTGCGATTAATTATTCAACAAACATAATTAGCTCAAAAAGTTGATAAGACACAGCTTAATGTTTGGTAAGAAAGGCAGGTGTGAAAATGTGGGGAGAGCTGAGAAATGTAAGAGGGGGCCCTAACCCTAGCCCTAAACCTAACCCTACCCCCCACCCTATAAGACGGGGAAACACGCAACGAACCACAACTGTGACAAATCGCGGTGTACTGCAGTACATAGTGGGGGGTAGGGTTAGGTTTAGGGCTAGGAGCTAGGGTTAGTATTCCAATAAGGTTATTCGCTGAAAATGTTCCTTAAATACAGCTTTATTAAGAAAGGCAAAAACGGAAAAATATAATTAACCGAGAAATGCAGGGGTGGGGGGGTGGGCACATCTTAATACCTAAACAGAGACACAGAAACAGACAGACAAGACAGAGAGAAACAGACTGAGGCGGACACGGTAAACACTGAACACTGAACTATTTTAACGTCAGCTTTAATGACATAATGGGTGTACAAACTATAATAACCCCCCAAAAAAAACCCCAAAAAATGGACAGAAATGGACACAAACAGGGAGAGGTAGAAAAACAATCGTGGTTTTTTTCCTCAAAATTTAACTCGAATAAAAGTCCCTTGTTGTTGTTTGTTCTGGGTAGCTGCGACCCCACATACAAATGTCCCCCCCAACGTTTCAAATTGAGGCTGTACCCAGAAATTGCCTCTTTAAAATGATGTTTCGTTTTCAATTTGGGGACATTTGTGTATGGGAGTCGAACCTGGTCCAAAAGAAATTTCTTACCAGCAGCTGTAAAAGAAGGAAAAGTGAAAGCCCAAAAACCGTGATTTTGTCACGTGATCTGGTGGGTCTTTAACCCTTTCACCGCCAAAGTATCATTTAAGCACCACACAGTGATTAAAACACCCGTGTCACGAAAAGGCATCAAAGTGAGGTCTGTTACCCAAAGACCCATTGTCTTAGTTTTGGGAAGTAAGGATAGACCTTATTTTTTATATTGTCACAGAAGAATCCCCCAATACCGCATATGGATTTTGTTATCTCTTTAGCCCTCTCTTTACCCAGGTAAATTTTAATGGACTCATTTTTGCGGGGCTGAAATATGGCTGGCGGCGAAATGGGTTAAGCCAGGGTTCGACAAAACAAAACAAACGAACACACGTATGCGTGCCCTTACTCTTTTTCGGATCCGTTTAAGAAGACAGCTGGGCGTTTTTGATCGGCTAGTGTCTGGAGACCGTAGAGGGGTTCGTACACGTAGAAAGTGTTGTCGTGGTGGCCCAAGATGTCCCCGGTGAACGAGGAACCACTCCTCATGCAGGCCACGATGATCACTTTGACTCTACTACTACTACTAAGCTACTACTACAACTACTGACTACTACTACTACTACTACTACTAGCTACTACACTAACTCCGACCGACGATGAGTGTAGGCGTACGGGAACCGGAACCTGAGCTGAGACTGTGCTGTTGGTTGGGACCCTCTGAAATGGTAATTGGTTGGGTAGGTGCATTGATCGATCAATGTATCAATCAATCCATCAATCAATCAATCAGTCAGTTAATCCACCTCAATCAGTTAATACCACCACTACTACTACTACTACTACTACTACTACTACTACTATACTACTACTACTACTACTACTACTATAATGATGATGATTATGATGATGCAACAACAAGAAAATACAACAAGAAGAAGAAACACAACACAACAACACAACAATACAACAACAACAACAACAATACAACAAGAAGAAGAAATACAACAAGAAGAAATACAACAACAACAAATACAACAAAACAAGGGCGTCGCCGAGCGGCAGACAATGTCCGTCACCAGCAATGCCACGCAATTGCGACACCCCGTAGAGTGTCACCCCGTAGAGTGTCACATCCTGACCCAAAATGGGAAGGAATTCTGTCTTCTAGTTCACGAGATACAGCTCAGATAAGAAAAATATAGCGCAAAGAAGGAAATTTCGGTTTTCAAGGTCACACTTCAAGCTCAAGGTCAGCATGGTGATAATTTATGATCGGATGTTTTCATTTTTAGGGTATACAGTACCACACACAATTCGAATCAAATCAAATCAACTTTATTTTTAAAAACCCTGGGGGCACAAGAAAATGAATATACGTACCATTCACACCTGCGGCATCAGACATTACAAACAATAGCCCAAAAGACACCGTAACAGTACACATCAACATAGTATTAAATGGGCTCCCCAAAAAATAAAAATATCTTTTTAACAGTACTCATCACCATATAGACAGGCACATAATACCATCATGCACAGATACGCCACCATACACATACACACATATGCATGCACACACACAGTTGCTGGAATTTCACATGTGAATCATTTTTTTTTAAACTGCTAATTAACTTATCTCCATTAATCAATATTGAATTATGAAAAACAAACAAGAAAAACCCCATACAAAAACGGGATGAACACAAACATGGTCAAGTCACGACAGCAAAATGGTTTTGTGCAGATCTTCTTCCTATTAAGGTGGGTACACCTCCACACAATTTTGACCGATCGTCGCGTCAGGAGATTCCTTGGACGACAGAAAAACAAACAACAAAAATACAAACCGACGACGGCAAATCCGATCACCTACGGTGACGACAATTATGCTTACGGGGTGTTTGCAAGGGCGTGGCATTGCTATCACGGACATGTCTGCGCTCAGCGAAAAAAAACGGCACAGTTCCCGTTTCCGCGTGCCGTACTCGACGTCTGGCCGAGTGGTCTTAAACGGTTTCTTTGATCTTCTCTTTCCTCTGGGGGTGTGGGGGGTGGGTGGGGGGGGGGGGTGGAGCGTGGTGCGTGCGCCGCGCATCCTCTGTTGTATGGTTGTCTGTCTGTGTCTCTCTCTGCTTTCTGTCTCTGTCCCCCACCTCTCTGACCTCTCTCTCTGTCTTTTTTCTGTAGGGTCTATGTCTCGCTGTCGGTCTGTCTGTCTCTTTTAGATAGATGTCTCCTCTCTCTCTGTCCTGTCTGTTTCTCTCTCTGTCTTGTCTTCTCTCTCTATGTGTCGCGTCTCTGATGTCTATGTGTCTCTCTCTTCTCTCTCTCTCTGTCTGTCCTATCTCTCTCTGTCTCTCTCTCTCTCACTGTCCGGTCCTGCCTCTGTGCCCTGCTCCGGCGGAGGACGTTAACAAATTTTCATCTCATCCACCGGAAAACAGCAGTTGTCCTCTTTGCTCTCTGTCCTATGTCCTCTTCTGTCTGTTCTGTCTCTCCTTGTGTCTTTGTTTGTCCCTGTCTGCCTGTTTTTGTCTGTCCATGTCTCTCTCTCTCTGCTCCCCTCTCTCTCTCTCTCTCTCTCCACCACTACTCTCTCTCTCTCTCACTCTCTCTCTCTCTCCTTCAGTCTGTCCCTGTCTGTCTCTCTCTGTGTCTTTGTCCTGTCTCTCTCTAGTGTCCCTCATGTCTCTGTATGTCTATGTGTCTCTCTCTGTGTCCTTCTCTCTCTCTGTCTGTCTGTCTGTCTACTCTTCTGTCTCTCTCTCTCTCTCTCTCTCTCTCTCTCTTCTCTGTCTGTCTGTCTTGCTCTGTCCTGCTCCGGGGTGGCGGACGTTTAACAAATTTTCATTCATCCACTCCTGACACAACTTTGAGAGCTTATGTTCTTGTAGTTCCGAGATCGCTTGGACAATAATATTAGCGCAAAGAAGAAATTTCGTTTTCAATGTCCACATTCAAGTCAAGTCCAGCATGGCGATAATTTATGCTCGATGTTTTCTACTGCTGGTATACATTGCCACACACAATAGAAGCGCTTCTGTTAAGCACAAATGTGAAAATATGGCTGAAAACCATTTGTAGACCCTACCAGACTTTCAGGCCTACCGGGGATGCGCCTGGCCTTGACCTTGATCGCATGCCACCATCAGACGGCATACGCCAAAAGTACCTCCCTGCATTTGAATACTCGAAACCAACGGTGTGGGAGTAATTGGCCCCCTTAAAGAATTTTCGGTTTTCAAAGTCGTCCGCCAGGTCAAGGTCACGACACGACGGCACAATGTCTGCGCGGATGCCCCTTCCTCCATAGTGCACACCAGCAACACAATATTGACGCGATTCGGTCTAGGGTTCGGATATATCTTTGGACAGACAGAGGAGAAAAAACGAACCCCAGAGTTTCAGGCTCATTGATCTTTTTACCTCGATCCTTGACCTTGATCGGTAATGCCATCATCAGAACGGGCATTAAGCCAACACCACCTTCATACCAGTTTCAACATCCTACAACATCCTATGTCGATCGGTGTGCCCGAGATTGGCTAAAATAGATTTCGGTTTTTAAGGTCGTACGTTCCAGGTCAAGGTCCCAACGACAAAATGGTTTTGCGCGGAATCTCTTCCTATTAAGGTGGCACACCTCCATAACAAAATTTGACGCGATTTCGGTCCAAGCGGTGCGGGAGATATCCGTGTGAGGGACGAAAAAACCCATCCAAAAAACACACACTCAAAAACCCCTTTAGGTTACGGACTAACAACAAAAAAATACAAAACAACAACAAGAAATACAACAAATACAACAAATTTGTTAACGAGCATTTGCACTCTAAAATCTCGCGTCGTAAGGGGACATGCGATTATTTATTTTAAATTATGTTTTTTGGAGGGTGAGGTCAACAGACATTTTGCGAACATTAGTTTAATAAACATGAGACTGATTTTTCGGAAAGAAAAAAGGTCCAAAGCATTGTGTAAACTAAAAAAATAGAATGTTTTGTCACTTGTGTAATTAGAATTCTTTCTTCGTGTACTTTGATATTCCCCAACGTATTTCTTTATTTCATTTTCTTATCTTTTATCGTTTCTGTAGTGGAGGCCTTCATGCATTTGTATTTTTTCTCTTATGTTTACATTGTGTCTGTTATCAAAGAAGATGAATTTTGTTTTCTATTTTCGTTTCTTTTCTTGTTATGCTTCTAATGTTCAATTAACCGTTTTTTTCTTTTTTGCACAGGTGTGTGATTTTCAGTCCTGTGATTGCCAGGCCCCCTATCTGTGACTTATTTTGAGTAGCACACTGATAAGCTTTAATCTTGTTGCTGCGTCATTCATGTTCATTTTATTTGGTGTATATGTTTTGCTTGTCAATAAAAATCATTTAACCACAAGCTTTACCTATCTCCGGACCTGACCTGACCTTGATCCGTATGCCACTATCATAACGGGCATATAAACCAAAGTACCTCCATGCCAAATTTGAAAGACTCTAACACTAACGTATGGGACTTATGGCCCCTGAAAGATTTTCGGTTTGTCAAGGCGTACGACCAAGGTCGATTGACGACGGCAAACATTTTCCGCGGATGCCTTCCTTTCATGGTGACACAGCTACCATCACATACACAAAATTGACGGATTCGTCGTCAACCCGTTCGACGAATCCTTGGACAGACGAAGAATAAAAAAGACCCTCGACGATTTTTCAGGCTCCAGTGTTCTTTTTACCTTGAACCCTTAGACCTTGATCGGTATGCATCCACGAAACGGGCATAAGCAAACCCCTTCATACCAAGTTCAACATCCTATTTCGATCGTTGCCCGATATGGGCTAAAAAAATAGATTTTTGGTTTTTTCAAGGCCGTACGTCAAGGTCAGGTCAGGAACGGCAAAATGTTTGCGCCGTTTCTCTCCTATTTAGGTGCACACAACCTTTCCACACAATTTGCCACAATTCGTTCAAAGCGTTCGGAGATATCCCTTGGGACATACAGCAAAACAAAAGGAAGAAAAAAGAAACAAAAACAACAACAACAAGCAGAGCAACCATACAAACCAGCCTCGAAATAGTCCGATCACCCTTGGTGACGTCTAACAACAAGTATAACACAACACCACCAAATACACAACAACAATACAACATAACAAACAAATACAAGCACAAACAAATACAACAACAACTGAAGAAGAAATGAAGAAGAAGAGAAAAGAAAGAAAGGCCAGATTTAAGAGAACCTCAGCACGGCGACGCACAGCACGGCACGCACACGCACTCTCTCCTCTCTCTCTCTCTCTCTCTCTCTCTTCTCTCTCTCTCTCTCTCTCTCTCCTCTCTCTCTCTCTCCGTCATTTCCGGTGTCTCTGTTCTATCTTGTCTTTTGTGGCAGTCATAGTTGCTCCAAACTGTTTTTTGTCTCCTCTCATTTCCACTACGTATACTGTTGTCAGTATTATGTACATGATTATGATATTGTTACTTGCGGAACATATGTTGTACATTTTTGTCCATATATTTCATTGTAAATTGATTTTTTTGTTTTACAGCTTTTGCTTTTCTATCTTGTTTGCTTCAGTTGTATTTCTATTTATTTATGAGAACAGGATGAAAAAAGTTTTGTATAGCTTATGTCCTTTTTATCGTCTTAAAGGATTCATTTAATTTTTGGGACGTTGACTTTTGACTGCACACACACACACACCACATCCCACACAACCACACACATACACCACAAGAGCACACACACACCACACACACACACCACAACACACTCATGTGCGCATTCATGGAAATATCAGAGAACGGACTGAAAACATTAGAATGTTGAGAGCTGTTCTGAATGGTCAAAAAGCCGACAAAAAACAAGAGCCTGTGGCTTTCAACTTTTCTTTTTCTTCAATCACACGAGCACCCGAATGGAGCGATATGTTGATTTTTTTAGATTCTGCGTTTTATGACAGGAAAAGTTCATGATAAGCATGTTGCATAGATCCCTCACTGCAATGCCGCCTGAAACGCCATTTTGTGTTTCTGGATGACTTTTTTTGAAGCTCCTGCTGATCCAGGGTTGGTTCACACTTCTAACTAGGCCCTGTTCTGGGTCCTGCTTGAATGGCTGAATAACGGCTGTCTGGAGCATGTTCAACTTGTTTCTATTAGAGACCGGAGGTCTGATGGATCGGCAAGTAACATTTATGTAACGATGGTCTCTTGCTGCAGATACGAATAAACAACCTGGCCGTTATGCGAAATGTGCATTATAAACCAGAAAAATTTTGAGTCATCTTCGGATTGTACCAACAGAGGAGTATGAGTGGACATACGAGGAACTCATCCTGTAGCGGAACAGCTATCAGGATTCCTTTTGAAGATTCGTGGACACTGTTCTCGCTACCATGCTGATACAGGCCCCAACCGTCAAACCCACCCCAAGATCTGTCGTGAATCACTGTTTTTCACTTTCAAGGTAAAACACGCTTAGACTCTCCACATCCGGAAAGATCATCAGTGAATAGGACAGAGAGAGGGAAGATTTTGTCCTGTATTAGATTGATATATGAACAGCCATGAAATTGATGAATTCTGAAAGTTTAGATAAATTTCATAAAACAAATTTTTTTCTAACTTCATTTTTGACACGCTTTGTATCCAAATTATTGATAAACAATAATATAATTGATTAGGTTTTATTATTACTATTTGTAGTATTACTAGTTGTTTGGTTGTCTGCAGTGTGTGTGTGGGGTGGTGGTGGTGGGTAGGGGGTGTGAAGGTTACCTGAATGTCCCGCTGTGTACATAGTTTAGGTGGAAACATGCGAACCTTGGAAGGTTGTGTCAGTAGCCCCTTCACCTGGGGATTCTTTTTGTGTACCAGTACACAGGCAATGATTGTTTTTGCTATCTGCACTAAAATACTAATCTATGATAGTGAATGATTAATGTGGGTTTTATTAATTTGTTGAATTTATTATGTTTTCATGTTTGTAGTCCTAGTACAACTGTGTCTATAAATCTTCGTACTCCTCTGCACCATGTTTGTCATTATTGTTGGTGTTGTATGACCATACAACTGCCTTTGAGCGATTTACAGTGGTCGGTAATGATGTAATAAAAATATGCCCAGTCAGAATCCTTATTATTCGCGTCTTATGTGACCATAGATAGAGTGATATTTTATCTTCATAATAGCTGGTATGCTCTTACAGATATGTGTGTATTTTTGGGGATGTATGCACATACCTTGATGTGTGTTCGGTGTGCGTGTGTGTTGTGTGCGTGTGTGTGTGTGGTGTGTTGTGTGTGTGCGTGTGTGTGCGTGCGTGCGTGCGTGCGTGTGTGTTGTGTGTGTGTTGTGTTGTGTGTGTGGGGTGTGTCTGAATGGGTGAATACTTCGATTATGAAATACAACTTTGTTGCTCGAGTAATTAGGTCCTTTCTATGCTTTTTGTTCAACTTATTTTGTTCAATGATGGGGTCCTTCCTGGGTCCCTGGGGTACCCTGGGGTCCCCACCCCCCCTCCCCCCCAGAACATGTCCATTAGACTTGATGGCACATGTTTCAAATTGTGGAAAAAAATGATGACCTTAACTCAGTTACTGCTGATTATTGAATCAACAGGTCACATAGACACACCACAGTTTGCAAAATATATTTGAATGTGGTTTTGATCTGTGTGTTTAAAACAACTGACTATTTTGTGTAATACTACATAAATCAAAAAATAAAAGAAAAAAGACCAGATCCCTGAATGCGTCGGGTTTGCTAGAAATCGAAAACTTCTTGTCCAAGATGATGTGGCTCTGATGACTTTGGCTCTGGATATGTGTCTCTGGGCCTTCTCAAAAAAAGCCTCACGCTTTTCTGATGAGCTGGAATTGATCAGGAGGATACCCAAACATGCGCCATGGGAGTGAAGGCAGCATCATGGAGTCCCGTTTTTCCCTTACAGCTTTGGATGGAAATGTCTGCACCGAGACATTCGGCAAATCATATCACTCTGGAGAGAGTGTGTTTGAAACAATTATGGCAAGGCGGACTGAAATGAAGAAGGGAAAAGAGCCATTTTTGTTACCCGTCGTCAATATCTGCCACCTTCCCAACGACGCTGTCAGCAGTACCAAGCTCATGGCATGCAAGGTTCAAGTCCATGCCGTCATAATAAAATCTCGGCCATCGACATTTTGTCTCTTCATGTACACGTTTTACACGTCGATGTGGCACGAAATGTTGATTCTGACATTTGAATCCTTTCACTGTTTTCCCGCTTAATTTATTATGTGAGTGGCACTTTTTTTTTTGATGGGGGGGGGGGAGGTGCTTCGAAATTCACGTAAAATGCACGTGAACAGAACAGGAGTTGGATAAACAGGTCGGAGTGAACTAGTGTTCACGGGATGATTTGCTCTTATCTGTCTGGCCTTGCCATATTTATTTATTACACTTACACCACCTCTGAGCAATTAAGTTATAACGATAATCCGCGGCAAAATTTTGAACAGTGCAGGTCTTTCTCCGATATTTTTCTTAATTTTCTATTAGTCAATGCGCCCCCTCCTAGTTCCGTCGCGATTTCAAGAAGGTCTAAAAGTGCGTCTGGGACGTACCGAACCAGACCCAGATCTTGATACGTTATTGTGAATGGAAATATAATATAGGAAAGTTGAAAGAAAATATCATACAAAACAGCGCAAGACCGTAAAGAAAAGGAGATGGATCAAGGAAAACATGGTAAAAGGCTGATGAGTGTTCTTCTTATCCAAATAATAGCAAACAATAGAAATGGTAGAAAAAACAACAAACAAACACACACACCTACCAACCTGTTGAGAGGCGTTTATTAAATGAAACATGACGAAGACCACCACACACACCACACACATGCCCGAATTGAGGTAAAGTGCACAGCATAAGCTAGCAGTTCGACAGTCCGTCATATCATCAACCTTAAAAAGAATACCAAGTCTGGGGCTCAGGAAACACAAAAATAAAAAATAAACGCAAAATAAAAATAGTTGCATTTAAACAGACCAACCTAAAATTCGTAGATTAGATAGATACTAATAGATGTTTTAAAAAAAAAAAAAAAAAAACA
Organism: Phymorhynchus buccinoides; assembly: GCA_017654935.2. NCBI lineage: Eukaryota > Metazoa > Mollusca > Gastropoda > Neogastropoda > Raphitomidae > Phymorhynchus > Phymorhynchus buccinoides. The sequence continues at coordinate 36,108,704 of CM065686.1, forward strand.
GTCCTCTCGGCCCACAAGTCAGAAAACAACATACCCAGCCTAAAGAAGTTACGAAAAGTCGAAATCTATGGGTTTTACGTCGCTCTTGGTCTGAATCAAGAAAATCACATATTTTGGGAGGACCTTTGAAAAATACAAAAATTCAGCCTGGTGGGCAAAACAATACTGGACAGGCAATGCAAAACCAGGTAAGATCAAAGTCTTTCCGATTTTTTTATATGAATCTGCAGATAGCTGTAGCAGTGACCACTGACCTCGTTTATCAACACCAAAAAAAAACAACCTGCAATCGGCTTGAATGGCACCTTATATAGACTATAAAAAATTGTGCACATCTATATCAGTTGATCTATCAAAATCAACCGTAAAATGCCAAGTAGGATGGTACGTTCAGTCACGGTCGCGTATTCCCGCTTAATCGCCATGGGTACGACGGGCCTAACAAAAAATACCAAGCCAGGATATAACAATTAAATTTATGTGTCCTAGAATCACTGTCCCTTAGCCAAAATCGCCGTGAGATAGTCGATCATAATTTGGAACATGATCTAAATCAGTATTACTACAGTTCATTGACAGTGCATACACTTATATACCCAACAAATCTTACAGAAGTAATCAATTATGGTGTTTTTCTTAATTTCTGTTTTTTTTAAAAACAATAATAATTTAACTTACTATTGTTTTAAAGTTCTTTTAATAGTTTTAATCAAATAGTACGATAGCTAAGCAATAATATCTTTATTTTGTTTAAAAAAAAACTACAACAGTTTATAAAACAACCCGATTTTAATTCAATAAGTATAATTTAAGATAAACAGCTGAGGTCCGCCGTGCCCAAACAAAAAGGTTGAGTTCTGTCCCCTGTTTATTTATTATTTTCTAAAAATAGAGACTGTTAAAGGGCGAGAACTATTGAATACTAGGTCCTCGTACAGAATTGTCTACGATGGGGGGCGGAAAAAAAATAAACCGAAGAAAAGCAAAAAGTATCTATGCCAGCGTGCTTTTTTTGGCACTATTTTTTATTGGTTATTTTGCTTTCCTGACCAGACTTTTGTATTCTCTAGTTCTACTTGTGTATTCATAATGATAAATGTTCACAACTCCGCGCGCATAACTGTTACGCAAAAAAAGGAGGATATTTGAACAGAACACACATATATAGAAAACACGTTAGCGGAAGAATACATTACAAAAAAAAAACAAACTCTTGTCTACGATTGGTCAAAAACAAAAAATTATTATCTTAATTAAGAAAAAAACCAAAACTTTAATAGGGAACCAACAAACAACACAAGAATGTATTAAAAAGCAAAATGAACAAGTCCTTACATAAATACCAAGAAAAACCCATGACAATCACACGGGAATAGATCTCATGCCACGAGATGACATTAGGAGACCTAGACACAAACGCGTTATCCTGACAAAAAAAAACGTCAGGCAAAAGATGTTTCTCTTAGATAACCAAATAAATAACGTTTTTATATAGGCCAGCTTTGCGCTCACGGGGCGATGCGATACCGTTTAGTCCTCTAAATAGATAACGTTAGCCCTTGTCACACGGGTAGAGGGGTAGTGGTAGAGTGGCTCAGATAAGATTAGACGCGTTTATTCGTGGACGTCAGGCCTAAAAACAAAAAAAACAAAACGCAACCCGGGATAATATGAAGAAACACCCGGGAAACTCAAGTTCCTAGGTCGTAAACATAGAAAGGAAGTGTTACACTGTTCACCAAGAAAACATCTCCACCAACAACATTTTTGGTGTACTAGAAATCTAAACATATATACTAACAAAAGAACGAAAGATCTTATTGAGTAGATGAAACAGATAAGAACATAAAGCGAGGCCCCTCCTCGTATAGTGCTCAAGCTCACTACTTACGCCACTTAACAAGAGCCCAGTGGCGCGGAAGGACAGCACACACAGCACGCGCACAAAACACACAAAAGACACACACAAACCACACAACCACCCAAAACACACAAACGACAACAGAGCATGAATACAACCAGCCGCAACGAACGAGGATATAAAAGAAGTCAAGTTTTGCTATTGAACAAAAGTAGTGTTTTTTAGCTTTAGTAATGGCTATATATTATGTAGATGGTTGGGAAGTACGCAAGATAAGTGATCTCCTGCCACATAAAGCTCCCCATCCCACCCCACTGACCCCGATCAGAAACCTACATTGCATTCACAGTTCACTCACGGTCTTCAAACAGTTTTCTGGTCTTTTCTTCACACACTTCTGAGTATCCCTCTCGCTTCCGGCTGAACGAAGGCGACGCATTACAGAGGTAAGACGATAGTCTCACTCTTAATGTTAGAGAAACAGCGAGGAGAAGGAAGAGAAAGAAAAAAGTAAAAGAGGGTGAAAAACAGGAAAAGCAAGGAGGAAAAACAACCCAATGAGTGTTCTAGCACCTTGAGCAACAACAGAAGCTGTCCAGATCAATTTACCATAATTTATACTGATTTAAAAAAAAATAAAAAAAAATGTCTAATTAGTAGATACGAATATTGTACGCTCCAGATGTAAATATCAGCGAGTCCATTTTCTTCACAAGACCCTCAAAACTAACTGAAATGGCTTAAAAGCGCAAAATTAGTTCGTATTTTACACCAACATGTAACAACAGTAAATTCTACCACCTGCACAGATTATAAATAATAATGGTCATTGTGGCATTCGGTAAGATCATTAAGTTTTGAAACAAATAAGCTCATACAAATAAAACGCAGAGCCCACTAAGTGCCTTCTTGCTGACTACCTGAACGTTGAAGTCATTTCGGATGAGACGACAAAACCGCGGTCCCGTGTGCGCATGCACTTAGACATACACACATAATAAACAAACCAGTGTTAAAAAAAAAAAAAAAAATTTTGGATTGAAAAAGGGATCACGATAAGAAAAAGAAAAATTAATTACAACAGTTACCCCGCCAGAGAGAAAAAAACCCAGTGGCGAACGAGCAACGACAAAATTGTTATTTGTCAACATATTTAATTTAACCCCCCTTGCGGTCCTCCCTTTCCTCATCAGTCACACAAAAACATGCGCATTAACAACGACGCGATTGGGTGGGTGGCGCGCCTCTGGCTGCGACGCTCTCTGGTCCAGGATGTGGGAGATTTGGGAGCAACCTGATTTTCACATATATGCTTCTGTGACTATAATGTACCTAACATAAACCTAAATCACAAAGCACATAAGCTACTGAAAAAGCACAGCTGCTGCCAAATGTGTCAAACTACTGGGTGTGTCCACCCAAGCAGCAAAAGCAGACTGTAGTTGTGTAAAAGCAGCACTTCCATTTCCCCTCGCTTCCCTTAAACTTCCTCCGGGCTTCTTTGAGAATGTAGGGGTTTCATGGGACATCACGTAAACTGTTTGCTTTACCAACAATAATAGCCCAACTAACTCATTGCGGACAGGAGAACGCCAGCCAGGGCCTAATTCTGAGTACAACTCAGAACAGCCATTTCTGAGTCTAAAACTTATCTAAAACTTGATCTAAATCCATTTTGCTTTTCCAATCCAGAACCAGTTTTTTTTTGTGGCACAAGCCACAAACCTATTAACTCATTTTGTCGGTCTGTCGGTCCAAAAGATAGATCATCCTCCAGTTGGCTTTAGCTTGCTGGACTTTCTTAATTTGATTTTGGATGCGAGCAAGCTCTCTTAATTTGAGTGGGGAATTAATATAGTGGGAGTTATCTTGTGATTTTACATGATGGGGATTACTTTGGCGTTTTATTTTTTCTTTAGTGTGAAGGAATTTAATTTGACTAGCTTCGGCAAATGTCTCTGCCATAACATTTGCCGTTTCTAAGTTAGTTGTGGTAAATTTATTGTTTTTAATCACTCTGGGGCTCCCTTACTTTATTCCGATTATTCATGCCTCTACTCTAAGCTTTTTTCAAGCCATCACTTTATTAAAGTAGTCCGTTTACTTGATTATATATATCATTACAGTATTGCTGCCGCCTCTAACTTTAAAATATGATTAGGGGTGTGTGGGGGGGGGGGTATGTTCAAACGATTGCAGCGAGCTATTCTTTGCTTTGCTCGTACTGCCCTTTGGCTCGTACTTGCCCTTTTGAGCCTCTTCGTTCACCATGCCCCCATGTTTACTTTTAGGTTTTATTTGTGTTTTTTTGAGCAAAAGGGAAATAGCTATATTACAGGCGTGCAAAACAGTTGTCCGTAATTGCCATAATAGGTTTTCCTAGTATCAGGATCAGAAAATCTTTTCAATTACTTTTTGTTAAGACTGGTTTTTAAATAGGGGCCAATTAGCGTTGTCAAAATTATAACTAA
>CM065686.1:36113535-36126035 GCA_017654935.2 Phymorhynchus buccinoides
GGGACGTTGTGCATCTGCTGCAAAAAAAACTCAAAGGTAGCTATGTTCACCAATAAGCTGGATGAGGAAGTGAAAAGAGGTTTTACGCCCTCTTCGGCCTTTCGTCAGTCGGGCATTGTAAATATAAAGATGTGGGAACAATACTGGGGGCCCCCCCCCCCCCCAAACCTGGAGGCCAGTGGCTTTCCAGTAAGCCGATCTGTTTTAATAAGATATGGAGAACCAGTACACGGCCTCGGATAAAACCTCATCGGCTATGGTACTGCCACAATATTTAAGGAATGAAGGAAATGAGTTAGCTGAACTTTATTTTGTTATAAAGTACAAAAGTACAAATATTTGATTTACACATGAATTATTAAAACAATATTTTAAACGAAAACAGACAAGCCCAACAACCATCACTAGCAAAATGTACTTTTTTCCACAAGATGTGTCTTTGTCTTTGATTGAAGCATATAGTTAGTAAATCCGTTATGTTGTTGATATGCACTTTGTATTATAACTGAGCACGCCATAAGCCTAGGCTTGTTGTTGCTTCAGTTAGTTGCTATGTATTTTGTTAGAAGACATAAAAACGCTTAAACAGATATAGAGAGAAAGAGAGAGAGAGAGCGAGAGAGAGAGAGAGTGAGAGATGGAGAGAGATAGAGAGAGAAAGAGATGCAGAGAGAGAGAGAGGGAGAGGGGTGGAGAGAGAGAGAGAGGAATGCATATGAACATTAACTTTACACTGATACCAGTGTTTGCATGGACTGTCCATTTATCATACTTGCCGTTTAAAAAATAGAACAAGAACAAAAACTACAAGATAAAATGGAGGAAAGACACAAAGAAGGGAAACAAAATACACACAAAATAGTACAGGATCTTAAAAACACACAATCACATGAAACATATTCATAAAAAGGGAATTATGTGTGGGTGACGCGAGTGGTAAAAGCGCCGAGAGGATAGACAGGGGGAAAGGAAGGATAGGCCTCGCTCTTCCCGCTACAATCTCAGTAATTAACAGCAGACACCACATGGGGTGGGGGATACAGTTGTTTGATCCTCTTGTGTTATTACATGTATCTCAGCATAAACAGTATCAACACCTGAAAGCATATGAAATGCGTCAAACCTAGTGGGAAAAACAAATAAGCAAAAGCATGAATGAACATCGTGCTATGTGCAGATCTGACCATAGTTTAGTCACAGTGACGACAGGGGCCAAAGCAAACCATTCCAACACACACACACACAGGCACAAGTGCTGCATGATTTCGGCTAGCAGACGACAATACGCACTCACTGGCTGATTACTAGCGGTCGTAAGCAAGAGAAAACTACCATACAGTTTGTACTATAGTTGTCTGAAATTTTGAGTGCCCAGAGAATCTTGTGTCATACATTAAAATGTTTGATCAGTTGGTACTGTGATAGATCAAGTAATCATGAAAAAATGAACTTCCCCACCCCCCCCCCCACCGGCAAAATTAGAACATCCTAGGTAAGTAAGAATCAGCGGGACTCATAAGCCGTCCCAATAATGATGCGACCGTAGCCAATTCTCCTCTCGGCCGATCCCACGAACATAAACATTAGCAGATATGTCTGTCACAAACCAGACACGACCAGCACACATGTAATTAAAGTATATATACTTGTAAGTCAGTAAACAGTTGATAAATAATAATACTGTACCACACACAGCCCATTGTGTTCTTGAAAGGCCAAACCAATTCTATAAATGCACGCACAGAGTCTCTACGGACTTCTCCGTTTCGATCTCCAGGCGCATTAGCATAGGAAAGAAAGAAAATTTAAGAAGCAAAGAAAGCTGTAATCCGGCACTTTGTGGCCAGCGCTGCAAAGAGAAACAGAATCACACAACTAGGTCCACTCAGTAAGTTGTGTTTGTATACGTGGTGCGCGGGATCTTTCCGACCGTGATCAGTGCAAAATGACCGGCAGGGTCATATCTGACTAACGATTATGCAGCCTGGGTGTTTCAACTACGGAGCACCTTACTTTTGTTCCCTCAGAATAGGCAAATGCCTTCGACCGTATAACATATGAGAACAAAATAAGCTATGTCCAGGAAAGGTACAACATTAACGCCAGCCTTATCACAACATAAATTTATATAAAACGAAAATCCTAGGTGAGAATAGCTAAGATATCAGTACTGGATTGGAACGAATTGATATGTCGCAAACATAATCATATTGTCAAGACACGCATCAAGAGAGAGAGAGAGAGATTCCTGAGAGAGGAAGAGGGCCATGAGTAGAAGTGAGGGATGATGGAGAGGATCGAGGAATAGAGAGAGGAGAGAGAGAGAGAGAGTGAGTGAGGGACCTGAGAGATGAGAGAGAGAGACTGAAGGGATGATGTACATCTAAGAAGGCAGTTGTGGGATATCATTGCAATGCATATACCACGAACATTACTTTAGCGTCCACACGCACATAGGTGAAAAAAACACACACCACACACACACACACACACACCACACACACACACACAAAGAGAGAGGTAGAAGAGAGAGGGTGTGCGCTCTTTTATGTTTATTCAACGTGACTGATAGGAATTGTTGGTTTGGTTGGAGGTTGGGTGTTAGAAAGAGGAAGTGTGCGTAAGTCGGCAACACACATGATGAGGCCGGCAACATGGAGGTTTATCGTCATTGCGCTGTGGATCTCTCTTATACTCTGAACACATACACATTGTTTACATTATAGTGCATTCAAAATGGGTCGCCTGGTGTAATAATGTGAATTATTCTTGCGTTTGGGCAGACAATTTCGTAATAATCGACATTTCAACAAATTTGCATTTCACAAGTACGTTCCTTTTGGTCTTTAACAATAAAACCAGTGTTAAATACGTGTAACAGTACTTGTACATACGTTTTTGTATCAAGCAAAACATACTGGAGAGAGCGAGAGAGAGTTGAGAGAGCGGTGGCCCGTATGATGAAGAGAAGGAGAGACGAGAGAGCGATGTTCTGTCTGGAAGCTGCATTATGGATGGAGGCACGCCGTCGAGAGAGAGAGACGGAGATTGAGCTATGGACGAAGGACTGAAGCTGAAGGGAAAGAGGAGAGTGAGAGAACGAGGAGGCGAGATGAGAGCGAGAGAGAGCACGAAACACTTTAGTTAACAAGGATAAAGATTTTTTAGAGAGAGAGAGAGGACAGACAGAGATAGACAGGGGGAGGAGAGAGAGAGACGATGAGGGACGAGGAGAAGTAGAGAGAGAGAGAAGAGAGATGAGAGAGAGACGAGGAGAGAGAGACGGAAACAGAGAGAGAGAGAGAGAGAGGAGAGAGTGAACATGTGTACAAACAAGACAGACAGATACGGAGGAGATCAGAGACTAAGTAAAACTGGAGGATGACACACAAATCACAATCACGCACACACACAGGAACAATACACCAAAATTCGACACACAGAGAATGAATGAAAGAATGAATGAAAGAATAAATGGAAAGGATGAATGAATGGGTGGAGTGATATGAATGAAAGATATGAATGAATAAATAAATAAATGAAGTATGAAAGATAATGAATGAATAAAATGGTCCATGATTTGTTTCTTCTGAGGATACACAGAATAAGCATACAATGCCTTTGCACGTCATCCAATCTTCGAGAGAAACAAATAAATAAAGAAAGAAAAAGACTAACTATAAACAAAGAATTTCAATAAACGAGAACAACATGCAAATCAAAAGAAAAGGAACACGCATTATCAATATAAACAGATACATAATGAACTCAGCGTTGCATAACAGTACTTGTACATACGAGAGAAAGAGACAGAGACAAGTAACAAAATTAATGGGAGGTAAAGGGACAAGAATATAAGTGAGCATGCAGGAAAGACAGAAACATTTTGAGTAAGAAGAATGAAGAAGACACAAAATAGGAGAGGGAGTATAAGGAGGTGAGGGGAATGAGAGTTGCGTGGGGCCAGAGATAAGAAATTAGTACAAAGTGGAGACCAGGACACAAGACAAGACACGCGAAAGCTGTGAGGGAGATAAGAGGCAGGAAGGTGTTAAAAGGAAAGAGAGATTTGAGGGAGAGAGAGAGAGAGAGAGAGAAAGACTCGGAGAGAGAGAGAAAGAGAGAGAGAAGAGAGAGAGAGAAGAAGAGAGAGATGGAGAGAGAGCGAGACAGGAGTAGTTAGAGAGAGAGAGAGAAAGAGCGAGAGAGAGGGAAGAGAGGAGAGAGAGAGAGAGAGAGGAGAGAAAGAGAGGAGAGGGAGAGAAAGGAAGATGAGAGAGAGAGAGACCTTATGACGAGACGTAGCCGAGAGACGAGAGAGAGGAATAGATGAGAGAGGAAGAGAGAGAGAAAGAAAGAGAGAAAAACAGACAGACCAATACCGAGAGGACTGAGGCAGAGAAGTAGATGAGTACGCCTTTGCAACTAGGGTTATATAATGCCCTTGACATTGAGAGTAATTGCTCTTGCTGGTCAGTACTGACCCAAGGGCATTCACTCTTGCGAAAGGCAGCCATTTAGTGGCATCAAATAGGGTTATTGGCGAGAGTTAATCCCCCTGTCTGGTCAGTACTGAACCATCTTCCCCCCACCCACCAAGGGAATTCACTCTTGCAAAAGGTGTTTGTATGGCAGACACGCAAATGAGGCCTGCTAGCACATAGAGAAATCATACTTCAACTACGAATGAAAATTGTATATCATGGGTTAAATATAATCGTTCTTTTTGTTCATTTTGACAGTAAAATGACATTCAAATACTTAATGCACTTTGGTAACTGATCAGCTGAGGACCCGAAATAGTTAACATTGTGAAGATATTTCCTGAAATATTCAGCACTAAAAATTATTTCGTCATTCGCCGTTCAGCTCATGAGACATAACAACGTATGTAACGGAAAACAACAGATGTAACAATGTTGGATGTAATTAAATTATCGCAATGAGGTCTACTCTTCCGAATCTTTAAAATTAAAGGTCGCATTTAAAATGTATCTAACCAAATTGCTTTAAAATAGGTACCATAATTTCTGAGAAATCTGATAATTAAAATATTCCATTTTGATTTTTAAACATGTTTATAATCTTTAATTACTGAATGAGCGCTTCTGGTCGCCCCACTGGTGACCACTCTACTCGCTTATAGCACTTTACTTTATCAATAGAAGGCAATAATCTATTTTTTGCTGTGCAAAAGAGAGTGAGTTTGACATTGCTTAGAAACAGCCTTCAAATGAAGCAGCACTGTGTCAAGCGCTAATGACAATAACTTCGCCTAAAAAGCCCATTAACAGAATCATTGGAAGAACGTAGATGGAAAATAATATTATGTTCGACTTCTACACTGTAAAAAAAATTCTTTAATTTACTAGATTTGAATGAAAGAGATGTCAATGAGATTTGATTGAAGGAGAGCTATTGGACTGTTTTTAACCGTTATTTAACTTTCAATTTTAACTGAAATTGCCATCTCCTTCAAATAATTAAGGAAGATCAGGTCTGAGCAAAAATATAAAACTAAACTACTGTGAAATAGTACTTGAAATATTCAGAATATGGAAATTTCATTTGTGACCGTTAAAACCGTTAAAACCGTTAATTGTCTACATGGCGAGATTCCAGAGTCAAATCTGTGTGATTTAGTCCATATTGCCTGAATTCCAGCAACAGCTGTATCCACACAAGCATCCCTGCAGAAAGCCCAACATACATAGAGAGGAAGAGAATGCCCGGCTTACAGTCTTCTGTCTCTGAATCACCACTTTTGGTATTCATTTATCAGGACAGGGGCTGTGAGTTTACAGCACTTTCTTCCTTTTTATCAGGACAGGGGCTGTGAGTTTGCAGCACTTTCTTCCCATTTATCAGGACAAGGGCTGTGAGTTTGCAGCACTTTCTTCCCTTATCAGGACAGGGGCTTTGAGTTTGCAGCACTTTCTTCCCATTTATCAGGACAGGGTCTATGAGTTTGCATCAGTATTTTCTTCCCATTTACCAGGACAAGGGCTGTGAGTTTGCAGCACTTTCTTCCCATTTATCAGGACAAGGGCTGTGAGTTTGCAGGACACTTTCATTCCCATTTATCAGGACAAGGGCTGTGAGTTTGCAATTTTCCCATTTATCAGGACACTTTTTGCAGCACTTTCCCATTTATCAGGACAAGGGCTGTGAGCTTACTTTCTTCCCATTTATCAGGACATGTGAGTTTGCAGCACTTTCTTCCCATTTATCAGGACAAGGGCTGTGAGTTTGCATTATTTTCTTCCCATTTATCAGGACAGGGGCTGTGAGTTTGCATCAGCATTTTCTTCCCATTTATCAGGACAAGGGCTGTGAGTTTGCAGCACTATTTTCTTCCCATTCATCAGGACAGGGGCTGTGAGTTTGCATTACTATATTCCCATTTATCAGGACAAGGGCTGTGAGTTTGCAGCACTTTCTTCCCATTTATCAGGACAAGGGCTGTGAATTTACAGCACTTTCTTCCCATGTATCAGGACAAGTGCTGTGAATTTACAGCACTTTCTTCCCATGTATCAGGACAAGTGCTGTGAGTTTGCATACTTTTTTACCATTTATCAGGACAGGGGCTGCGAGCTTGCATCAGCATTTTCTTCCCATTTATCAGCACAGGGGCTGTGAGTTTGCAGCACTTTCTTCCCATTTATCAGGACAGGGGCTGTGAGTTTGCAATACTATATTCCCATTTATCAGGACAGGGGCTGCGAGTTTGCATCCTTTTCTTCCCATTAATCAGGAGAGTGGCTGTGAGTGTGCATCATTTTCGTCCATTAATCAGGACAAGAGCTGTGCGTTTGCGTTTTTATCTTCCAATTTATCAGGACAAGAGCTGTGAGACTGCAGTATGTTCTTCCCATTTATCAGGACAGGGGTTGTGAGATTGCAGCCATTTCTTTCCATTTATCAGGACAGGGGCTGTGAGTTTGCAGTATATTCGTCCCATTTATCAAGACAGGGGCTGTGAAGTTGCAATATATTCTTCCCATTTATCAAGAAAGGAGCTGGGAGTTTGCAGTATATTCTTCCCATTTATCAGGTCAGGAGCTTTGAGTTTGCAGTATATTATTCCCATTTATCCGGACAGAGCTGTGAGTCTGCAATATTGTCTTCCCTTTTTACAAGACAGGGGCTGTGAGTTTGCAGTATATTCTTCCTTTTTATCAGTACAGGGGATGCGAATTTGCGAATTTTTCTCCTTTTACGAGGACAGGGTCTGTGAGTTTGTAGCATATTCTTCCCATTTATCAGGACAAGTACTGTGAGTTTGCATTATGTTATTCCCATTTATCAGGACAGGGGCTGTGAGTTTGCATTATTTTATTCCCATGTATCAGGACAGGGGCTGTGAGTTTGCAGTATATTCTTCCCATTTATCAGGACAGAGCTGTGAGTCTGCAATATTGTCTTGCCTTTTATCAAGACAGGGCTGTGAGTTTGCAGTATATTCTTAATCTTACTTTTTATCAGTACAGGGGAATGTGAATCTGCAGTACTTTTTCTCCTTTTGCGAGGACAGGGTCTGTGACTTTGCAGCATATTATTCCCATTTATCAGGACAGGGGCTGTGAGTTTGCGTTATTTTATTCCCATTTATAGGATGGTGGCTGCGAGTTTGTGTCATTTTATCCCCATTCATAGGATGGTGGATGTGGGTTTGCAACACTCTCTTTCCAGCACACCGCTTCCCGACACTTTCTCCCTAATAGATGTTTAGTTTCAAAACGTTTCGCTCACGCACGACACACGCGTTTTTAAACTCTGATTATAAGTGTGAGTCACGGGTGGTGTGGAGGGTGTGGTGGAGGGACAAGGGAAGGGAGTAAGCTAAGCAATAATCTTCGAGTAAACGACCCTTTCTTGCCATACGATTCTTTAACCCTTTCGCCACCAGCCATATTTCAGCCCTAAATACCATTAATCTTAAGGGGGGAGAGAGAGAGAAAAAATCTGCAGTATTGGGAATTCCTCTGTGACATGTATAACATTAGCCCTATCCTTATCTCCCAAAATTAAGAAAATAAGATCTTCAAATAACAAGCCCTGATTTGATGGCTTTTAGTGACATGGGTGTTAAACCATTGTGGTGCATAAATGCGACATTGGCGGTGAAAAGGTTAACCTGAGTAAGATGATTGAAGCACACGGGGAATCGGTTTTATCATCTCTTCCGAAGAGTTTGTGCTTATACCACAATGTCTAACGGGGAACAATAAGGAAACTGTTGAAGCTTGGGATTGATGCAAAGACTTTTGCTTGCGAGGCAAATGGATTAACAGCAGATCCACCTAAGCCAGGGCAAAATAGTTATAACTGGGTTTTTTAATTAGAAAGAAAGAGAAAACAATTACAAAGAGCATTAGCAGACAAGTGGGCATACATAATGAGCTCCAGCTACTCCAACAGACTTCTTCTTCTTCTTCTTCTTCTGCGTTCCCAGGCCATATGGCCATAATGTGTAAGGTACGTATATGTCCGGTTTTCAGTTTTCACTGGTCTCCCCGCTGCGTACAGCCGACACATTCCGATTTCGGAGGAGCTCAATGGAGAAAAATTATTTGGAAGATTTTTTGAAAAAAGGCAGGAGAATGGGGCCAATAGTAGATGACAGAAAGCAAAGGGAAAATGCTGAGTCAAAGAGAGTGGCAGATTAGAGGAAGCTACAAGCACAGAACTTCCAGAGGGTGGGGGAACTATTTTTTTACAAAAGACCCCCGGTATCCCCACGGGGAGCTCCAACAGACAATAATTATCCTCACTCGACAAGCGTGCCATTTGAGGGAGAAACTGTCACAAATGCGTTGGCCTCAACCATGTAGAAAGAGATTCCTGCACAACCAACCTAAGGTCTCTTAAGATCCTTCATCTATGTTATTTTGGCACATGACCGACGACGAAAGCTTGTGAAATGAAAAAAACGTATATGGAAATCTTCGGTAAAGGTAAATATGTGCCCCCCTTGCATTTCTCAGCTCTTCCCACATTTTCACACCTGCCTTTCTTACCAAACATTAAGCCGTATCTTATCAAGTTTTTGAGCTAATTATCTTTGCTGAATAATTAATGGCAGTCATGATAAAGGCCATTATCTAATAGGAATCCCCCCCCACCCCCCCCTCGCTATGTAGTGCAGTAAACACAACAGCCTCGGAGCATTTGTCACAGTCCTGGTTCGTTGCGTTTTGTCCGTCTTGCCTTTATCTTCTACTATTACTGGAAACATGTCAAGTAAACCCGAGTTCGAACCTGGGTACAGGGGATTTTTTTTCTCTCATTCTGCACTAGGCCTTAACGGTCTGAACGTGGAGTCTTTCGGATGAGACGATAAACCGAGGTCCCGTGTGCCCATGCACTTAGCATACGTAAAGCCCAGTGGCAACAAAAAAAGTTGTCATTTGGTCAAAATCCCCCCCCCCCCCCCCCCCTCCCTCATCAATGACAAAAATCGCATGCCAAAAAAAAAATTGGGTGGCGCGCCTCTGGCTGCGACGCGCTTTCCATGTGGGAGCAGCCCGAATTTCACAGAGACGCCTCTGTGACTATAAAGTACCTAATACCTAATACATGTGTTTAATTATGTAAATGGATGAAAATTAGTGTTACATATAGCAAACGATAGAGGATAAAGGACTCAATCTGCAGTAAGAAAGGCAAGACTGAAACAAAATGGAAAGAACCGAGAAATGGAGGAGGGGGTGGGTGGGCGCATATTACGTTTCATCACAGCTTTAGTTGCTTATTTTAAAGGCTGGTTAAGTTGCCAAATTGCCGTACCATTAGTATGTTGCTGGCACCTGTGTGATTGTTTTAATGATCATGTTGACAATGCATTTGACTGGTGAATAGATTTTCCTTCACAAAATCACAGAAAAGTTTCATCAAGCGTTCCCCCACTGTTGCGCGAATGCTACCAAATGCACATCGTTTTCTATTCTGGTACAACTATGGCAGATTGCTTTGGATATAGTCCTCCATAGTTGTAGCAGCATGGAGTATAACGTCATAATTCCCTGAAGAGCGCTATAGAAGCTTTATTTATTACTAATTATGTTGCATCGTTATAAAAAAAAAGTATTGAATTCTCTTTGAATTAACGAATTTACACTTTTCTCTCCCTCAATCTCTATCTGTCTCTGACTCTCCCTCTGTCTGCCTGTCCATCTCTCTGTCTCTCTCTCTGTCTCTCTCTCTCTCTCTCTCTCTCTCTCTCTCTCTCTCTCTCTCTCTCTCTCTCTCTCTCTCTCTCTCTCTCTCTCTCTCTCTGTCTCTGTTTCTCTGTCTGTCTGTCTGTCTCTCTCTCTCTCTCTCTCTCTCTCTCTCTCTCTCTCTCTCTCTCTCTCTCTCTCTCTCTCTCTCTCTCTCTCTCTCTCTCTCTCTCTCTCTCTCTCTCTCTCTCTCTCTCTCTCTCTCTCTTGAAAAGGAACACATTTTGAAATCACTTGCAAAATATGTGGCTCAAGCTAACGATTTTTAGAAAGAAAGCGTTAATGCATGAAGATGGTACAGTAATGTGATACAAGAGAAAGTATGATAACTGATGTCTATCTAAACCATGATTGTTACTGTTCGATGGTCATTCAATTTGTTAGTTGGTTAACAATGTTCGTTCTTTAGTTTAACGTCTGTTCACCCGCAAGTGATATTAGACAACGGTTAACAATGTGTGTGCGTGCGTGTGCGTGTGCGTGCGCGCGTGTGTGTATGTGTATGTGTGTTGATAACATGCTTAGTTCTAAATCTTCCGTTCTTTATCATTATTTTTGTGTATGCTTAATTTGTTTTGCAAGAAAACGTTGCACGAAATGATGGTGTTGTTGTACTAACCCCCATGACACGAAAGCTGTATCCGGCTAATGTCATTAAACAATCAAAGTGTCAAAGTGTCAAGTCTCTCTCTCTCTCTCTCTCTCTCTCTCTCTCTCTCTCTCTCTCTCTCTCTCTCTCTCTCTCTCTCTCTCTCTCTCTCTCTCTCTTGCAAACGTTATGGTATCATTATTAATAGTAGGTTACAACAATGGATAGACCTCATTACAGGAGAACACCAAGCCGGTTTTAAAAAAGACTATTCCACAATTGACCATATTTTTACGTTAATGGTAGCAGTTCAAATACAGTTAGTTAGTAATAGAAAGTTGTATGTTGCCTTTGTAGATTTCGAAAAGGCTTTCGACTCTATATCTAGGAAGTTGTTATGGCCTATTCTTTTAAAAAATGGTATAAAGGGTAAATTATATCGATGCATTAAAAGTATGTATAGTGAGGTTAAAGCAAGAATTAGATCTGGTGCTAAATTAACTGATTTTGTTAACTGTACTCGTGGAGTCAAACAAGGAGATGTGTGTAGCCCTGTTTTGTTTTCGTTGTTTATTAATGAACTCGCTTTAGAAATAATTGAGAATGGTCGCCATGGTGTCACTTTTGATTGAATTGAACTATTTATTTTACTGTTTGCTGACGATCTTGCTTTATTATCTACTACTGTTGTTGGTTTACAGAGACAACTTAATAACTTATATTCTGCTGCAACAAGATTAGATCTTAGAGTAAATATGACAAAAACAAACGTAATTGTGTTTCGTAAAGGTGGGTATTTAGCTTGTAGGGAGACGTGGTTTTATGGCACTGAACGTATTGAAGTACTTAACGCATATAAATACCTTGGAATTTATTTTTCGAACTCGACTTAGTTTTAGTTATGCATGTAATGATATAGCAAATAGGGCAAAGAGAGCAGTTTTTACTATTCTTCGTATTTTGTACAAATTGGATTGTAGTTCTTTCAAAATATTTACGAAGTTATTCGACTCACAGGTACAATCCATTGCGTTACATGGTTCGGAAATTTGGGCGTTAGAAAGGGGCAAAGAAATTGAAAAGATACATCTGTTTGCAATGAAACGATTCTTAAATATTGATGCTCGTACACCTAATGATCTTGTTTATGCAGAGCTAGGAAGGTTTCCGATATATAAAAATTCTTATATAAAAGGTATTAAATATTGGTTAAAGTTAACACGGATGAATGAAAATAGGTTGCCATTGAAAGCATATAAAACGTTATATAATCTGGATAATAATGGTAAAAAGACATGGGTTACCAGTGTTCGTCAGTTTTTGAATGCACATGGTTTTGGTTTTGTTTGGTACAATCAGGGTGTTCAGTGCATTGCAGGCTTTTTAAAAGAGTTGAAGCAAAGACTTATTGATTGTAGATTTCAGGACTGGCATGATCATACGTTCAATGGTGATAGATTTGCTCAGTACAGGTTGTTTAAAACTTCATGTTATTTGGAACCATATGTGGAATTACACTGAATAGATATGTCAAAAGTGCATTAACTAAGTTCCGTTTTGGTGTTTCTGATTTACTTTGTCATAGGTTAAGATACAGAATATCAAATGATCATGGAATGAAATGCCGAGTTTGTAATATAGGTAGAGAAGATGAACTACATTTCCTTTTTATTTGTCCTGTGCTACAT
>CM065686.1:36143535-36146035 GCA_017654935.2 Phymorhynchus buccinoides
ATATTGGTGTTAGTTTGTTTTAGTAAGTATGATGTGTGAAGGTAATATTGGTGTTAGTTTGTTACAGTAAAGTATGATGTGTGAAGGTATAAAAAAATAATAATAAAATACTGTATTATCATTGATATCCTGTTTACGTCGACATCTTCAGAGCCGTGTCAAAGCCCAAAATGTAACAATTTCCCCCAAATGTAGCAAATTGAAATTGTGTTACATTTTGGGCAACAACACCGTTGCCCAAAATGTTGTTGCCCAAATTTTGGGCAAGTAATTTTCAAATAGGAAAATGAAGGGGGGGGGGGGGGGGGGGGGGGGGGGCGAAGCCTACGGGTGTATATATATATACGTTGACTATCGCATTCTGCAGTGTCAAAATCTTGAAAATGCCTTCTGTTCGAACCAATATTAAGGTGGCCATTTTTCAGACTTTCATGGAAGTGTCAGCATGAGGCGGTTCGGAACTCTTCTTGGTTTGCAGGGCTACATGTCTATATGTACACGTGTCTATATATCCGCGTGTCTGTATGTCCGCGTGTCTATATGTCCATGTGTCGATGTGACATGCTCTGTACAAGAGTTTTTGTACCTTGTACAGTGTAGATGACCAGTGGTCGGTGACAATGACCAGTGGTCAGTTTGACTTACAAAATCAAATTTAGATTCTTAACAGCTCATCTCCTGTCACCAGATAATTGATGCACTTGTATGATGCAGGTGACCAGTGGTCATTTTGACGTACATTTCACATTTTCACTGCTTAACAGCTAAATATTAGTGTATCGTGATTATTACTGTACCTTGTTCAATGCAAATTGCCAGTGGTCAGTGACAATGACCAGTTGTCACTTTGAGTTAAACATCAAATGGTGATTCTTAACAGCTTATTTCCTGTCACCAGATAATGTATGCACATATATAATCCAGATTCTCCCGAAGACGGAGTGTGGCTGCTCACATGGCGGGGTAATCAAAAACGGTCACACACGTAATGTTCTCATCCCTAGCTGATGCATTTGTACCTTAGTGTTCAAGTGCTTCTCGCTGTTGGGATGATCCCTGGAGTCTTTTAGCCAGGGTAAGCCAACCAACCAAACCATAATCCAGATGACCAGGGGTCACTGCCACTGACCAGAGGTCATTTTGACGTAAATTTCACATTTTCGCTTTTTAGCAGCTTATTAGTGTGTCATGAGTACTACTGCACCTTGTACGAAACGATGACCAGTGGTCACTTTGACCACAAACAAAATCTATTCTTAACAGCTTATTTCCTGTCACCAGATAATTTATGACACTCATGACATACTGGTCAGTAGCAGTGACCACTGGTCATCTGCATTATACAAGTGCATACATTATTTGGTGACAGGAAATTAATAAGCTGTTAAGAATCAGCATTTGATTTTCAATTCAAACTGACCACTGGTCATCTACACTGTACAAGGTACAAACATGTTGTGCAAAACATGTCACTTTGACACATGGACATATCTCAACAAAGTGTCAAATTCTGCAAACTTTTTTTATTTTTTATAGAAGGAACGCGTTTTAAATGTGCAAAGGTATGAAATATTATGTTTCTTTTAGTTTTGCAATTCTCCACGTCATGATGATAAACGGTATGCTACTTCTTTCTCTCTCTCTTTTTTTTTTAACAAAGCATGCTGTACCATGATTTTCGATTACTGTAGAATATAATTTACTATACAGCTCTTTCTATTATTTTTATTTTTATTTTGTATTAATGGCCCCTTCTGCGTTCGTAGCTTCCCGTACTACAAGTACATGTAGGGGAGAGGGGGCAAATATGAAACGGAGTGTAAAATGAAACATGCCCTTATTGTCAAATGGGAGATAACAGAGATCTACTTGTCCTGATTGGCTTCAAGCCTTATCTTCCCTGATTACGAGACACTCGATAAAATGGCACTGAAAGGTTGCTGTGCGAAGAGGTGAATGCAAACTTGTTTTCAGCGATGCTCGATGCTCGATGCTCGTCTAACTGTTTGTTTTAGAAATGCCCGTGGTACAAACACAAGACACGTTGCAAACAAAAAGAAAGATGTGCCCATGTGCTGAGTGAAATAAACTTGTTGAAACCCTGAAAGAAAGAAATTACTGTTTGTAGGCTAAATGTGGGTAGAGTATGATTAAAGAGCAATGGGTGAAAAGTTTTACATGAAACACCATTGTAGGCAAATATGAAACGATGTTCCACATCCGTACACGTGCACTGGATGTGGCTATGCACAATTTTACTTCTTTGACCTGTGTGTGCATGATACAAGCACACACAAGAACAGTGGAGGAGGCATCAGACAAAATAAAAATCAAATTCAAACAGAAGAGACTTTTGATATGTTTCAAATTACACTGCTACTAGGGTAATATGGAACAAGGATTTTTTTAGATCATTGTGAGTTTTCACACGTTTATTTCTTGTTAATTACTAATTTCCTGTTAACTCTTAATTTGTTTTCTTTTATTGAATAAATGGAAG
>CM065686.1:36163535-36176035 GCA_017654935.2 Phymorhynchus buccinoides
ATGATTTCCACACTAAATTCATTATTTTAGCAAATTGATCGATCTACTGATGATTGTTTCATGTCCTTGTCATATATGTATATCTATATAGTACAATTTGATAAAAAATATGTTTGTCCAAATGTCTTTATAATAAAAAATTTGAATGAAGACCAGCTACAAGAACTTGGTATCTTGATCTATGTTCTAAAAAACATAGAGTTTCTAGTTTAGTTTTTCTTCCTTTTTAGGGGAGGCAAGACAGAGCCCAGTCCACGACAGCTGTTTCGATCCATGAGGATCTCGTCAGGTGAACACGGCATTGGGATCTTACCCAAGTCATGTGGGATTTGTCACCTCAACACCAAGGTCCTTCGACAGTGGGAAGGTTTTCCCTGTTGTATATTAGCAAAAAAACCAAAAAAGCCAAACCAGTACTCAGATAAAACAATAGAAATAAGAATCTTAGGTACAAAGGTGAACATAACAATGTTCCAAAGTTAAAATATGAAACGATAAACGACACGACCAGAGAGGGCCAGCAACTGACATCCTTTGGGACACCATCTCAGACTGGGCTCTGTCTTGCCTCCCCTAAAAAGGAGGAACAACTAAACTAGCCCTCTATGTTTTTTTTGAAAATAGATCAAGATACCAAGTTCTTGTAACTGGTCTTGATTCTAATGTTCGATTATAAAGACATTTGGACACAAAGTTTGTATCAAACTTTACTAGTTTTGCATTTCAAATGCTCAACTTTCAAGTCCTTTAGGTCAGAGGTACGGTGCACAGCAGTATACTGAGATTTTATTTCAAATCTATAATATCTAATTTGCTTTGATAAAACTTTTCTGTGTCCAATGTCTTTATTTGTGAACCTCAGAAACAAAACCAGTTAACGTTAACTTTGAGTAATGTTCCGTGTTCAACAAAAACAAAACAAAAAAAATTGCACTAACTTTTCAGTCCTTCAGAGTAGGGGTACGGAGCTGGCTATTCACTGAGATTTTTCTTTCATACTATCTATATATATACACTACTCACAAAAAGTTAAGGATCACTATGAGAAAACAGGTGCGCAATAAACTCCGTTCGCTCCTGTTATTTTTTTCTCAGTCAAGCCAAATTGTTATGAATTCTTGTTCAGCTGTAAGTGGGCGATGTTGTGTTAGTGGAAACATTGCACGTGATTCTCTATTACTGAGCTTGGCAGCAAAAGAAAAAGCGGAAACTTGCGAAAAAGGACCTTGTTTTGGATCGTTCTGCATGAACACATTGCACAAGCCAGATGGAAAAACCATTATGCACGTGCAAGCACTGCTGTTTATGTGTGAGATGCTGTCTCTTGCTTGGCTTTATAAGAAGACATACCACCAGTATTAGGCCTGATTTGACAATGCCTCCACGACGAAAATTGAGCGAGTTGGATAGGGGACGAGCTGTTGCATGGTTCCAAGATGGTGTTCCCAAGCGAGAAGTGGCCAGGCGACTTCAGGTGTCCATCTCGGTCATTGTCAGACTGATTCAACGCTTCACAGCCACTGGGAGGGTCCATGAAAGACGCAGATCTGGTCGACCGAAGAAGACAACTCCACGTGAAGATCGTCTCATTGAACGACAAGCCCTGCAGACAAGAACAACCTCTTCCAGCATCATTCAAAGGCAGCTGAGGGTGGCTACTAACATCAACATCAGCCAGCAGACCATACGGAACCGCCTTCATGGGTTTAACCTCCGTTCTCGTCGCCCAGCTGTACGGCCACGCTTAACTCCAGCCCATAGGGCAGCACGCCGCGCCTTCTGCAGACGTCACGTGAGGTGGACACGTCAGCAATGGTCCCAGGTCCTGTTCAGTGATGAATCACGCTTCACCCTGAACCACAACGACGGCCGACTGAGGGTCTGGAGGCGCCCAGGGGAACGCTTTATTGACGCCACTGTCCAAGAAAAGGTGGCCTTTGGTGGAGGTTCTGTAATGGTCTGGGGGGCCTTCAGCCTTCACCACAGAACACCCTTGTACAGTACAGGGTAACCTGACTGGCCTCCGATACCGGGATGAGATCCTTCGACCGCTGGCTGTGCCTACACTGCAGCAGATGGGACCGCCGGCTGTCTACCAGGATGACAACGCTCGCCCCCACAGGGCAAGGGTGGTCAACGACTTCCTGCAGCAGTCTGGAGTCAACAGAATGGAGTGGCCAGCATGCAGTCCCGACCTCAACCCGATTGAGAACCTCTGGGATGAGCTGGATCGCAAAGTGAGGAGCAACCACCCCCCTCCCAGGGATGCCCAGCACCTCTACCAGATGCTGCAGGCTGAGTGGCAGGCGCTTCCACAGAGGATCTTCACCACCCTGGTCAACTCCATGAGGACTCGCTGCGTCGAGTGCCAGAACAGCCATGGCGGATACACGCATTACTGAACTTTTGGGAGCATCAGAATGCCCTGTCTTGTGATTTCAATGACTTTGGGAAATCAAATTTCGATACGTACTCACTTTGATCAAATGTACAGACCAAACGATTGCTCGAAATTGAAGGCAATTGTGTATCGTTATCACTAAAGCATTGAATTAAATGTTGGCCAAAATTCAACGCATTGGCTTTCTTATTTGGAAAGTTATGAATTAGTTTGCAAGTGATCCTTAACTTTTTGTGGATAGCTTATATATATATATCTTGGCTCTTGACCTGATTTGACTGGCTCTCGTGTTGACGACACTGTACATATAGACACTGACTGACCCAATGGCGATACAAGGCAGCGAGGAAGAGATGTTATGAAGGCCTGAGGCAGTCATGGACATTGGAGAATGGAAGAGAACGAAACATAATACTTCGAGTGTTACGAGCCAGACGGTGCTATCGTTCTACTGGGCGGAAAGCCAGAAGGTGCTATCGTTCTACTGGGCGGAAAGCCAGAAGGTGCTATCGTTCTACTGGGCGGAAAGCCAGAAGGTGCTATCGTTCTACTGGGCGGAAAGCCAGAAGGTGCTATCGTTCTACTGGGCGGAAAGCCAGACGGTGCTATCGTTCTACTGGGCGGAAAGCCAGAAGGTGCTATCGTTCTACTGGGCGGAAAGCCAGACGGTGCTATCGTTCTACTGGGCGGAAAGCCAGAAGGTGCTATCGTTCTACTGGGCGGAAAGCCAGACGGTGCTATCGTTCTACTGGGCGGAAAGCCAGAAGGTGCTATCGTTCTACTGGGCGGAAAGCCAGACGGTGCTATCGTTCTACTGGGCGGAAAGCCAGAAGGTGCTATCGTTCTACTGGGCGGAAAGCCAGAAGGTGCTATCGTTCTACTGGGCGGAAAGCCAGAAGGTGCTATCGTTCTACTGGGCGGAAAGCCAGAAGGTGCTATCGTTCTACTGGGCGGAAAGCCAGAAGGTGCTATCGTTCTACTGGGCGGAAAGCCAGACGGTGCTATCGTTCTACTGGGCGGAAAGCCAGACGGTGCTATCGTTCTACTGGGCGGAAAGCCAGAAGGTGCTATCGTTCTACTGGGCGGAAAGCCAGAAGGTGCTATCGTTCTACTGGGCGGAAAGCCAGACGGTGCTATCGTTCTACTGGGCGGAAAGCCAGACGGTGCTATCGTTCTACTGGGCGGAAAGCCAGAAGGTGCTATCGTTCTACTGGGCGGAAAGCCAGACGGTGCTATCGTTCTACTGGGCGGAAAGCCAGACGGTGCTATCGTTCTACTGGGCGGAAAGCCAGACGGTGCTATCGTTCTACTGGGCGGAAAGCCAGAAGGTGCTATCGTTCTACTGGGCGGAAAGCCAGACGGTGCTATCGTTCTACTGGGCGGAAAGCCAGAAGGTGCTATCGTTCTACTGGGCGGAAAGCCAGAAGGTGCTATCGTTCTACTGGGCGGAAAGCCAGACGGTGCTATCGTTCTACTGGGCGGAAAGCCAGAAGGTGCTATCGTTCTACTGGGCGGAAAGCCAGAAGGTGCTATCGTTCTACTGGGCGGAAAGCCAGAAGGTGCTATCAGGCTTCTTTTGTAACTTTTGTGTAACGTTTTCTGGGCTGCACCCTAGAAGAAGGATAGTACTTTCTGGCTCATGTCCTGCTATGCTGAAAGGAAGAAGAATTGTGGAGTCAAGGCAAGGCCAGTCAAATGTTTCATTTCGTACCCTCTTGGGGCACAGAAATATAAAACAAAACACACACATAGTTAAACAATCGAACATCAAAACAGAGTGATGTCTATATTATGAAAAACGACAAGTAGATATCTAAGACAAAAGATATACCTATACCATATTACAACAAAACAAAACATGTGACATTTTGTCCATACAAATCATCGAAAAGAACTGTTTATAACTGTAACAAAGTGCTTAAGTTTAATCAAAAGTTTCTTATTTTTCGAGAAAAACAAAGCATTAAATTTATACGCATTTGGTCGCACAAAAAAGTACCGTGGAAGATATCTATTTATTTCAGTATTAAAGAAGGGACAGACAAACATACAACGTTGGAAAGAGCAATGCATCTAGTTGGGAAGAATGGGGTGAGTTAGGGTCTGTATTTGGGAAAACAAGGAAAAGCAATGGTGGTGGTGGTGGTGGTGGCAGTGTGTGTGTGTGTGTGTGTGTGTGTGTGTGTGTGTGTGTGTGTGTGTGTGTGTGTGTGTGTGTGTGTGTGTGTGTGTGTGTGTGTGTGTGTGTGTGTGTGTGTGTGTGTGTGTGTGTGTGTGGTGTGTGTGTGTGTGTGTGTGTGTGTGTGTGTGTGTGTGTGTGTGTGTGTGCGTGTGTGCGTGTGCGTGTGCGTGCGTGCGTGCGTGTGTGTGTGTGCGTGTGTGCGCACGCGCGCGCACGCGCGCGCGCGCGCGCGCGCGCGCGTGTGTGTGTGTGTGTGTGTGTGTGTGTGTGTGTGTGTGTGTGTGTGTGACATACATACTTATTTACGCATGCGTACAAAATGAACCCAATAATCACTTTTGCGAAGGTGATAACTGATACAACTAAACATATTTTTTAATAAACTTTAAGCAACCATTCCATCTATTCCAAGATCATTCCCAACTCGATTTAAACTTTTCAACGCTTTTCGTAATTCTCGTTCTATAATTGTTTTATGAGGTTTTTTAAGTTTTCAAGTTTTTATTCAGAACTTCCCGCCCTCGGGCACTGGCATAGGAACGGGGGGGGGGGGGGGGGCAGGGGGGGGGGGGGGGGCAGCTGCCCCCCCCCCCCCTGGCTTCGAGGAGGGGGGGCAGACGTATCTCTCTGCCCCCCCCCCCCCTCCCAAATTAATAATGGAGAAAAAAAAAAAACCAAAACACACACAAAAACAGAAAGGACACAAGGAAACGAAAGAGTTAATAGTCTCAGCCCATTCACTACACATTGCTGTCATGGACTTGGTACTGCATCAAAGATGGATTTGAGGGGGGTTACAGGGGTTCCACCCCCTCAGACAAAAAATGGAAAGAAAAAGAGGAAGACAAATTGTAGTTCCATGCTACAGTTATTCTCTCACGAGAAGCCTTGATTGCATCTTTTACATTCAAATTATCATCAGCTCCCAGACCCATCACCCCACCCCAACTGACCACTTGGAGCTACCCCCTCCCCTCTTCCATGACTGGCTGATCCGCCCCAAACATGGTTGTATTTTTATGCTTTTTTGTTGTCTCCTTTCAATTCACATCATGTTTTATTTCATTCATAGATTTTTTATATCATCGATTATGATTATGTTTAAAAATAACAATAATAAAGTATTTTTTGTAGAATTCCCTAAGTCATGTAGTTGAACCTATCCATCCATTCGTCTTGTCCGTGCGCTTGCGCCCCTGCCCCGGTTTGTTGGCAATCCTGGTTTAAATGTTTTATTTTTCCAAATCAACATGAACAACAACTATGACATAACTGAAGCAACAACAAGCAGAGCTTATGGCGTGCTCAGTTCTAAACGAATTACACAGTATAAACATTGGCGGAATCCTGGCAATCCTGCCCCCCTCTGGCTTGAAAACGTTCCTACGCCGCTGTGGGGGCTTCAACGTCATCAACATACAACACCATTAATCATGTCCACGCTACATAAACACAACAGCGAAGATACGGGTACAAAACTAGCAGGGCCTACTCATCTACAATAACAATGGACCCAACACTAGCCCATGGCAACAACAGCTAAAATAAATGACTAGAACAGCTGTAGAATAAATCTGAGAGAAATTTGTTTGCTAATTTCCTTAATTAAGTTGGGTTCGCATTACGTACTCAATAGTGCTTTAAACTTGTGGACATTTCGGGAGTGGGGGAGGGGGGGGGGGGTAAAATCTAAATATGGCAGAGCAAAATCAATTTTGAAAAAAAGGCTTCCTCTTCTTTCTCTTGCAATTTCGAAACGATTAGACCAGTTTAAATCCTTATCTGATTTTTGTTTGTTTGTGTAATTGTTTTCAACAGAGACTAATTCCAACACCAGTCCAACGCAGTGTTTTTGTCTTGTTCTCGTTTTACGTTTAAAGGGGCACCCTGACGGATGCGGTTTTGCAAGAAACACGTCGAGATCACCCTTCACAGAGATCGCAACACTCACTTTGCTCTGGTGTACTAGAAATCAAACCGTCAAATCGGCGATTCCTCCTTGGCGGAGGTGCTGGAAGTCATATTCTTTCAGTGAAAGCGAAGGCATTTACAATTTACCAAAAGGAGTTTCGCTCACAACAAAGGAAATAGCTCCTTTTTTTTGTTACTGCACTACAAAGAAGAAAAAGCCTCAACCACTCCGACTGTCCTCCACCCACCCCGTTCAAAATGGCTTCTCTCTCCGGCAACTCCGCCAAGGCGGAATCACCGTTTTGACCGTTTGATTTCTAGGAAACCAGAGCAAAGTGAGTGTTCCGATCCTTGAAAAGGCTGTCTTTCTGGTGATCTCGACGTGTTTCTTGCAAACACTCATCCGTCAGGGTGTTCCTTTAAAGAAATAATTGTTTCAAGTTTGTATTATTTTACTTGAGTGCCTTTTTTCCTTTAGTTTGCAACACACTATGTGGACTTCAATATAATCTTAATCTTTCTTGACCTTTTTGTTTTCACCTTCTATTCATTTGATTTATCAAAGTAAACACACGATTGCGTAATAATAGATAGCTGTAGGGGAAGACGGGATAAAAAGCCCATGGGCGGGTATGAAGCCCATGCCAACTATCTCATGAAATGAAGACAATTTCAGTCAAATTTTGCTCAATGAGACGAACGCTAAACATTAACACTCGCCTCATGGGCAAAATTTTACTGAAGTTTGCTTCATTTCATGAGATAATTGGCATGAGCTTCTTACCCGCCCATGGGCTTTTTACCCCGTCTTACCCGATTACATACTGCACTGAAGAGTAAAGAAAATGCACTGCCTTTAGTTATTGGTTTTGAGTTGTTCACGCATACAATTCAATAACGCATCTTAGTGAGTCGCTGATGAAGCTGTTACTTACAACGTTTGTTTAATTAATTCTCCTAGCACCATGGGCGAATGGTTCTAGGACAACTACCCCCCGGACAACTACCCCTCAGACAAGTACCCCCGGACAGTCACCCCCTGGACAAGTACCCCCTAGGACAAGTACCCCCGGACAGTCACCCCCTGGACAACTACCCCCTAGGACAAGTACCCCCGGACAGTCACCCCCTGGACAACTACCCCCCGGACAACTACCCCCCGGACAAGTACCCCCCGGACAACTACCCCCTGGACAAGTACCCCCTGGACAAGTACCCCCGGACAGTCACCCCCTGGACAACTACCCCCTAGGACAAGTACCCCCGGACAGTCACCCCCTGGACAACTACCCCCGGACAAGTACCCCCGGACAACTACCCCCCGGACAACTACCCCCTAGGACAAGTACCCCCGGACAGTCACCCCCCGGACAACTACCCCCTAGGACAAGTACCCCCGGACAGTCACCCCCTGGACAACTACCCCCCTAGGACATCTAGCCACCGGACAAGTACCCCCCCCCCCCCTGAAAACATATATAGTCAAATTTAAAACAAGTGAAAAAATTGTTTTTTTTACTTGTATATTATATTTTATTTGACATTTCATGGACTGATTTCTATATACAAGGCAATTAAATACCATCAATTATATACAAGGCAAAATGTTCTTCATATAATCTACATCTATATCTTATGTGCAATGCCTCGTAGAAAGTCCAAGATAGGCCACAAGCCATCATTCTACGCTCCCACCGAATGCAAAAGACATTCACTGCCAAGCACCCTGCCATGTGTTTGTCTATGTTTAAAAGCTTATGTCACTGTTTCTTCCATTAAAGCAATGCATGCGCGTTCGAAAAATAATACTTACTCCCCTCTTGTCTGGTGAGATAGAACGGACAAGCAAGAAACTCAAAAACAAAAACAAATGGCGCTAGAAGAGTGAATGACATCAGCAACTATAAGAGAGACAGAGACTGGCGGACAGATAGACAGACAAAGGACTTGACTCTTTCTGATAAATGTTCAGTTCTCACATTTTCACCCCTTATGTTGTTGTTGTTGTTGTTGTTGTTGTTGTTGTTGTTGTTGTTGTTGTTGTTGTTGTTGTTGTTGTTGTCTTACCCTGGCTTAAAGACTCCAGGGCTCACCCCAACAGCCCAAGCACTTGAACATTATGGTTCAAAATGCACCAGCTAGGGATGAGAACATTACGCGTGTGACCGTCTTTTGATTACCCCCGCCACACGGGGCAGCCACACTCCGACTTCGGAAGATTTTTTTAGACTGATGATGTTATGCTATATAGGAGCTTGTCACGACTTAATAAGACAATTCCCGCACCGCCATGCAGAACATAACAACATTTTGATTAATCTTGGCGTTCTAGCTTATTATGTCAGCTGGTCTGACACAGCCTCATGCCAAGGCGTTCACCCCTTATTGAGCGACTTAGCGGGATCTTTTGACCACCAGGGGGCATAGCGCTCGAGTGGGGCTAATCCTCTCTATATTCTTAGCTGGGGATAAAGAAAGAGAGAGAGAGAGGGAGGAGTCCCACCCTCTCTCTCTCTCTCTCTCTCTCTCTCTCTCTCTCTCGCTCCCACTAAGCCCAACTAAGAAAATCGCGTGATAAGCCCCTAGTGGATTGACTGCCCCCTGGCGGGAAAATAATCGCCATAAGTCGACCATTCAACAGTTGCAGTACCCCAGCGAGTGGCGAGCAGCCACAGCCGCCTCTGATCCACCCCACCGTACCCTACCCTACCCTACCCTACCCCACCTCTCTCTCTTTCTCATCTTTCTAACCCCTTTCGTCAGTCGTTTCTGCAAAGCCTCTACTCTGCCAGTGATTGATTTTAAGAGCGGGCGGTCAGAGGGAATTCAATTTCGTTCTCGCGCGCCAAGCTACGACCATCACAGCCACCACCACCACCACCACCACCACCCCCACCAACCATCACCGTCAGCAACAACACTGCTACTTCTACTACTACTACTACTACTACTACTACTACTACTACTACTACTACTACTACTACTACTACTACTACTACTACTCAGACTACTACTACTACTACTACACAGACCACCGTCAGCATTTTGCTGCTGCAACAGTTAACGACAGCAGCTTCGTTTGTGAAATAGAAGAAGAAGAAGAAGAAGAAGAAGAAGAAGAAGAAGAAGAAGAAGAAAGGTCAGGAAGGAAGCAGAAAGAACGACACTACTCCAAGGCAAGATGTCAATAGACTAGAGCAATGGGGGTGGGGGGGTAGGGGGGGGGGGTCGAAAACGAGCCCGCTATGTGAGTTGATTCGGAAGGCTCAGCTTTCTTTCTACATGCCAGCCTGTTCAGTATTATTCTTTGGGATGGATTTGAAAAGAAAAGAAAAAGATGCTGTGTAAGGGTGTTACAAGAAAAATCAAGACGAACATTACTTTAAAACAAGCGCGAAATCGCAATAGTTTGTGGCACGCGGTCTATTTTTACCACTCCAACCATGAGTCACCTCCCCTGGCTTTTCAATAATTTTAATCTGTAAACCAGAATGTTATCTCTGCACCATTTCGTAACTTTTTATATCTTTTGGAAAACATTTAAAACTATGTATCCTACTTATACTCATCAAAAGAAGCACCGCATACTCGCCGTGTCTGTTGTAGTGTCTGTATTACGTATGTTTATTATTTTGTACGCTTTTAAAATACATCATTTTAAAGAGCGGCCTCAATTTGAAGTGTAGTCTCGATTTGAAGTGCGACAATTTTGTCAAAATGTGCGACAATTTTGGACCGACCGACAGACAGACAGACAGACAGACCGACCGACCGACCGACAAAGTGAGTTATAGGTTTGTGGCTTGAGCCACAAACAAAAACACACAACTCTGTTTGTGCACGGTTGAAGGATGGATAAGCAGGTTTCAACTCGTCAATTAAAGACAAACTGACGCGCCACGATTAAGTCCCTTGGTGTTTTTCTGGGTAGCTGTGACCCACATACAAATGTCCCCAACTTCAAACTGAGGCTGCTCTTTAAATGGATGTTTCGTTTTCAATTTGGTGACATTTGTACGGGAGTCAAGCCTGGTCGAAACAAGATTTCGTACCAGCTATAAGAGGGAAAACACGTGAAACCCGTGAATTTGACACGTGACCTGGTGGGTCTTTAATAACAGGATGCCCTAAGATGAGCATGTCAAGAACGAAGAAATTGTTGGTCTCTTTGTCTACCCTGTAGTACAGGAATTATTCGATTCTGTAGGAATGAGAATGAAATCGGCAATTCCACAACGCACAGTGTTTTAACCCTTTCGCCGCCAGCCATTTTTCAGCCAAAAAATACCATTAAACTTAACAGGGTAGAGAAAAACACCAATCTGCAATATTGCTAATTCCTCTGTGACATGTATAACATTAGGCCTATCCCTACCTCCCAAAATTAAGAAAATAGGGTCTTTGATAGCAGGCCCTGATTTGATGCCTTTTAGTGACAAAGGTGGTAAACCATTGTGGTGCATAAATGCGACATTGGCGGTGAAAGGGTTAACAACAATTACGAACTCTTGGTGACTGTTCCTTGGGTACCTAGCCTAAATTCTAAATCCAAATCCAAATCCAAATCATCTGTATTATCTCATAACAGAGAAATTGCAGCCAGGAGCACATAAGAAAAACCAGAGTAAACACATTTACCAACAACAAAGAATATGAACTAACGTTAACTTTCTTAGTTTTGCCTCATACTTTGAATGCATGTTTGTGTGTTCTTATGAGATGGTTTGTGTGGGGTTGTATGCATAAAACGTATATATATATATATATATATATATATATATATATATATATATATATATATATATATAAATACGTATATATATAAGAACGGTGTTCTCTTGGTATCTACCCAATATTAATGTTAATATGTCCTGAATTGATGAAAAAGGGTATACATAGAACTTTGCTCTTTTTTGTTAGTTACTAATAACAGACGAAGAAACTAGAATAACACTGCAAAACTGAAAATGAAATACAGAAAAAACCCCAGAACCATTAATTAATTTTCGCACGCGCGCACACGCGCACACGCACACGCGCACGCGCACACGCACACACGCACACGCACACGCACACGCACACAAACACACACACACACACACACACACACACACACACACAACACACAGAGGACAGGGCAGGATGAAAAAAAGCTTTGTCAGCTTATTCTGTAACCCGCAATAAAGATGATTTTGACTTGACTTGACTTGACACAAACACACACACACACACACACACACACACACACACACACAACACAGACACACACACACACACACACACACACACACACACACACACACACACACACACACACACACACACACACACACACACACACACACTCGATAGGCGACACGGGAAGCAGAGGGAGGGAAAAAACCGAAACAAGTTTTGTTACTGATTTTAACAGCTTAATGAGACCTTTTTTGTTTCTCTTTTTTTCTTTTTTTTAACGATTCTAAGATGTCAACGACTATTGGCTGAATCCGTTCTCATGTTTATTCATGAGGTGATGCCGAAGGCGCGAACAAGCTCTACTACTTACGAACGACATCACTGCAGGCGTCAGCTGTGCGAGTGCAAAGTTGTAGTATCGATGCCTTCGAGTTCCTTCCTATACACCGACCGTTGAGAAAACATGGTGTAAAAGAGGCACTTTTCCCGACAGGAGAGCGCTGATCGTGCTTCAAGCTTCTTATCTACTGACGGTAAGTAAATAATAATGTGGTATTTAGAAGAGATAATATTTAAATATTTTGAGAGCTTTGCACAGTTGAGCCAGAGTTCAACTGTTTCGTTTTTTGGTTGTACGAGAAAAAAAGATAAAAGCTGTCACCTTGAGCTAAAGATGAACACACACACACACACACACACACACACACACACACACACACACACACACACACACACACACACACACACACACACACACACACACACACACACACACACACACACACACACACACACACACACACACACACTTTTTTTTTTTTTTTTTTT
>CM065686.1:36183535-36186035 GCA_017654935.2 Phymorhynchus buccinoides
TTCGATGGTCTGGCAAAGTGAGTGTTTCGATCTCCGTGAAGGGTGTTTTCTTGGTGATCTCGACGTGTGTGGGTTTTTGTGTGCAAAATAAAACCGTATCCACCCGTGTGCCCCTTTAAGCTGAAATAGAATCTGGGGAAGAGGAAGATGTTGGGGTGTGATTCACGTGGCTTTATATCAAACCCTTGATTAGATTAACCCTTTCACCGCCAATGTCGCATTTTAGCACTACATTGATTATAATACATATGTCAATAAAAGGCATCAAATTGAGGTCTTTTATCCAAAGACCCCAATGTCTTACTTTTGAGAAGTAAGGGTAGATCTTATTTTATATATGCCACAGAATACTCACCAATAATGCAGATGGATTTTGTTCTCTACTACCTAGGTAAACTTAATGGAAAGTTTTGGCTGAAATATGGCTGGCGGTGAAAGGGTTAATATGGTATTTAGTGTTGGCTGTTGGCCAGGCACATATGCGATGGGCTTAACAAGAATTATGGGCAAGATCATAAGGTTTAATGATCGGCTAAGCCTTGTCTCTGTACCTAATCCGATAGAACTGCGGTGTAGTGACTTGTAAGGTAGATAATTCTCTCTCTCTCTCTCTCTCTCTCTCTCTCTCTCTCTCTCTCTCTCTCTCTCTCTCTCTCTCTCTCTCTCTCTCTCTCTCTCTCTCTCTCTCTCTCTCTCTCTCTTGTATCTCTCTCTCTCTCTTGTGGCGTGTCTTTCCCATCTGTGTGTGTGTGTGTGTGTGCGGTGCGTGCGCGCGCGCGACGCGCGTGTATGTGTGTGTGTGTGTGTGTGTGTGTGTGTGTGTGTGTGTGTGTGTGTGTGTGTGTGTGTTGTTACTCATAATGATCAAGATCAGAAATTCGTCAGATTCGAATACTGACAGTTTGGCATAAACATTTCTGCCACCGTAGCCCTGCTGACCATATCTTATTGTTAATATAATACATCTGGATTTTTCTAAGCTCATTTTCCACCAAGGTCCTACCAAACGTAAAAACCCAAACGCCTAGGTATAAACCAAGATGACAAGTCCTATTCATGTAGCCGCAAAGCTCGTGTTAATCTAAGGGAGAACGGTTCTCTGGCTTACTGTCTCTGTAAACTGGTATAACAAGCATTGCTAGTAAAAGCCAAGATGACAAGTCATATACATGTAGTCACAAAGCTCGTGTAAATCTATGGGAGAACGTTTCTCTGGCTTACTTACTGTCTTTGTAAACTGGTATAACAAGCATTACTAGTAAAAGCCAAGATGACAAGTCATATACATGTAGTCACAAAGCTCGTGTAAATCTACGGGAGAACGTTTCTCTGGCTTACTTACTGTCTTTGTAAACTGGTATAACAAGCATTACTAGTAACAGCCAAGATGACAAGTCATATACATGTAGTCACAAAGCTCGTGTAAATCTACGGGAGAACGTTTCTCTGGCTTACTTACTGTCTTTGTAAACTGGCATAACAAACATTACTAGTAAAAGCCAAGATGACAAGTCATATACATGTAGTCACAAAGCTCGTGTAAATCTACGGGAGAACGTTTCTCTGGCTTACTTACTGTCTTTGTAAACTGGTATAACAAGCATTACTAATGCAATTGTTCACATTTTCATTATGATCCGTTCAATTTATTTGACAACGTGCGTTGACATTTAAAAAACAACGAACATTGCAGGAATATCATTTATATGGCTGATCATTTCATGTAAAATGGCACAAAGTCGACAACCATGCATTGTCGTAGTCGTCATGCTGTAAACAAGTCTACCAATCTTCGTTATCGTCGGCTCAAAAGCTTAGGCCGTGGTGATTTTAACACAGTGGTTTTCACTGGTAGAATTTTTGCATGGCTTACTGAATGGTTCAAGCGACATCACAGGCCTCTTCCTCGTGTGATAGGAGACACTTCCACCAACCAAATGCTCTTTATGATTACTTTAGAATATCCGTTGTCCTAAACACATTGGACAAGCTGAGTACGTTTTAATGGCGTGCCATTGGGCGAAACTGACCAAACATTCATGTTATTGTATAGACATTAAAACAACAACACACAAAACACATTGACCAGAGAGATCAATGGACTGACATTCACGTTAGTCAGGGAATGTGAGGCCATTTTGAGGTGTGTGTTTTTTGTGGGTTTTTTTTTTTTGGGGGGTCAAGTTTCGTTATGGTTGATTCAGTAAGCTAGGCACTAGCCAGTGGAACACACTTTAGCTCTTCTAGTACCATTGGCGTATTCGCCCATGACATCACTATGCCTCCCACCAAATGCTAAGCACCCTGCCATGCGTTTGTTTTTAGAGCCGTGGTCACTGTTTGTGCCGTTAAAGCAATACATGCGCACTCGATAGAAATGGTTACTTTCCTCTTGTCGGTTGAGATGCAATGTAGAACCCCCCAAAACGTCAAAAAATACATGGCGCTAGAAGAGTTAAATACATCCACACACGGACTGGGAAACATTAGGCCCTCGGTT
>CM065686.1:36193535-36196035 GCA_017654935.2 Phymorhynchus buccinoides
AATCTGCAAATAGAATGCAAACAGACAGACAGACAGACAGTTATAATTCTAAGATGCAAATGACCGCAAACAGACAGACAGACAGACAGTTATAGATGCTAATATGCAAATAGACGCAAACAGACAGACAGACAGACAGTTATAGATGCTAATATGCAAATAGACGCAAACAGACAGACAGACAGACAGTTATAGATGCTAATATGCAAATAGACGCAAACAGACAGACAGACAGACAGTTATAGATGCTAATATGCAAATAGACGCAAACAGACACACAGACAGACAGTTATAGATGCTAATATGCAAATAGACGCAAACAGACAGACATACAGATACTGAGCTGCAAATAGACGCAAACAGACAGACAGACAGATCCTGATATGCAAACAGACGCAGACAGACAGTCAAACGGACATTGAAATAGATACTGAGATGCATTAACAGACACACTGAAACAGACCGGCGATAATATAGCAGCTGGTTGAAATCGACGAGCCCCGCGGGATAAACGGTAATCCGGTTTGATCGAGTTTGCCGCTTCCAAAGACTGTACAGGGGAAGATAAACATCCGGTCTCTTTTCCCTATATGAGTAGTGAGGACAGAAACACTGGTTATGTCCCTTTGAAACGTGACACATTTTACACATCGATAGGCCAGTTGAATTCTCCGTTCAAGTTCCAGTCCGAGTTTTTGGATAGCCTCCACTGTGAATAGTGTACACGTCCGCACTAACGATAACTCTATCAGCCCGGTTCGCCGAGCTTTTAAGTAATCCATCTTACCCTTTTAGAATATCTTTGCCGCTTCTCTTGTTTCTTTGGGAGCGTTCCTATTCACCTATTCCCGTTTCACCTGCGCTTTGTTATGTTAATGAGCAAGATGGCCGCCCTATCACCAGTCCCCTTTCACCTATTCCGCTATACTTTTCGTTCGTTATAGGAGAAGAAATCCGTCCTCTTTCACCTACGATATGAGCACAATAACGCTGTTTGTATTGTTCTGAAGTTGATTTCGCCACTGAGTTCTACTTTTGATATACGCTGTAATTATTATCATCCGGGTTTCTTTGTCAGTTGATTACATTTTTATTGTTTCATCAAAGTTTTGTGACGCGCCGAGAGTTTGCCCTCTATGCATGATTTAATTGCGCGCGCACGCACACACATACATACACACACATACACACACACACACACACATACGCACACACACGCACGCACGCACACGCACACACACACACACACACACCACACACACACACACCACAGAGGGACACAAGACAGACAGAGAGAGAGAGAGAGAGAGAGAGACGTCGGTGAGAGGAGACGAGGAGAGAGAGAGAGAGAGAGAGAGAGAGAGAGAGAGAGAGAGAGAGAGAGAGAGAGAGAGAGAGAGAGAGAGAAAGAGAGCAAGTTGTTGTTACCGTAGGTGAAAAAGACCCTCTCCGATAATGTAGATGAAACAGGAATAGGTGAGACAGGAATAGGTGAAAGAGGAATAGGTGAAAGAGGAATAGGTGAAAGAGGAATAGGTGAAAGAGGAATAGGTGAGAGAGGGAATAGGTGAAAGAGGAATAGGTGAAAAGGAATAGGTGAATAGGAATAGGTGAAAAGGGAATAGGTGAATAGGGACCTCCCCGTTTCTTCACGCCCTTTCCCCCGCTTTCAACCCCTACCCTACCCACTCTCCTCCCCTCCCCACGTGTCCTTCTCCTTTCTTTCTGTTTTGCTCTCGCAGCCTTTCTTTGTCCTTTTCTTTCTGAGCTTATTGATTTCGATCTCTCTTATTCTTGCTGTTCTTTTTCTTTCTTTCTTTCTTTCTTTCTGTCTTTCTTTTACTGTTTCTTTCTTTCTTTATTCATTTACTTCCTTCCTCTATTTCTTTATCCAGTTGATTTCTTCTTCTTTTTTTTTACATTTTCATCATTGTTCTCTCTTCACTCTCTCTCTCTCTCTCAGGGGAGGGGGGGGGGGGGGTCTCTCGTCTCTCTCTCTCACTCTCTCTCTTCTCTCTCTCTCCTCCCTCTCTCCCTCCCTCTCTCTCTCTCTCTCTCCCCTCTCTCTCTCCTCTCCCTCTCTCTCTCTTCTCTCTCTCTCCTCTCTCTCTCATCTCTCTCTCTCTCTCCTCTCTCTCTCCTCTCTCTCTCTCTCTCTCCAAATACTACTGTCACGATGGATCTTGCACTTTTTGTCCACAAAGCGTTAAAAGGCCAAGGCCTATACAATAAACCATCGCGAATCTCTCTCTCTCTCTCCTCTCTCTCTCTCTCTCTCTCTCTCAGCTTCTCTCGTCTCTCTCTCTCTCTCTCTCTCTCTCACGTCTCTCATCTCTCTCTCTCTCTCTCTCTCTCTCTCTCTCTCTTCTCTCTCTTCTCTCTCTCTCTCTCTCTCTCTGACTGCCTTTTTCCTTGCTTTGTGTCATCTACTCTTTCTGACTTTTTGACCCATTCTCCTGCCTTTCCCCCAAAAAAAAAATCCCCCAAAACAACAAAAAAA
>CM065686.1:36203535-36206035 GCA_017654935.2 Phymorhynchus buccinoides
AGTTGTTGTTATTGCTATTTTGTAATGAACAAAAAAACCAACCCTTCTCTTTGGATAATCGATAATTGTGTAGTATTAAAAATACTGCGATCAGTGATACGTTTCAGAAACTCATAACATATTTGTTACTCTTTCATTAGATTACCTACGATGAGCTGTTGTTGACGTCTGTTTTCTTCTTTTTTTCATCTTCTTCTTATGTTTGCCATAATGTGCTCCGAGTTCATTAATATATACATGTATGCTGATGGTATGAAAGAGTGAGTGAAAGCAGGAATTATGGAATGAATTAAAAGAAGGAATAAAAAGTGCTGAATACCAAAATATCCATTGAAGACCCACTGACCCGGCAAGACTAAGTCCCTTGTGGGTTTTTTGCTGGGTAGGTGTGACCCACATACAAATGCCCCCAACTTCGAATTGAGGCTGCTCTTTAAAGTCTATGTCTCCTTTTCAATTTGAGGGCATTTGTATTGGAGTCAAACCTGGTCAAAGTAAAATTTCTTACCAGCGAGAGAAGGAAACACGCGAAACCCGATTCAATGGCCACGGATTTCCTTCCCATCTGACCTGTTGATGGACGCTATTGTCGAGGGCAGCGGGCGTGTTCCTTGCGAATCGATTAGCGGTCAGTCTGTCACTGACCCCGTTCCCCTTCCATCTCCCGTGTCTGCACGCATAGCCGCCGCGCGAGCGCGCGTACGCATGCACAAACACATAGCCTACGTATATATACACACACGTAGGTATACACGCGCACACGCACAGCACACATGGATACGCATGTAGGCTACACACACACACGCGCGCGCGTACACACATACACAAACACGCACGAACGCACACACGAACGCTCACACACACGTACGCGCACACACACACATTTACTTTCAAATTCAATTGAATGATAATACTTTAACCCCTCTTATGAGCATGGAGGGTGAAAAGAGTATAAAACAGGTGGCCACACGCGCAAACTATGCATACAATAGACGATTTTCGGGGGTAACAAAACTAGGGGAGAACACTTCCTGAAATTACCTCGACTTACTCGGTCAAAACTATAGCAACCATGGCGGCATGTCGTCGAAGCTTGAAACCGCAGGATGTTAGTCAGCGACTTGCAAACATTGTATTTTTAGAACATTGAGGGGTGGCCAGCTGCTACAAAGTGATAGAACTTGCAAACTGTGACGTAAATATGTAGTCATTAACTCATATACACCTGCATCATTAAAATTTCGGGACTTTCCTGGAGTTGCACTGCCTCCGGGCATTTGTCCAGGATCGTTCCCACCATCTTTGTATCTACTAATGTCCCATATGTGTCTGTTTCAGACCGGAGGACGTTAAACAGATTTTCACTTCACTGTGACGTAAAAATATAAATTACATCAATTTTAGAATGACGCACTGCGTTCTACATGCTGTGTGTCTCCTCAAACACACGAAGCGAAGGCTGGGGATTTACTTGATGGTAGAGTAACTTCCCCTGTTTGACCGATTGAATTAGGCGAGATCACTCCCACACACCATGAAATTACTCCCGTTAATTAATGCCGAACAATTCCTATTGGACTAAGCTACAGGGCATTGTCAAACACGTTTTCCTGGCTGGTTGCTTTTCTGAGAGAGAAAGAGAGAGAGAGAGAGAGAGAGAGAGAGAGAGAGAGAGAGAGAGAGAGAGAGAGAGAGAGAGAGAGAGAGAGAGAGAGAGAGAGAGAGAGATGCAGAGAGAGAGAGAGAGAGAGAGAGAGAGAGAGAGAGAGAGAGAGAGAGAGAGAGAGAGAGAGAGAGAGAGAGAGAGAGAGAGAGAGAGAGATGCATTCCAGAGAGAGAGAGTGAGAGGGGGGGAGATAGAGAGAGAGAGAGAGAGAGGAGAGAGAGAGAGAGAGAGAGAGAGAGAGAGAGAGAAGAGAGAGAGAGAGAGAGAGAGAGAGAGAGAGAGAGAGAGAGAGAGAGAGAGAGAGAGAGGGGGAGTAGACATGTCAGATTATGTTAGGGTGACATTTCTACAAAGAAAACTCTTTTTCGTTTATTGTCTAAGAAGGTATTCTGACCCCATAAAATCGGACATTAAACTTTCTTCGAAAGATTTCCTTTTTTTCAACGGTGATATCATGATATTTTGGAGCTTTGAACTTTAGAAATGTAGGCTACACTGATAGAACGAGAGAGAGAGAGAGAGAGAGAGAGAGAGAGAGAGAGAGAGAGAGAGGAGGAAGAGAGAGAGAGAGAGAGAGAGAGAGAGAGAGAGAGAGAGAGAGAGAGAGAGAGAGAGAGAACTCAGAACTCAGAACTCAGAACTCAGAAACTTTATTTTACAAGGAAAAGAATTTAGGCTGGGCCTAGTCTTCCATTCTGTCCTTGGTTCTAAGCATGCAATACATAACTAATACTATAAATGAACATTGAGACACAGGAACATCGCCAAAAACAATAACAAAAATAATAACAACAAACAGTAATATAGCAGAGCATAGTAGGCAGAGCATCAACA
>CM065686.1:36213535-36218535 GCA_017654935.2 Phymorhynchus buccinoides
CTCCTTGTTCCTTTCGCCCGGGTCTCTTACTCCAGGCAACAGCTTTTATCTGTGGCCCCATCAACACTGGACCCCTGTATAGTGGATGCTATTAGAGGGGCAGGAATTGGTTACCACCTCCCTCGCGCTCGAACACATAGAGGGGGACGTCGAAAGCAGAAGAACATCGGCATTGTGTGTGGAAACAGGCCTGACCCTGCCACTACTACTCAACCCCCGCCAGCTGACAGCAGTAAATCCTCGGAGCAACAACACGGCGTGTCATCCTCGTGTTCCCGTCTTCCAGACAGCGCTAGGCCTGGTAATAGGCTTAGCGACAGTACAACGGCTACAACTAAGCGTTTGGCAGCTAACATGGACAACTTGATTCAAATTCCTCTTTCCTCCTCTGTTCGCAAGAACACTAAACTTACAGTTGCCTCTTTCAACGCCCAATCTGTTGGCCCAAAATTGTAGACAGAAAAGAGCTGGCATCACTTCCTTCATCACCGACAATGACATTGACCTACTGTTTGTGGTAGAGACATGGCTCAAACCGCAGGGGGATGAAGCCGTTTGTGCAGATTTGACCCCTGAGGGTTATGCCATCAAGTCTCTGCCACGCCCCTCTCGTCGTGGTGGCGGTATCGCTGTTATCTTATTACAGAGACACCCTCACCCCCCACCTCACCTTCAACTCTACCTTCCCGTTCGACCATTCTTCCTTCGAACTGTTCCAAGTCTCGCTGACCTCACAGCATAGTGTGTTGCATTTTATGTGTGTGTATCGTCCTTGGCCCACGTCTGTAAATAAACTGACTGAAACTTTGTTTTTTGAACAATTCCCTTGTCTGCTTGATCATTGTAACACGCTTCATGGAAACCTGTGTCTGTTAGGGGATTTTAATTTTCATGTTGACTCTCCAACTGATCGTAGCTCTATTAAGTTTTTAGAAGTGTTAGATATGTACAATCTTCATCAATCTGTGTCCGGACCCACTCACAAACATGGCCACACTCTGGACTTGGTGATAGAAAGGCCCAGTGATGGAGTTCACCGATCCTCAGAGGTCAATCATGACCTCGAGTCTGACCATGTTTGTGTTGTGAGTTTGTTTGACATAGAGCTCCCTGTCCACAAACACGTGTACCGCAGCGTCAGAAATATCCGCGCAATCGACAGAACTGTTTTCGGAAATGATATCAAAGAAGAATTATCTAAGTACACATCTAGTTCTTGTACTGCCGCCGAGTACGATAGTGCCCTTCGGTCAGTATTGGACAAACATGCTCCTGTTTCTTCACGCAAAGTTTCTTCTAGCAGAGAATCAAGTCCTTGGTTTAGTGTGATGCCTAACGAAATAAAAGAAGCAAAGAAAAAACGAAGACAGGCCCAAGCACAATCAGATTCTTCAGGGCTCACTGTACATAAACAAATATATAATAAAGCTAAAAAATGTGTGACTTTCTTGACAGATCAGGCAAAAACGATGTACTACAGTACCAAAATTGCAGCGGCAAGATCTAGTAAAGAACTGTATTCTATTACAAACAAACTGTGTGCAAGGGTTAAACCTACCAAACTTCCGACTGTTTACCCCCCACCATCATTGCCATGTGTGTTTTCTGATTTCTTTCATTCCAAAATTGAGAACATTAGGAAAGAGCTTGACTTGCAGCCCACTGTCTCCCACCCCATAGGCAAAGATTTTGTAGGCTCCCCTCTTGTTGCTTTTTCGCCTGTGTCTGAGAAAGATGTCTTTGATGTTTTGAAAAGATCTGCCCCCAATACGTGTGACCTTGACCCTTTACCAACCCCTTTGTTGTATGAATGTCTTGATGTTGTTGTGCCTGTCATGACTCAGATCATAAACGACTCTTTTCTGAGTGGTGTTTTCCCTGACCTGTACAAAACTGCTCTTGTTAAACCCTTGATAAAGAAGCCTACCATGGATCATAATGACTTGAAAAGTTATCGGCCTGTGTCCAACTTAGCATTTGTCTCCAAAATAATCGAGAAAATTGTCCTTGCACAATTGTCTAACCATCTGTCAGCAAACAATTTGTTCAGCCCCCTCCAGTCTGCCTATCGACCTGCTCACAGCACACTGAAACGGCTCTGACTAAAGTTCTTAACGATCTCCTCTTAGCTCTTGACAACAAAAAAAAAAAAAAAAAAAAAAAAAAAGGAAAAGTGTCAGTCTTGACTCTCCTAGTCGGCAGCATTTGATACAATAGATCACACCATTCTTCTATCTCGGCTGGAACGTGTTTTTGGAATCCATTCTACAGTTCTACAGTGGTTCTCCTCATATCTAACAAATCGCTTTCAGACTGTCTTGATCAACAACTGCAGTTCAGATCCGAAGTTAATTTCTTGTGGTGTACCTCAGGGATCTGTATTGGGGCCAGTTCTCTTTGTCCTGTACACTGCTCCTCTCTCTGATGTTTTTGCTAGTCACTCTGTTATTGACCATTCCTTTGCTGATGATACCCAGCTTCAAAAAATCGGCAGAACCTACCCAACTTGACAGCGCTATTCAGTCTATGGAATCATGCATTCATTATGTCAAATCCTGGATGACATGCAACAAATTAAAACTTAATGATGACAAAACGGAAGCTCTGATTGTTTCCTCTCAGCGTATGT
This sequence comes from Phymorhynchus buccinoides, assembly GCA_017654935.2. Classification (NCBI taxonomy): domain Eukaryota; kingdom Metazoa; phylum Mollusca; class Gastropoda; order Neogastropoda; family Raphitomidae; genus Phymorhynchus; species Phymorhynchus buccinoides. Next base: position 36,216,165 of record CM065686.1, read on the forward strand.
CTGCAACTATATCTCTTCCAGAAACTCTTACAGTTGGCAATGCTTGTGTTCAGTTTTCTAAGTCAGCAAAGAATCTCGGAGTTACCCTCGATTCAAATCTTACAATGCATAAACAGGTTATTAATCTCATACGTTCCATCAATTATGAGCTCAGACGAATCAGTGCTGTTCGACACTTTCTGTCTGTTGCAGCCACGAAAACTCTTATTTCTGCCTTTATTCTTTCCCGCATTGACTATTGCAACTCTCTTCTCTGTGGCTGTCCTAAGTATCTCCTGCAACGTGTTCAAAAACTGCAAAACAGTGCAGCACGCCTCACTCTCAAGATTCCACGTTCTGATCATATAACACCTCATCTTCGTAACTTGCACTGGCTTCCAGTAGAGGCTAGAATCAAGTATAAAATAGCTTGCCTTTGTTTCGGTGCTGTTCACTCCTCTGGTCCCGTCTATCTCTCCGAACTAGTAACTGTCTACTTACCTGCTCGCTCCCTACGTTCTTCCTCTGACTGCTGCACACTCAAAGTTCCTCGGGTCCACACGAAATCGTTTGGTGAACGATCCTTCTACTATTTAGCACCTCACTTATGGAATTCCCTCCCACAACATGTCCGCTCATCTGACTCTATTTCCGCCTTTCGCTCTGCCCTTAAAACTCACTTGTTTCGGACATATTATGATTGATTTGTGTTTGTGTGTTTGGTGTGAGGTGTGTGTGTGTGTGTGTGTGTGTGTGTGTGTGTGTGTGTGTGTGTGTGTAGGGGGGGGGGGGGTCAGTTTTATTGCAGAAATCTTGTAAAAAAAATATTTATAATTATTTTATTATTCGTATTTTGTATGTAGAATGTCTACGTCTTGTAAACTTTAAATGCTTGTCAATGAGGTAGAAGGGTATTTTTGTTTTTGCAAAATTTGTCTATTATAATTAGTCATGTAATTGATGATGGCAGTATGATTTTATTTCAAGTTGCAGTATTGTATTCAAACTTGATTGGGAATGTGAATGTGGTCTCTATGAGTTTCTTCTTAGAATGTTCATGTTGTAACTATTTTACTTGTATAATTATTGTGTGTGCGTGTGTGCGTGCGTGTGCGCGTGCATGTGTGTGTATATATATATGTGTGTGTGTGTGTGTGTGTGTGTGTGTGTGTTGTGTGTGTGTGTGTGTGTGTGTGTGTGTGTGTGTGTGTGTGTGTGTGTGTGAGTGTGTGTGTGTGGTGTGTGTGTTTTTCTTTTTTCCTTGTGAAGTAAGGAAGTAAGAGAACGTTGTGTGTAAGCATCGTGCTTATTTTACTTTCTAATGATTAATTATTTGTTTGCCTTTAATGTTCTTGTTATCAATGTAAAGCGCACTGAGCTCATGTGAGAAAGAGCGCTATATAAATTCCCATTATATTATTATTATTACTCTTATTTCTCTGCGGTTATTTTTGACGCTAAAATGCGAACTTAAACACTTAAACATGCGTGCGTGCTTGTGTGCTTGTTTTGCGCATGCGTGCGTGAGTGGCGTGCGTGCGCGCGTGTGTGTAAGTGTGTGTATGTGTATGTGTGTGTGTCATCGCTTGCGTGTTTGTATGTGTTGTGAATGCATGTGTGCGAGTGCGCGCGTATGTATGTATGTATGTATGTATGTGTATGTATGTATGTATGTATGTATGTATGTATGTATGTATGTATTGTATGTATGTATGTATGTATGTATGTATGCATGTGTGTATGTATGTATGTATGTATGTATGTATGTATGTATGTATGTATGTATGTATGCATGCATGCATGCATGTATGTGTTGTGAATGCATGTGTGCGAGTGCGCGCGTATGTATGTATGTATGTATGTATGCATGTATGTATGTATGTATGTATGTATGTATGTATGTATGTATGTATGTATGTATGTATGTATGTATGTATGTATGTATGTATGTATGTATGTATGTATGTATGTATGTATGTATGTATGATGGATGTATGTATGTATGTATGTATGTATGTATGTATGTATGTATGTATGTATGTATTGCATGTATGTGTGTATGTATGTATGTATGGATGTGTACTGTATGTATGTATGTATGTATGTATGTATGTATGTATGTATGTATGTATGTATGTATGTATGTATGTATGTGTATGTGTGTATGTATGTATGTATGTATGTGTGTGTATGTATGTATGTATGTATGTATGTATGTATGTATGTATGTATGTATGTATGTATGTATGTATGTATGTATGTATGTATGTATGTATGTATGTATGTATATATGTATGTATGCATGCAAGTATGTATGTACATGCGTATGTGTGTTTAAATGCGTGTGTGTTATTATATATGTTTTTGTGAGTATCTGTGTGAATGCGTGTAT
>CM065686.1:36223535-36233535 GCA_017654935.2 Phymorhynchus buccinoides
TTTCATCTTTTCTTAAAAAACCCATTTTCGGAATGTGCTAATGCTTGTCCTTTTAGCTTCAGAGTAGCCAAGGATTTAGAACTGAATAAGAATAAAAATGAATGCGTAATTTTGTAAAAGTTTAACTACGGTTTTTATGTGAAAAGCTGCAGTGTGCTACGATCGATCATAATAGTGGGCACGTTAAGGTTAAGGCAAGAAGATAAAATGGGCTGTGTGCTGTATGCCACAAAATATCTGGTAAAATCTATCATTAGGTCTTTGCTCATGCTCATGTCTACTTCTTCTTCTTCTTCTTCTTCTTCTTCTTCTTCTTCTTCTTCTTCTTCTTCTTCTTCTTCTTCTTCTTCTTCTTCTTCTTCTTCTTCTTCTTCTTCTTCTTCTTCTTCTTCCTTTCTTTCTTTTTATTTTCTTCTGGGCAGAATTATGCATAAGTATTTCCTCACCAACAAAAGCATACGATCAATCATCCAATCATTCATCTTCTTTTCAACGTCACCATGTTTCTTTCCGATACACTTACTCTTTGAGTCTCTCTCTCTCTCTCTCTCTCTCTCTCTCTCTCTCTCTCTCTCTCTCTCTCTCTCTCTCTCTCTCTCTCTCTCTCTCTCTCTCTCTCTCTCTCTCTCTCTCTCTCTCTCTCTCTCTCTCTCTCTCTCTCTCTCTCCTTTCGTTCTTTCTCATATCTCTCTACTAAACAGTCTATTTGCACACCCGCAGTTGCAAAACCTCAGGTATTAGTATTCAGTTTGTCAGACACCCAAGAGCAATGCATTGAGAACATGTTTTGCTTAGACACCAAACATACTGAATTGGCAATGTATTTAAACGTCAGCAATGTTGAATTTTAAAAAAGGATTCCATTTAGTTATGATTACACGTGTTTGACAATTCCAAAGCTTGCATTTTTCGACTCAAAGCATGCTGCATGCTGATGAAATCCTGCTTAACGTCCTCCGGTCTGGAACAGACACATATGGAAGATTAGTAGATATAAAAAAAAGATGGTGGGAACGATCCTGGAGGCAATGCCCGTAGGCAGTGCAACACCAAGAAAGTCCCGAATTTTTAACAATTCAGATGTGTATAATTGAAGGCATAATGCTGAAGAACACAATACAAAATACAATCATGACACTGGACTGCCTGTATTATTTATTATTATGACCACGCACGCACACACACACACACAGAGGGCAGGATGAAAAAAAGCTTTGTTAGCTTATTCTTTAACCCTCAATAAAGATGATTTTGACTTGACTTGACTTGACACACACACACACACACACACACACACACACACACACAACACACACACACACACCACACACACACACACACACACACACACACACACACTCATACAGAAGACAACAACAGTGGTGAAGAGAGTTACTGCACATACAATAGCTAAGCAAGATATATATGGATTTTGTGTTGTAGTAGAAATTATAATTCTGATTTCTACTGGATGTTTTGTTGTAATTGAACTAAAAATATCATAAGCAAGATATATATGGATTTTGTGTTGTAGTAGAAATTATAATTCTGATTTCTACTGGATGTTTTGTTGTAATTGAACTAAAAATATCATAAGCAAGATATATATGGATTTTGTGTTGTAGTAGAAATTATAATTCTGATTTCTACTGGATGTTTTGTTGTAATTGAACTAAAAATATCATAAGCAAGATATATATGGATATTTTGTTGTAGTAGAAATTATAATTCTGATTTCTACTAGTACGATGTGTACTGACAGCCAGTAATAAATGGAATTCAATACATTTTGGAAGCAGCATATCATAACAGTTGTAAGAGAAGAAGAAACAAGAGGTGGGGGGTGAATATTGATATTTTAAGAGCGGCGATCATTTAATTCTAAAGGGCCAGCCACACGTCCACTAAACTCGCAAGACTGTACGATGCGATTCGATCACGTGATCTCGATGCGCCACTCCCATTTGCTCTTGGAGACCACGTGATCGAATCGTATCGTACAGTCGTGCGATTTAAGTAGACGTATGGCTGGCCCTTTAAAAACCCTTTCATCGCCACTGTCGCCTGTTGGCACCACAATGATTTAACACCCATGTCACTGAAAGGCATCGAATGAGGGTCTGGTATCCACTGACCTTATGTACTTAATTTTAAGAGGTAAGGACAGGCCCTATGTTATGCATGTCACAAAGGAATTCTGGGTATATTGCAGACAGAAATTATCTTGAAATACCCAGGTAAGTTTTATGGAAAGTTTTGGCTGAAACATGGCTGGCGTTGAAAGGGTTAAAAGCCTAGCCACGATTTGATCCCAACACGATTGGTGTGTAACGATGTCTGTGAGTCGAGATTCGCGTGACATACTTCCGTCTAAAAACAATGCTACTATTTTCGCTCACTATACTCAATACACGATTCAAATAACATGTCTGGTACACAAATACAGATATTTTATCAGATTCGTCTACGGTGGATTACAAATATCCAGGTGGGAGCAACCCGAATTTCACAGAGACGCCTCTGTGACTAGGGGAAGACGGGGTAAAAAGCACATGGGCGGGTAAGAAGCCCATTTCCAATTATCTCATGAAATGAAGCAATTTTCAGTCTCATTTTGCCCATGAGACGAGCGTTAATGTCTAGCATTCGTCTCATGGGCAAATATTTTACTGAAATTTTCTTTCTTTCATGAGATAATTGGGGTGGGCTTCTTACCCGCCCATGCGCTTTTTACCCCGTCTTCCCCTATAATGTACCTAACCTAACCTAACCTAACCTAACGTAATATAGTGAACATAACTAGTAGGATTTCATCAGAATTATGTAGACAGTAGAATTGCGCATGTATCATGCCTCACAAATATCAAAATCGGGTCGATGTGAATCGAATCGTATGTAGTGTGTAGCTAAGCATGGGAGACCCACCCCGTCACGTGTCAAAATCACGGTTTTCACGTGTTTTCCCTCTTATAGCTGGCAGGAAATCTTCCTAGCATAAGAGGGAATGTGACACGTGACGTGGGGGGTCGATAAGAAAGAAGTTGTTGATCAAGTTGTGAACTGTAATCAACTAACTCAAGTTTGCAGCTCAGCTGTGTCGCATGAAAATAGGTAGCTCGTAAAAATAAGTAGCTCGCTATTATGAGAGTCTGTATTTGCGACAACCACAAATTTCACTTTTTCTGTACTTTAACCATTTAACTAACCCTAACCCTAACCCTAACCCTATCCCTAACCCTAGAAAAAAGTGAAATTTGTGCTTCATGCTCAATGTCGCAAATACACACTGTCATAGGTAGCGAGCTACTTATTTTTACGAGCTACCTATTTTCATGCGACAAGCTGTGCCCTCAGACGACATATCAGTTGTTCAGTCATTCGATGTTTCAGATTTGGCACGAAAGAGTTTGGGAAGTGTTCACAATTCGACTCAACGAAGCAAACACGGAAGAGGAGAAGCAGAAATGTTATTCCCTTTTGGAGGAACGCATATTAAGCCAGTGATCTGACAACAAGAAAGAATCATTAAGATCAGTGAGGAGAAACACTCTTTTACCTTCCTGGGGCAAGGGCACCAAATGCATTTTGTGGAGCAAAGATTTAACCCTTTCACCGCCAATGTCGCATTTTAGCACCACAATGATTTAAAACCTGTCACGAAAAGGCCTCAAAGCAGGGTCTGTTATCCAAAGAGCCTATTTTCATAGTTTTGGGAGGTAAGGATAGGCCTTACTTTATACATGGCACAGAGGAATCCCCAAAATTGCAGATGGGTTTTTTTCTCTACCCACGTAAGTTTAATGGACATTTTTGGTTGAAATATGGCTGGCGGTGAAAGGGTTAAATGTTGGAGTCAGAAACATTTGAAGGTACAGCGGGTTAGGTGCCAAAGACATTTTGTTTTGTGCCAAGAGCACATGGTCCTGTTGTAAGAAGAGGGGAGCTCTTTTCTTCTTCTTGCATAATTATAGCGATGGCTTGGAGTCAAAACGGACTATCTTTAGATAGTCCATTGACGTATTATTGGACTTATTGCAAGGCAAACTAATAACATGCATAAAAAAAAGACTGCAGAAATATTTTAAAAAAAGCATCACCCCCTTTTTATATTTCTGCAGTCATTGATTGATACAAAGTTATCAGTTTTTGTAATAAGTCTAATAATACGTCAATGGACTATCTAGAGATTGTCCGTTTTGACTCCAAGCCATCGATATTAGCATCCTCCATCAACAATTTGATGATTATGAACACCATAGCCCGATTCAACGCCATAGCCCGATTCCATGATATCGTGTTGGCTACGGCGGTTGTGACAAAACGTGGGCTGAGGTAAAGGCAAATCCTGCAAAGTGACAGCGGAAAGGAGTTCAAAGGTCATCAACGAAGTGTGTGACCCCCACGGATCCTGCAAAGTGACAGCGGAAAGGAGTTCAAAGGTCATCAACGAAGTGTGTGACCTCCACGGATCCTGCAAAGTGACAGCGGAAAGGAGTTCAAAGGTCATCAACGAAGTGTGTGACCCCCACGGATCATGTAAAGTGACAACGGAAAGGAGTTCACTGCAAAGATCAACAACGAAGTGTGTGACCCCCACGGATCATGCAAAGTGACAACGGAAAGGAGTTCAAAGGTCATCAACGAAGTGTGTGACCCCCACGGATCCTGCAAAGTGACAACGGAAAGGAGTTCACTGCAAAGGTCATCAACGAAGTGTGTGACCCCCACGGATCCTGCAAAGTGACAACTGAAAGGAGTTCAAAGGTCATCAACGAAGTGTGTGACCCCCACGGATCCTGCAAAGGGATAACGGAAAGTTCACTGCAAAGGTCATCAACGAAGTGTGTGACCCCCACGGATCCTGCAAAGTGACAACGGAAAGGAGTTCACTGCAAAGGTCATCAACGAAGTGTGTGACCCCCACGGATCCTGCAAAGTGACAACTGAAAGGAGTTCAAAGGTCATCAACGAAGTGTGTGACCCCCACGGATCCTGCAAAGTGACAACGGAAAGGAGTTCACTGCAAAGGTCATCAACGAAGTGTGTGACCCCCACGGATCCTGCAAAGTGACAACGGAAAGGAGTTCACTGCAAAGGTCATCAACGAAGTGTGTGACCCCCACGGATCCTGCAAAGGGATAACGGAAAGGAGTTCACTGCAAAGGTCATCAACGAAGTGTGTGACCTGTCGCCTGGCATCACCATCATACATGGGCGTCCCAGATATCCAGAAAGTCAGTAAAATTAGTTTTGACAAGTTGATTCCAATTTGCACTTAATTCCATTTCCTACTGGCTGTCAGTACAAATCGGAATTCCGATTTGTACTAGTAGAAATCAGAATTCCAATTTCTACTAGAAAAAGTCCGGTAGAAATTAGAATTCCGATTTCTACTAGGGGAAGACGGGGTAAAAAGCGCATGGGCGGGTAAGAAGCCCACCCCAATTATCTCATGAAATAAAGAAAATGTCAGTCAAATTTGCCCATGAGACGAATGCTAGACATTAACGCTCGTCTCATGGGCAAAATGAGACTGAAATTTGCTTCATTTCATGAGATAATTGGGGTGGGCTTCTTACCCGCCCATGCGCTTTTTACCCCGTCTTCCCCTAGTAGAAATCAGAATTCCAATTTCTACTAGAAAAAGTACGGTAGAAATTAGAATTCCGATTTCTGCTAGTACAATTCGGCATTCCGATTTGTGCTAGTGGGATTCCGAATCCCACTGGATTCCCATTGTGACATAAATATGAAAGATAAGATATTAGAGAACAGAAAATACCCGTAGCTCAAAACTGATCTTTTAACGAGATTGTGTTCTTGTTTTCTAAGTCTGTTGTATGAGAAACTAACCCTATCACTTAACCCTTTCACCGCCAGTCATTTTTCAGCAAAAACAAATTCATTAAATTTACCTGGGTAGAGAAAGAAATCTGTGGTAATATTGGGGATTCCTCTGTGACCTATTTAAAGTAAGGCCTCTCCTTACCTCCCAAACTTAAGAGAACAGGGTCTTTGGATAACAGACCCTGATTTGATGCCTTTTAGCGACATGGGTGTTAAATCATTGTGGTGCCAGCATGCGACATTGGCGGTGAAAGGGTTAATGTACGTTTCGTCACGCCGGGTCACAAATTGCCTTGTGCAAAGTGAGAGGGAAAATCCCCGGTACCCAGGTTCGAACTCGGGTTTACTTGACACGAAGCGAACGCGCTACCACTGTGCCACTCTACACTCTCTGTTGTGTCTGTGAGTGCGCGTATGCGCCCGTACGTATCCGCTTCTCTGTAGTTTTTGTTTGTGGCTCAAGCCACAAACCTATAACTCACTTTGTCGGTCGGTCGGTCTGTCTGTCTGTCTGTCTGTCGATCCAAAATTGTCGCACATTTTGACAAAATTGTCGCACTTCAAATCGAGGCTACACTTCTGGCCGCTCTTTAAAATGATGTATTTTAAAAGCGTACAAAATAATAAACATACGTAATACAGACACTACGACAGACACGACGAGTATGCGGCGCTTCTTTCAATGAGAAAAGTAGGATACACAGTTTTAAATGTTTTCCAAAAGATATAAAAAGTTACGAAATGGTGCAGAGATAACATTCTGGTTTACAGATTAAAATTATTGAAAAGCCAGGGGAGGTGACTCATGGTTGGAGTGGTAAAAATAGACCGCGAGCCACAAACTATTGCGATTTCGCGCTTGTTATATTGAATAATCGTGGTTTCTTTTTACATGTCATAAAGTTTTATGTGTTGGGTATTTCATTATTATGTTCTTATTGTATATGTGTTTATGCCGTGCCACATATCAATTTCTCACGTTTGAGATAATAAAGTAGTCTTGAGTCTTGAATCAAATGAGAGAGAGCCGGCAATATTAACATTTCTTCCCCTCACAACACTATCTGAACCATCTTAGACGGGAAAAGTGCTGTCTCTATAGGGGATTTGAAGAATGAAAATATCACTTTTTTCCGTCAAAAAAGTCACCAATATTTTCTGTCCCGGATAGTACACTTGACACTTGGAGCGCAAGTGAAGTCATAGTGCGCGTGCACTACAACTGCACTTGTACCGTTGAGGGGAAGAAATGTTAATATTGCCAGAGAGCCTTATATAAATGCACATTGTCATGACGATTTCATGACACCAAACATAAAACTGTGCTTTGTAAGAAAAAACAAAACAAAACAAATATATGTGCACTTTGTAACGCGAACTCATCCCGGCAACTAAGATTTGTTAAAAATATCATGCTGGAACTGGGGGAGGGGGTGGGGGTGTTCTCAGTCAGAAAAAAATAAAAACAACAGAAAAATCGAAACCACACCAGCAAAACGTTACTGCCGTACAATCATTATCTACACTTAAAGTATTCTACTTCTGTAAATTAAGCTACTTCAGAACGGAACATCAGCCTACTACAGTGAGAAACCACATTTCCTAACCCTTTCGTAAAACCATTAAAGACCCACTGACCCAGCCAGATTAACTCCCTTGGGTTTTTTTTTCTGGGTAGGTGTGACCCACATACAAGTTCCCCCATACACGATCGAGGCTGCTCCTTAAAGTGATGTCTCGTTTTCGTGTATGGGGGGATTTTGTATGGGAGTCATACCTGGTCGAAACGAGATTCCTTACCACAGCGAGAGAGGGAAACCCGTGAAACCCGTGATTTTCACTCAAGGATCTGGTGGGTCTTTAAACTCTTGTCTTACCCATCCTGTTAGCAAGTTCAATGGGAAGTGTGGTTTTGCATAGTTGGATCTTTTTACCATGGGGGGGGGGGGGGGGGGGGGGGGGGGGGGGGGTTTTTGGATTCCCTTGTCGTATTAGGGGAAGTTAATGGTTAAAGGGGCACCCTGATGGATGAGGTTGTTTGCAAGAAACACGTCGAGATCACCAGGAAAACACCCTTTCACAGGGATCACAACACTCACTTTGCTCTGGTTTCCTATAAATAAAACCGTCAAATCGGCGATTCCGCCTTGCTGGGGGTGCTGGGAATCAAATTATTTCGATTCCGCCTGAGTTTAGACCCAATCGTTTTCAAGAAATGTCCACAATACAAGCCTTTTTTTCTTTCTTTTTCATGCAGTTTACCAAAAGGATTTTCGCTCACAACAAAGGAAATAGCTCCACTTTTTTTTTTACTGCACTACAAAGAAGAAAAAGCTTCAACCACAACGAGTGGCCTCCACGCACCCCATCCAAAATAGCTTCCCTCTCCGGCATCTCCGCCAAGGAGGAATCGCCGTTTTGGCGGTTTGATTTCTAGGAAGCCAGAGCAAAGTGAGTGTTCCGATCCTTGAAAAGGATGTCTTTCTGGTGATCTCGACGTGTTTCTTGCAAAAACTCACCCGTCAGGGTGCCCCTTTAAGAAAGAGACAGGGGACAACAGAAAGAAAGAAAGAAAGAAAGAACGAAAGAAAGAACGAAAGAAGGAAAGATTTAAATAAAGAAATCGCCTTGGCATAAGGCTGTGTCAGACCAATTGACGTAAGCTAGAACACCAAGGCTACATCAAAATGTTGCTATGTTCTGCATAGTTATGCGGGGATTGTCTTTAGCCATGGCAAGCTCCTGGCATAGCATCATCAGTCCAAAATCCTCCGAAGTCGGAGTGTGGCTGCCACCGTAGGCGGGGTAATAAAAACAAACACGATCACACGCGTAATGTTCTCATCCCTTGATGGTGCATTTGTGCCATAGTGTTCAAGTGCTTCGGCTTTTGGGATGATTCATCCCTTGATGGTGCATTTGTACCATAGTGTTCAAGCGTTTCGGCTTTTGGGATGATCCCTGGAGTCTTTTAGCCAGGGTAAGACACCAACAACAACGACAAAGAAAAAGAAATAAAGAAAGAATGAAAGAAAGAAAGAATGAATGAAAGAAAGAAAGAAAGAAAGAAAGAAAGAAAGAAATATAGAAAGAACGAACAAAAGAAGAAAGAACAAGAAAGAAAGAAAGAAAGAAAAATAAGAATTATGAAGAAGAAAGAAGAAAGAAAGAAAGAAGAAAGAAGAAAGAAAGAAAGAACAAAGAGAAAGAAAGGAACCTAGTCAGACAGACAGACAGTCAGACAGACAGACAGACAGATAGACAGATGGTCACACGCAAAGGAAGACAGTCGAGTCAGAGAAACAGACAAACACAAATATACGGCCGGACTTTCGACACAAAGGAAGGCTTTCAAAGGAATCGACCCAGACGAGTTTAATAAACAAAAGGTCCCTGAAGACAATAGCTCCACAAGGGGGAGAGGGGAGGTGGAAGGGGGGGTGGGGGGAGGGGGGTAGACTACAACAAACACGAGGGGTTGGGGGAACAGGATGAGGGTGGGCTGGGGGGGACTAGACTACAACAGGGGAACACGAGGGCTTGGACAAACAGATGAGGGCTGTGCTGCGTTAAAATATTCTTCTAGGGGAATTGGAAAGATAAAGGAAATTTTTCCTTCTGTACTTCTTCTTTTCATTCTCTTCTTCTTCTTCTTCTTCTTCTTCTTCTTCTTCTTCTTCGTCTTCTTCTTCGTCTTCTTCTTCTTCTTCTTCTTCTTCTTCTTCTTCTTCTTCTCTTCTTTTTCTTTTTCTTTTTCTTTTTCTTTTCTTCTTCTTCTCTTCTTCTTCTTCTTCGTCTTATTCTTCTTTTATTCTTCTTCGTCTTATTATTCTCCTCTCTTCTTCTCTTCTTCTTCTTTCTTCTTCTTTTTCTTCTTCTTTTTCTTCTTCTCTTCTTATTCTTCTTTCTTTTTCTTCTTCTTCTTCTTCTTCTTCTTCTTCTTCTTATTCTTCTTATTCTTCTTCTTCTTCTTCTTCTTCTTCTTCTCTTCTCTTCTTCTTCTTCTTTTTCTTTTTCTTCTTTTTCTTTTTCTTCTTCTTCTTCTTCTTCTTCTTCTTCTTCTTCTTCTTCTTCTTCTTCTTCTTTCTTCTTCTTCTTCTTCTTCTTCTTCTTCTTCGTCGTCGTCCTTCGTTCTTCGTCTTGTCGGTTTCTT
>CM065686.1:36246035-36248535 GCA_017654935.2 Phymorhynchus buccinoides
GTTAAGTATGTCTTATACCATAGTGTATGGGATTCATAGCGCGTGGTGTACTGGCTTATCCCTACTAAGAACTTAACTTGACACAATAACAAGAAGGAAAATACCATGTGGAAAAAAAGAGAGAACAAGTGCAACACCGAGCGGCTGCAAAGTCCCCTCGCAGCATCGCCGAGCTACTCCGAAATCGGAATGTGTCGGCTGTAGACATACATAAAAACGCATCAAAACAGCGCGTAACTACATAAAAACGCATCAAAACAGCACGTAACTGAATAGTTTTGTTATATATATAGCCTTGGGGTTCGGACCCGTGATTTGAGCGCGCGCGATCATGTGAACACGCGCGCACAGACAAATTCATGACAACTGTGCTATAGACCATTCATCAAGAAATGTTGTGGGGAAAAAAAACTGCATTGAAATACATGCAAAACTTCGCGAGACATTAGCGATTATGTGTTTCGGGGTTTGAACCCCGTAACTGGCGCGACCTTGACCTTAATGTCAAACTAAATACATCAGTGGATAGCTTGCATCTTGGCAAACTAGTACACCAAATTTGATGATGATAGACTGAATAGTTTTTGAGAAAAACGGACGAATAGCTGGACGGACGGACGGACGGACGGAGGCACGCCGGACGGACGCCGGACGGACCAGACCAAAAACAATAGTTCCGAACCTTCGGCTCGGGGACTAAAAACGACTAAACTAAACACACAGTGGAATTGAACTGAGCTACTGCTGCTGCTGTTTATTGCTGCTCCTATTCTTCTTCTCGTTGTTGTCGTCGTTGTTGTCGTCGTTGTTGTCGTCGTTGTTGTCGTCGTTGTTGCTGTTGCTTTTTTCCCCGTTTAGCTCTGAATGGAGAATGGCGTGCTTTTCCCACCCCCACCAAAAATATTCTAAAAGGGTCAGATGGATTACTTAAAAGCTCGGCGAACGGGGCTGATAGAGTTATCGTTAGTGCGGACGTGTACACTATTCACAGTGGAGGCTATCCAAAAACTCGGACTGGAACTTAAACGGAGAATTCAACTGGCCTATCGATGTGTAAAATGTGTCACGTTTCAAAGGGACATAACCAGTGTTTCTGTCCTCACTACTCATATAGGGAAAAGAGACCGGATGTTTATCTTCCCCTGTACAGTCTTTGCCCCCACCCCCACCCCTCGTTTTCCGCGAAATCTTCTCTTTATATTTCGTCAACAACGTTCTATTACTACATCATAATAATATAACCCCCTAAAAATAAAGATAGAACTGAATCTGAGATAAGGTTTGGTTAGCTTTTGTTTCACGTTCTTGTGTTCAGTATTCTTGTTCTTTTTTGTTTGATTTCATGTTTCTCAAGTCGGGATCTTATTACCTTTACCAAGAATATGATCATCACCCACGCGTAGGCTTAAAGGGGCACCCTGACGGATGAGTTTTTGCAAGAAACACGTCGAGATCACCAGAGAGACAGCCTTTTCAAGGATCGGAACACTCACTTTGCTCTGGTTTCCTAGAAATCAAACCGTCAAAACGGCGATTCTTCCTTGGCGGAGTTGCCGGAGAGATAAGCCATTTTTTGACGGGGTGGGTGAAGGACACTCAGAGTGGTTGAAGCTTTTTCTTCTTTGTAGTGCAGTAAAAACAAATTGGAGCTATTTCCTTTGTTGTGAGCGAAACTCCTTTTGGTAAACTGTAAATAAAAAGGCTTGTATTGTGGAAATTCCGTGATTTGGTCTAAGCGACTCAGGCAGCCATTAGAAAAGAAAAGGCTAGGCACATGCCTTCTCTTTCACTAAAATAATTTGACTTCCAGCACCTCCGCCAAGGAGGAATCGCCGATTTGACGATTTGATTTCTAGGAAACCAGAGCAAAGTGAGTGTAGTGATCTCTGTAAAGGGTGTTTTCCTGGTGATCTCGACGTGTTTCTTGCAAAAAATCTCATCCGTCAGGGTGACCCTTTAAGCCTGACCTCCAAGTCACATTCAAGAGAGGGTCTAAGATACTGAGATACACACAGGCGGAAAGTGAGCACGCTTGGAATGGTCAAAAGTTTAAATCCGATGCGGAGGTGGTCAACAATAATCAACATTTGAAGTTTTGTTTCTTTGGTCATTGTAACTATTAACCTTGAATTAATCCCGTAAGGATGGGCTCATAATATTACTGACTTTCACAAGAAATGTGAACATAACACTCATAAAAATCCTGTTTGTTGAAAAACAATATTTTTCTTCAAGAAATCAAATAATGAATTTCATATAAATCCCAAACACACAAATTAATGAAGTTCTCGAATAGAAGCATTTTGGAACTGCGCAAACACATTAAGATTGCATTCCCTATTTCAGACGAAGAACAAACGAATGCTAAACAAACGAATGCTAAACAAACTCGTTTACTTTATTAAAGTTATTCCGAAGGAATATTAAATTTCACACAGCTTCCATAGATTGATCAGTATGGCAACAGTCCTGAATGGCTATTCTTGTTGACGGGGCTGTA
>CM065686.1:36268535-36271035 GCA_017654935.2 Phymorhynchus buccinoides
TGCTTGTAACTTCCTCTAATCCATCACTCTCTTTGACTCTGCCTTTTCCCTTGGCTTACTGTCATCTGCTGTCTTTCTATCTTACAGGTCCCATTCTCCTGCCTTTTTTCTTCTTCTATGAATTCTTAACAAAGATTTCTTCAGCCGCAGTCGGACATGCTGGGCCCTAACTATTTCTTAAGTTAGGCGCATAACGGCAGCATGGCGCATCTACGCTCATATGACAGGAAACTGTCTGAGCGAACGAAGAAGAAGAAGAAGAAGAAGAAGAAGAAGAAGAAGAAGAAGAAGAAGAAGAAGAAGAGAAGCAAGGAGAGAGGATAATAGTGAAAGAAGGAAAGGTAACTCTCTGTAGTTAACTCCCTTCACTTTAAGTAATGAGGGGGAAACAGCTCTCTGTAATAAACTCCCTTCATCAACTCTCTCTGTAATGAACTCCCTTCACCAACTCTCTCTGTAATTAACTCTCTTCACCAACTCTCTCTGTAATTAACTCCCTTCACCAACTCTCCGTAATTAACTCCCTTCACCAACT
Organism: Phymorhynchus buccinoides; assembly: GCA_017654935.2. NCBI lineage: Eukaryota > Metazoa > Mollusca > Gastropoda > Neogastropoda > Raphitomidae > Phymorhynchus > Phymorhynchus buccinoides. Next base: position 36,269,071 of record CM065686.1, read on the forward strand.
CTCTCTGTAGTTAACTTCCTTCACTTTGGTGAAGGGGGTTAATTACAGAGAGAGTTATCTTTCCTTACGTCTCCTACGTAAAAACAGGGCAGCCTTCAAATTTGAGCGAAACATACCAAAAGCGCGAATACTTTCTGTATTAAAAAAATGCGCGAATGTCTGATAGTCAAAAAGCGCGAACCCCTTATTCCGTGAATGTCTGATAGTCAGTGATATAATTTTGAATATTTGAAAGCAACATACACGATCCAATTGTGACTGTCTGTGAGTCATGATTCACGTGAAATACGTACGTCTAAAAAAATAATTCTACAATTTTCGCTCACTGTAACTCCAATAACTATAACTTTCTGAATGATACTGATTAACAATACCTTTAGTTTTGTTTATCATTATATTACTTGGCTTAAATGCAGTCTCCATCTGTTCAATCAATTGTGCAACGATGATGTTAACTTAAGGAGCACGGTATAAGCTTCGAGCTTCTTGTTGCTCTAATTACCCGGCCAGAGGCCGAGGTATTGCGATCGGTTTGTGTGTCTGTGTGTCTGTGTGTCTGTCTGTGTGTGTGTCTGTCTGTGTATCGATTATCTTAAAAACTACTGTTTGGATTTTGATTAAAATTGGCAGAGGGGTAGACAGCTTCAAAAGGAAGCTTCCTTTCGTTAATCAACACCGTGCTGACCTTGACCTTGAAGTTTGAGGACATCACTCGGTGCAAGGAAGTTTGTATAAAAGTTCAGCTGTATCTCGTGAACTGCTGAACAGAATCGCTTGAAATTTTGGGCTATGTATTTTATGCGTTCTGTAAGGGTGGAAAGTGGTGTGTTTATTGGGGGGTGGGGGGGTGGGGGACAGGACATGGGGGGGGTTGGGTCAGGACATAACTCTGGCCGGGTTTGCATTGTCACAATGCGTTGCTGCCGCTCAGCGATGCCCTTGTTGTTTTTGTATTTGATCGTTTTCAAATGAATACACATTTGTTGAAACCAAATAGACCGCCAATACACTGAAACCCAATGAAATGTCTGACACACACAAAAATACAGATATTTTCTTCAAATTCGTGCACATGGGACAACAAAATTACAGTGTGTAGTGTGTTGACTGTTGACTGTTGACTGTTAACCCTGTGGACTATGTCTCCTTTACACGAACAATAACTCTTCCAGTCATTATATGGGACTGGTCTCCCTTGACTAACCAACCCTCTAGATCTAAGCCGTTAGCAACTAGCAAACAGACCACGTTACACAGTGCACATAACTAGTACTACTAGTAGGATTATCATAGTTATTTAGACAGCAGAATTTCAGAATTTCTCATAAATGTCACAATCGGTTCGCAGTGAATCGAATCGTATGTTGTGTAAGCTTGCCCCTTTAGAGCGAGGTTGGGTGATGGCTGGTACCCACGTGTCGTCATATCCGGCCACAAGGAGCGCCATATCATGGGAGACCGCCATCTTAGTCCTTACTTTTTTTTGAAAAATGCCAGATCGATGCTGCGTATTTGGCTGTTCCAATTCGAAACTTATCTAAACTGTATTTATAACTGTATTTGAGCACTGGACAACGGGTTGAACCCGAAACGTCGTGTTTTGTTTTGCTCTGTTTTTTTTTTTTTATCATTAAACCGTTTCTTCTGGGTTTTAATTTCGACTTTGTTTTAATTTGTTGTGTATTTATAACATCTGGATGTTTTCTTTACACATTTAGATAACATTTTCACTTTGTTTACACACAAATAAGGACTAAGATGGCGACACTTCCGTTGGAATGGTCGAGATGCGCACGCAGGTGGGTTGGAGCCATATCGCAAAAATCTCAATTTGATTTTCTTCCGCGTGCACTTAATTAAATGCGCGGTGTCGGTTTGATTGTAAGCATCGTTGTGTTGTACTCAAGTAAGGTTATAAATAGAAGAATGTCGGTTCCTTATCTTGTGTAAAAACGAAATTTCAAG
>CM065686.1:36278535-36283535 GCA_017654935.2 Phymorhynchus buccinoides
CAGCCGCATGGCACATTTTCTGCTCCAGTCTTCTTCTTCTTCTTCTTCTTCTTCTTCTTCTTCTACTTCTACTTCTACTTCTTCTTCTTCTTCTTCTACTTCTACTTCTACTTCTTCTTCTTCTTCTTCTTCTTCTTCTTCTTCTTCTTCTTCGATCGCTCAAACAGTTTCCTGTCAATAGACGATTTTCGGGGAGAGAAAAACACACTAGGGGAGAGCACTTCGTGAAAATTAGAGTTGCTTACCTCCATGACTCGGTCAAATACCATGGCAACAATGCAACACTGGCGTCGAAGCTTGAAACCGCAGGATGCGAGTCGGCGACTTGCAAACATTTTTGTAGAAAAATAAGCAGTGGCCAGTTGCTACAAAGGGATAGAACTTGCAAACTGTGACGTAAAAATATAAATGACATCAAATTTATAATGACGCACTGCGTTCTACATGTAATGCTGTGTGTCTCCTCAAACACACGAAGCGAGGGCTGGGGATTTACATGATGGTAGAGTAACTTCCCCTGTTTGACCGATTGAATTAGGTAAGGTAACTCCTACACACCATGAAATTACTCCCCTTAATTATTTCCAAACAATTCCTATTATGAGCAACACACACACACACACACACACACACACACACACACACACACACACACACACACACACACACACACACACACACACACACACACACACTGTCAGACACATACAAACAGACCAAGTAAAAACACAACAACACACACAGAGGCTCTGCTTCAATTCACCAGGTACACCCTCTCACTCAATTCTTGTCGATTGTTTTGGGGTGTTTTTTTGGTCTTTCTTTCTTTCTTTTAAGTCACCACTGGCGATACTGACGAACGCGCACACTAGTATTATCAGGGGGTGAGGTGGTGGGTGAGGGCTTGGTCCCATCTGCAGTGGATTTGCTGTCACACCTGACCCAGTGCTAATCAGACACAAGATACAACGAGGAGAATACGAAGCGTTAAGACACCAGCCGCATGGCACATTTTCTGCTCCAGTCTTCTTCTTCTTCTTCTTCTTCTTCTTCTACTTCTTCTTCTACTTCTTCTTCTACTTCTTCTTCTTCTTCTTCTTCTTCTTCTTCTTCGTCTTGGCTTAAGCAGTGGCCAGTTGCTACAAAGGGATATAACTTGCAAACTGTGACGTAAAAATATAAATAACATCAAATTTATAATGACGCACTGCGTTCTACATGCAATGCTGTGTGTCTCCTCAAACACACGAAGCGAGGGCTGGGGATTTACATGATGGTAGAGTAACTTCCCCTGTTTGACCGATTGAATTAGGTAAGGTAACTCCTACACACCATGAAATTACTCCCCTTAATTAGTTCCAAACAATTCCTATTATGAGCGCAGATGCGGCATGCTGCCGTTATGCGCCTAACTATGAAATAGTTAGGCCCAGCAAGTCCGACTTCGGCTGAAGGATATCTTTTTGAAAGCGTTTCGTGAAAAAAGGCAGGAGAATGAACCGGTTAGGCAGACAGATAGTAGATGACAGTGAGCAAAGGGAAAAGGCAGAGTCAAAGAGTGACGGATGAGAGGAAGTTGCAAGCACAGAACTTCCAATAGGCGGGGGAACTATTTATACAAAAGACCCCCCCCCCCCCCGGTATGCCCACGGGGGGTTCTGCTCCAGTGACCTTGCCTTTTGACAAATGACCTTCATTTTCGACCTTGGCCTAGATAAATATTCTAACTACCCGCACGCATGCGGCATTTAAGCCTCCTATAGGTCCCTCTGTTCAAACGTTATCGTGTTAGCATACATGTATGAATTAATAGGGGAAGACGAGGTAAAAAAGCCCATGGGCGGGTTAGAATCCCATGCCAATTATCTCATGAAATTTCAGTCAAATTTGCCCATCAGACGAATGCTAAACATTAACACTCGTCTCATGGGCAAAATGTGACTGAAATTTGTTTCATTTCATGAGATAATTGGCATGGGCTTCTTACCCGCCCATGGGCTTTTTACCCCGTCTTACCCTACAGCCATGAGTAACATTACCAGCTTCGCTTGAAATCTCATTCGCCAGTCTTGCGAGGTTCTCATTCATATTATCAACCCGCTTACACCCCTAAAAAGCTGTCACGAACGCCAACATCTCCGCGAGAGAGAGAGAGAGAGAGAGAGAGAGAGAGAGAGAGAGAGAGAGAGAGAGAGAGAGAGAGAGAGAGAGAGAGAGAGAGAGAGAGAGAGAGAGAGACAGAGAGAGAGAGAGAGAGAGAGAGAGAGACAGAGAGAGAGAGAGACAGAGAGAGAGAGAGACAGAGAGAGAGAGAGAGAGAGACAGAGAGAGAGACAGAGAGAGAGACAGAGAGACAGAGACAGAGACAGAGACAGAGACAGAGAGACAGAGACAGAGAGATATACAGAGAGAGAGAGAGAGAAATAGAGATTTAGCGATGCCAACATCTCCGCTTGATTAAACGACAAGACGTTCAATGCTGCACTTGGTCATCTCCAAATAAGGAAAGGGACACCATTCGCGTGACAATGTCGGTTTTCAGCGAAACTTTGAGAATGTGTATCTTTTAACCATTCAGTCTGAAATTAAAAACTGACCCTAGCCCTATAACCCTAACCCTAACCCTAACCCTAACCCTAACCCTATCCCTAACCCTAACCAAAAACCTTGAACCGTCAAATACACGCAAACATAAAATTTTACTAAAAAAAACAAATGAGTGTTCCATGTTTGGAGATGACAAAGTGCAGTCTAGAAGGCGTCCGTTAGAAAGCGCGCACCGCTATAAAGCGCGCAGAAAAAAACGCGCACTTTGATGCCATAAAGCGCGCGCGGATTTAGCTACTTGAACACAGTGCACGCTATAAAACGCGCGCTTCCACTTCGGCCTGATGTTCCATGAATAGCGCAGGTTTCAATCTTTCAACAACAAAAATCTGTAAGTATAATGCAGTCGTCATTGCTGCTGTTACGTTTATAGCAATTGAAATGATGACATTCGCGTGCAAATTCAAATGCAACTAGGCTTGTACACTGCAATATAGTATGTCAATAAACTTTTTTAATTACAATTTTATGTTTAGTTGAGAGACAACTCAACACAACAAATCGACATATTATTGTCCATAGCAATGAAGCCCTTAGGACAAGGGGGGATAATAGCAAAATATTATATCTAACAAATATGAAATATAATAGAAGTATTAGACAAAAACGACATGCGTTTACACACACACACACACACACACACACACACACACACACACACACACACACACACACACACGCACACACACGCGCACACGCACACACACACACACACATGCGTGCACACGCTTACTCAAGCATATACAGGCACATAATTATGCCAAATTAAACATAGAAATTAAATGGATCATCTTGAAATCAATCACTTGATTGTTCAATTCTTATATCCATGGCTTCAGCTATAAATTTGGCTAAGCTAGTTATCTTATTTTCATTATTATTTGAAAGAATATTTACAATACGCTGCTAGTCAGAATAACTCGGGTTACAGTTCAACGCATCACATTTTGTTCGTTTGTCAGAATAGGCAGTTTAGTTGAGAGAGAGAGAGAGAGAGAGAGAGAGAGAGAGAGAGAGAGAGAGAGAGAGAGAGAGAGAGAGAGAGAGAGAGAGAGAGAGAGAGAGAGAGAGAGAGACATTTGAAGTGCGCGTTTTAAGGCATTAAACAACCTGAAAACGCGCGCAAACTGACAGTGCGCGTTTTATAGCAACTAGCGCATCACCTAGTACTGGCAATGCACCGTACTGGTAACGCCTAGTAACGGTAACACCAAGTACTGGTAACACTGAGTACAGCAAATTTGAAGCGATTCGGTTAAGAAACGGCAGAGTTAAGGCTCCGTTTCCCGTTGGCGCTGGTCTGAGAGTGACGCGCTCTCCCGATTCTCTTCAAATTTGCTGCCAGGCTTTGCCCGGGCCATAGTAAGCCTGACTGCAAATTGGAGGTCATTTGGTTGAGAAACGGCGGAGTTATTCGTGAACAAGTGAAGCGGCATATAGCGCGCGCGTTTCTGAACCGATTCGCTTCCAGTTTGGTACACGGATAGCTACTGTCCCCGGTCATCTGTCTGCCAAATTCGAAGGCAATCGATCCAGATACACCGGAGATACAGGCGCCGAGAGGCCGGCGGTTGCGCGTTTCGCGCATTTGCCGAACCGCGCAAATGACACGGCCGCTTCGGTTGCCGTTGCCATCGCCCCGTTAGGGCTCACAGCAAATTTGAAGCGATTCGGTCGAAAAACGGCGGAGTTATAAGGCCCGTTTTGTGTTTCAGACAGACAGACAGACAGACACACGGACACTTGGCTTTTTACTAGATGATGATGATGATGATGATAATGATTGCAATGTGCGCGCTAAACGGGCGCAGCCGTCTAGAACGCCTAGTGATTAAATGTGTGTTCTGGCTCCAACTCCAAGAAAACAAACGCAAGTAAACACAGTAGCAAACTATGTGTGATGCCCGGGTATCACAACGTTGTTCTTTAATTATGTTCTTCCATCTGTGACTCGTTTACACTGCGAAACGTTCTTGATTAATCAGCAACAATCAATCGTTGATAACCAGCGAGTAGGCGGAGCCGGAGGCGATGAATCTTTCTAGTGAATAGTTATTCGGGGTTGGCTATAATGCTCTCTCTCTCTCTCTCTGTGTCTCTCATTCTGTTTTTCTCTGTCTCTGTCTCTGTCTCTGTCTCTCTCTCTCTCTCTCTCTCTCTCTCTCTCTCTCTCTCTCTCTCTCTCTCTCTCTCTCTCTCTCTCTCTCTCTCTGTCTCTCTCTGTGTCTCTCATTCTGTTTTCTCTGTCTCTGTCTCTGTCTCTCTCTCTCTCTCTCTCTCTCTCTCTCTCTCTCTCTCTCTCTCTCTCTCTCTCTCTCTCTCTCTCTCTCTCTCTCTCTCTCTCTCTCTCTCTCTCTCCCTCTCCCTCTCCCTCTCCCTCCCTCAGTACGTGT
>CM065686.1:36291035-36293535 GCA_017654935.2 Phymorhynchus buccinoides
GGGCAGTGCCTCCTAGTTTGAGGGGCACAGTCATTCAGAAAGAAAAATAGAACCTGTGCCACGATTTCCAATCAATTTAGAAACTCTGTTATCTTCGTCTTCTTCTTCTTCTTCTTCTTCTTCGATCGCTCAGACAGTTTCCTGTCAATTATGAGCGCAGATGCGTCATGCTGCCGTTATACGCCTATAACTAAAGAAATAGTAGTTAGGCCCAGCAAGTCCGACTTCGGCTGGAGACAATCTTTTTGAAAGTGTTTCGTCGTGAAAAATAAGGCAGGAGAATGGATGGACCGGGTAAGGCAGAAAGATAGTAGATGACAGTAAGCGAAGGGATAAAGGCAGAGTCCAAGAGAGTGACAGATTAGAGGAAGTTACGAGCACAGAACTTCCAGACGGTGGGGGAACTATTTATGCAAAAGACCCCCCGGTATCCCCACGGGGTGTGGGGGGGGGGCACTCTGTTATTAGTACACAACTTTCACTTTACTGTTGTTCCTAATCTGAGGTTTAAAAAAACATGTGAGCAAAGATCTGTGTACGCATTAACATTATTCGCAAAATATCGCTATTTCCGCAAAGCAACACGGTTCTTGTGCCCCCAGGTTTAAAAAAACCAAAAACTTGACTTGACTTGGTTAGTTGTAAGTCATAGTTATTATGAGTGGCCTAACATGTTAACACTCTGTTGTCGTGGCGGAAATGTAGAGATGTTTTGTTGGGTTTTGTTTTACTTTTACGTGCCACCGCAAGCTGTATATCCCTTTTAAGGACAATCAAATGTTGTGACTTGTGTGTGAATAATGTCAACGTGCACGTGAACCTTAACCCTTTCGCCGCCAACCATTTTTCAGCAACAAATGTCCATTACACGTACCTTGGTAGAGAAAAACAAAATCATCTGCAATATTGGGGATTCCTCTGTGACATGTCGTACCTCCCAAAATTATGAAAATAGGGACTTTGGATAACAGACCCTAGTTTGAGGCCTTTTCGTGACATGGGTGTTAAATCATTGTGGTGCTAAAATGCAACATTGGCGGTGAAAGGGTTAAAGAGATAATCGTCCCTCCTTGGGTCTTCAACAATAAGTTTTCAACGATTAGAGACCTACTGCCAAGTAAAGCAGATCGTTCAATGGTGATTGGTTTCGTATTTCGCGGTTTTGATTCCCAAGACTATTCCTTGATATTGTATTCATTTCAGTATATCGCTGGCAGGTTTGTTTTATTTTGTTCTATCTCTATTTCTTAGGTTAGGTTAAGTATTAGGGACAGGCTTTCATCAGCCTAGGCCTCGCGGCCTATAAAACGTCCCATCATTGACATATACATTTTGATTTTGCATTGGGGTCTGACACACACAAAAATACAAATACAAGCAATCAAAAATCATCTTTAGTAATTACTAATCAAATTCCAGAAAGAGGTCTCTAAATTCTTGGACAACGTTTAATGACAAGACACTTATGGGAAAAGTCATTTCCGTTAAATGCCAGGTACCCCGTCGGATCAGAACAACCAACAAGAAACAAAATATCAATCCTCAATCCACCCAGGCATTGATAGTGGGTTTCACGCAGAATAGATGAAAGTTTCTCAATCGACACAACATTCAGAACTCTTTTTTTCTCATGACTAGCGAGTGAGGAGTTCGAACGTGTAATTCTGTGCTTTCTCTTCGTGATGTTGCGTTCCTGTCTTCTTCTTTGTTTTAGTTATCCCGTAGAAACTTAAACAGTTAAAATAACGCGAAATTGAACAAAGGGTAAATACACTCTTTTCTAATTAACTCCCCTCCACCAAAGTTGATTACGACACCATTCACCTAGCAGTGCGGGGGTCAGAACCAAAGTGAGACAAGCAAAGCATCATTCTCAAAAACGAATGTGCCAAGTTCGCCTTTATGACCCTCCACCCACACAGTACACATCAACAATGGTGGAGAGGACAACATACAAACAAATCAACATCTATCCAAGAGTGGCATAGCCTTCTAACCTTGTATATATGTTACACATAAACAACACACAACACAGAACAAACTGGTAAGCCTCGAAAGGAAGTTTGGTTAATCAAAGAATGAAATAGTGAGGCCAAGAGAGGAGATCGCGAAATTGAACAAAGGGTAAATACTCTCTTTTCTAATTAACTCCCCTCCACCAAAGTTGATTACGATACCATTCACCTAGCAGTGCGTGGGTCAGAACCAAAGTGAGACAAGCAAAGCATCATTCTCAAAAAAGAATGTGCCAAGTTCGCCTTTATGACCCTCCACCCACACAGTACACATCAACAATGGTGGAGAGGACAACATACAAACAAATCAACATCTATCCAAGAGTGGCATAGCCTTCTAACCTTGAATATGTTACACATAAACAACACACAACACAGAACAAACTGGTAAGCCTCGAAAGGAAGTTTGGTTAATCAAAGAATGAAATAGTGAGGCCAAGAGAGGAGATCGCGAAATTGAACAAAGGGTAAATACTCTCTTTTCT
>CM065686.1:36298535-36306035 GCA_017654935.2 Phymorhynchus buccinoides
CAAAAGGAGAAGTGTCGTAGTATCAGGCACACCAAAAGGAGAAGTGTCGTAGTATCATGCACACCAAAAGGGAAAGTGTCGTAGTATCAGGCACACCAAAAGGAGAAGTGTCGTAGTATCAGGCACACCAAAAGGAGAAGTGTCGTAGTATCAGGCACACCAAAAGGAGAAGTGTCGTAGTATCAGGCACACCAAAAGGAGAAGTGTCGTAGTATCAGGCACACCAAAAGGAGAAGTGTCGTAGTATCATGCACACCAAAAAGGAGAAGTGTCGTAGTATCAGGCACACCAAAAGGAGAAGTGTCGTAGTATCAGGCACACCAAAAGGAGAAGTGTCGTAGTATCATGCACACCAAAAGGAGAAGTGTCGTAGTATCAGGCACACCAAAAGGAGAAGTGTCGTAGTATCATGCACACCAAAAGGAGAAGTGTCGTAGTATCAGGCACACCAAAAGGAGAAGTGTCGTAGTATCAGGCACACCAAAAGGAGAAGTGTCGTAGTATCAGGCACACCAAAAGGAGAAGTGTCGTAGTATCAGGCACACCAAAAGGAGAAGTGTCGTAGTATCAGGCACACCAAAAGGAGAAGTGTCGTAGTATCAGGCACACCAAAAGGAGAAGTGTCGTAGTATCAGGCACACCAAAAGGAGAAGTGTCGTAGTATCAGGCACACCAAAAGGAGAAGTGTCGTAGTATCAGGCACACCAAAAGGAGAAGTGTCGTAGTATCAGGCACACCAAAAGGAGAAGTGTCGTAGTATCAGGCACACCAAAAGGAGAAGTGTCGTAGTATCAGGCACACCAAAAGGAGAAGTGTCGTAGTATCAGGCACACCAAAAGGAGAAGTGTCGTAGTATCAGGCACACCAAAAGGAGAAGTGTCGTAGTATCAGGCACACCAAAAGGAGAAGTGTCGTAGTATCAGGCATCAGGCACACCAAAAGGAGAAGTGTCGTAGTATCAGGCACACCAAAAGGAGAAGTGTCGTAGTATCATGGGAGAAGTGTCACACCAAAAGGAGAAGTGTCGTAGTATCATGCACACCAAAAGGAGAAGTGTCGTAGTATCAGGCACACCAAAAGGAGAAGTGTCGTAGTATCAGGCACACCAAAAGGAGAAGTGTCGTAGTATCATGCACACCAAAAGGGAGAAGTGTCGTAGTATCATGCACACCAAAAGGAGAAGTGTCGTAGTATCAGGCACACCAAAAGGAGAAGTGTCGTAGTATCATGCACACCAAAAGGAGAAGTGTCGTAGTATCAGGCACACCAAAAGGAGAAGTGTCGTAGTATCAGGCACACCAAAAGGAGAAGTGTCGTAGTATCAGGCACACCAAAAGGAGAAGTGTCGTAGTATCAGGCACACCAAAAGGAGATCAGTGTCGTAGTATCAGGCACACCAAAAGGAGAAGTGTCGTAGTATCAGGCACACCAAAAGGAGAAGTGTCGTAGTATCAGGCACACCAAAAGGAGAAGTGTCACACCAAAAGGAGAAGTGTCGTAGTATCAGGCACACCAAAAGGAGAAGTGTCGTAGTATCAGGCACACCAAAAGGAGAAGTGTCGTAGTATCATGCACACCAAAAGGAGAAGTGTCGTAGTATCAGGCACACCAAAAGGAGAAGTGTCGTAGTATCAGGCACACCAAAAGGAGAAGTGTCGTAGTATCATGCACACCAAAAGGAGAAGTGTCGTAGTATCAGTGTCGTAGTATCAGGCACACCAAAAGGAGAAGTGTCGTAGTATCAGGCACACCAAAAGGAGAAGTGTCGTAGTATCATGCACACCAAAAGGAGAAGTGTCGTAGTATCATGCACACCAAAAGGAGAAGTGTCGTAGTATCAGGCACACCAAAAGGAGAAGTGTCGTAGTATCAGGCACACCAAAAGGAGAAGTGTCGTAGTATCATGCACACCAAAAGGAGAAGTGTCGTAGTATCAGGCACACCAAAAGGAGAAGTGTCGTAGTATCAGGCACACCAAAAGGAGAAGTGTCGTAGTATCATGCACACCAAAAGGAGAAGTGTCGTAGTATCATGCACACCAAAAGGAGAAGTGTCGTAGTATCATGCACACCAAAAGGAGAAGTGTCGTAGTATCAGGCACACCAAAAGGAGAAGTGTCGTAGTATCATGCACACCAAAAGGAGAAGTGTCGTAGTATCATGCACACCAAAAGGAGTGTCGTAAGTGTCGTAGTATCAGGCACACCAAAAGGAGGAGTATCAGAAGTGTCGTAGTATCAGGCACACCAAAAGGAGAAGTGTCGTAGTATCAGGCACACCAAAAGGAGTGTCGTAAGTGTCGTAGTATCAGGCACACCAAAAGGAGAAGTGTCGTAGTATCAGGCACACCAAAAGGAGAAGTGTCGTAGTATCATGCACACCAAAAGGAGAAGTGTCGTAGTATCATGCACACCAAAAGGAGAAGTGTCGTAGTATCAGGCACACCAAAAGGAGAAGTGTCGTAGTATCAGGCACACCAAAAGGAGAAGTGTCGTAGTATCATGCACACCAAAAGGAGAAGTGTCGTAGTATCATGGCACACCAAAAGGAGAAGTGTCGTAGTATCATGCACACCAAAAGGAAAGTGTCGTAAGTGTCGTAGTATCAGGCACACCAAAAGGAGAAGTGTCGTAGTATCAGGCACACCAAAAGGAGAAGTGTCGTAGTATCATGCACACCAAAAGGAGAAGTGTCGTAGTATCATGCACACCAAAAGGAGAAGTGTCGTAGTATCAGGCACACCAAAAGGAGAAGTGTCGTAGTATCAGGCACACCAAAAGGAGAAGTGTCGTAGTATCATGCACACCAAAAGGAGAAGTGTCGTAGTATCAGGCACACCAAAAGGAGAAGTGTCGTAGTATCATGCACACCAAAAGGAGAAGTGTCGTAGTATCATGCACATCAAAAGGAGAAGTGTCGTAGTATCATGCACATCAAAAGGAGAAGTGTCGTAGTATCATGGCACACACAAAAGGAGAAGTGTCGTAGTATCAGGCACACCAAAAGGAGAAGTGTCGTAGTATCATGCACATCAAAAGGAGAAGTGTCGTAGTATCAGGCACACCAAAAGGATCAGTGTCGTAGTATCATGCACACCAAAAGGAGAAGTGTCGTAGTATCATGCACACCAAAAGGAGAAGTGTCGTAGTATCAGGCACACAAAAAGGAGAAGTGTCGTAGTATCATGCACATCAAAAGGAGAAGTGTCGTAGTATCATGCACATCAAAAGGAGAAGTGTCGTAGTATCATGCACACCAAAAGGAGAAGTGTCGTAGTATCATGCACACCAAAAGGAGAAGTGTCGTAGTATCATGCACACCAAAAGGAGAAGTGTCGTAGTATCATGCACACCAAAAGGAGAAGTGTCGTAGTATCATGCACATCAAAAGGAGAAGTGTCGTAGTATCATGCACATCAAAAGGAGAAGTGTCGTAGTATCAGGCACACCAAAAGGAGAAGTGTCGTAGTATCAGGCACACCAAAAGGAGAAGTGTCGTAGTATCAGGCACACCAAAAGGAGAAGTGTCGTAGTATCATGCACATCAAAAGGAGAAGTGTCGTAGTATCAGGCACATCAAAAGGAGAAGTGTCGTAGTATCAGGCACACCAAAAGGAGAAGTGTCGTAGTATCAGGCACACCAAAAGGAGAAGTGTCGTAGTATCAGGCACACCAAAAGGAGAAGTGTCGTAGTATCAGGCACACCAAAAGGAGAAGTGTCGTAGTATCATGGCACACCAAAAGGAGAAGTGTCGTAATATCAGGCACATCAAAGGGGAGAAGTGTCGTAATATCAGGCACACCAAATCAGGCACACCAAAAGGAGAAGTGTCGTAATATCAGGCACATCAAAAGGAGAAAGTGTCGTAATATCAGGCACATCAAAGGTGAAAGTGTCGTAATATCAGGCACATCAAAGGGGAAAGTGTCGTAATATCAGGCACACCAAAGGGGAAAGTGTCGTAATATCAGGCACACCAAAGGGGAAAGTGTCGTAATATCAGGCACACCAAAGGGGAAAGTGTCGTAATATCAGGCACACCAAAAGGGAAAGTGTCGTAATATCAGGCACACCAAAGGGGAAAGTGTCGTAATATCAGGCACACCAAAGGGGAAAGTGTCGTAATATCAGGCACATCAAGGGGGAAAATGTCGTAATATCAGGCACACTAAAGATGAAAGTGTCGTAATATCAGGCACACCAAAAGGGGAAAAGTGTCGTTCTGTAAGTCACACCAAGAGGGGAAACAGTAGGGTATTTTTTATCAGGCACATAAACATGAAAAAGTTTCGTTTGATCAAATATCTGGCCAGAGAAAAGTGTCGTTTTAGCAGGCACATCAACAAAGGGAAGTGTCGTAATCTCAGGCACACTGACATGGAAATGTGTCGTATTATCGTTGTTGTTGTTGTTGTTGTTGTTGTTGTTGTTGTTGTTGTTGTTGTTGTTGTTGTTGTTGTTGTTGTTGTTGTTGTTTTATCAGGCACGTTAAATTAGTAGGAGAAAGTGTAGTATTTTCAGACACACTCGCAGGGAAAAGTGTCGCATTATCAGGCGTACTCACGTACTTACGGGGAAACTTGTGGTTTGGTGAGACACCCGCATCTAGCATCTAGTCGGTAGGCCCAGGCCCTTCTAAATTATATCCGATGCTTTCTTTCTTCATGTTTCTTTCTCTTTATCTCTTCCTTCCGTGCCCCATCTTGCTAAACACAATTCACCCAGCAAGAAGATACACCTCACCATCCCCATTACACCCACACTGTTCCTCTAGCACAGGCCATCTTTGCAACCCCATTGCTCTTTTTTTTCACCCTCCCCTATCCATTCCCACCCCCGACTCCCCACCCACACCATTTTATCCTTGTCTCAACAGCTTTTTGGGGGGTGCTTTTTTTGTGTGGCTACCGCAGGCAGTACGACGGCTCAAAAGCAACTGATCCGCAAAGGTACTCTTTTGTCCCACTCTTGGGCCCAAAGCTCGAGTCCGATCTGATTTCCTTATTTTCCTCATCGTTGTCGAATGCAGGGCTTGGATCCAGTTAGTTTCCGTGAAGAAGAAAATGTGGCGGGTGTCCCATTGAAAAGGGAAGAAAGGGAAGAAAAGAGTGCTGATTGTGGGTGGATGATAAAGTGGCTCAAGGGGTAAGGGTTTAAAGTGGAACCTGCGTGCGTGCGTGCGTGTATGTGGTGTGTGTCTGCGTGCGTGTGTGTGCGTGTGCGTGCGTGTGTGTGTGTGTGTGTGTGTGTGTTCTTATGCGTGTGTATGCCTGTGTGCTGAAGGCTGTATGGGAAGGGTGGATGACGGTGGAGGGAGTCCAATGCAGACCAGTGAAGGCAAACCTCGAGGCCATTGAATAGCCCTCAGCAGAGATAAGGCCAAGCGGGCAGGGATCAATGGTATATTATCATGGGCGTCTCACAATCAGGACTCTACTCAGGTTCCAGACAGACTAACCGATGGACCCAAAGCTCAAGTCCGATCTGATTTCCTTATTGCCCCATCACTGTCCAATGCAGGGCTTGGATCCAGTTTCCGTGAAGAAGAAGAAGATGAAGAAAAAGCCAGGGATTAGGACAATGTCAGAAAATGTGGCGGGTGTCCGATTGAAAAGGGAAGAAAGGGCAGAAAAGAGTGCTGATTGTGGGTGGATGATAAAGTGGCTCAAGGGGTAAGGGTTTAAAGTGGAACCTGCGTGCGTGCGTGCGTGTATGTGGTGTGTGTCTGCGTGTGTGTGTGTGTGTGTGTGTGTGTGTGTGTGTGTGTGTGTGTGTGCGTGCGTGCGTGTGTGTGTGTGTGTGTATTCTTATGCGTGTGTATGCCTGTGTGCTGAAGGCTGTATGGGAAGGGTGGATGACGGTGGAGGGAGTCCAATACAGACCAGTGAAGGCAAGCCTCGAGGCCATTGAATATCCCTCAACAGAGATAAGGCCAAACGGGCAGGGATCAATGGTATAATTATTATGGGCCTCTCACAATCAGGACTCTACTCAGGTTCCAGACAGACACAATGATGGACCCAAAGCTCAAGTCCCATCCGATTTCCTTATTTCCCCATCACTGTCCAATTCAGTTTGCGTGAGAAGAAGAAGATGAAGAAAAATCCCTGGGATTAGGACAATGTCAGAAAATGCGGCGGATGTCGGATTGAAAAGGGAAGAAATGGAAGAAAAGAGTGCTGATTGTGGGTGGATGGATGATAAAATGGCTCAGGGGGTAAGGGCGTAAAGTGGAACCCGCGGCAATGAGTAAGGACTGGGGATGTGGAGCGGGGCAGACGAGAGACATGTGCTTTCATGCAGAACGAGATATAAGAAGCGAAGCGCAAGATACGGTTTTTGTATTTGATCTGCACGAGCTTTGTAATTCTCAAGATAGTTATCCCCTAGGTACACACTACGTAGCAATGGCATGTAGGCGAACGTATGGATTGAAATCAGCGTTTCAAGTCCGAAACAAACAAGGTGTAGGTTGATACTGTCTTGTGTATCCAACATTTGCATGTGGCTGTCAATCGTGCCCGATCGTGATATCCATATATCAGAAGAAGTGACAGCTATTCTAGATGGCTGGGCTACACATTAAAGCGGCGAAGCCTTGCCCAGAGGTGCGAGGACAAAAGCCCACCGGACAAAATCCCACCTCGTTATCTGGGAAAACGGACAAAACCCCACTCATGGGGGTGATCTGATACATGGACAGACACAGGGAGATAGAGAGACAGAAACAGAGATAGAGAGACATAGAGACAATGTCCGGATAGACACAATAGATAGAGGCAGAGACAGAGATAGAAAGAGACAGGGACATAGACAAAGTCTGGGGGGGGGGAGAGAGAGAGAGAGAGAGAGAGAGAGAGAGAGAGAGAGAGAGAGAGAGAGAGAGAGAGAGAGAGAGAGAGAGAGAGAGAGAGAGAGAGAGAGAGAGAGAGAGAGAGAGAGAGAGAGAGAGAGAGAGAGAGAGAGAGAGAGAGAGAGAGAGAGAGAGAGAGAGAGAGAGAGAGAGAGAGAGAGAGAGAGAGAGAGAGAGAGAGAGAGAGAGAGAGAGAGAGAGAGAGAGAGAGAGTGAGAGAGAGAGAGAGTGACACAGAGAGAGAGAGAGAGAGAGACAGAGTGACAGAGAGACAGGGACATAGACAAAGTCTGGGGGGGAGAGAGAGAGAGAGAGAGAGAGAGAGAGAGAGAGAGAGAGAGAGAGAGAGAGAGAGAGAGAGAGAGAGAGAGAGAGAGAGAGAGAGAGAAAAATGTCTGAAGAGATACAGAAACCAAGAAATATGTATCATATCACCCCTTGAGTGGGGTTTTGTCCGTTCTCGCAGATGACTAAGCGGGCTTTTGTCCGGTGGGCTTTTGTCCTCGCACCTCTGGGCAAGGTTTCTCCACTTTAATGTGTAGCCCAGACATCTAGAATAGCTGTCACTTCTTCTGATATCTGGATATCTGGATGTGCGGCGAGCTTTTGTCCGGGATCCTACCCAGAGGGTATTATCAAAGATATTCT
>CM065686.1:36318535-36326035 GCA_017654935.2 Phymorhynchus buccinoides
TTGTTTTTGCCGTTGTCCTACTCTAGAACAAGCTCTCAGCTCACAAACACTCGTCATCATTTATTTGCGGTGGTTTCTTTCAAATGATAGTATGAATATCTAAACCCACTTTGAACGCGACAATTTGCGTCAGAGTACTCTTTTTTGTTTGTGGCTCTAGCCACAAACCTATAACTCACTTTGTCGGCCTGTCTGTCGGTCGGTCGGTCGGTCGGTCGGTCCAAAATTGTCGCACATATTGACAAAATTGTCGCACATATTGTAAAAGAGAAAAAGTTATTTGGGCATAAAGTAACATTTCAGTTGTCATATCTACAGTCCTTAGGTATGGAAAGCATTATATACTGAACAGAGCACATGAATCTTCATTTTAAAGCGTACAAAGTAATAAACATACGTAATACAGACACTGCAACAGACACGACGAGTATGCGGTGCTTCTTTCGATGAGCATAAGTAGGATAAATAGTTTTAAATGTTTTCCAAAAGATACAAAAAGTTACGAAATGGTGCAGAGATAACATTCTGGTTTACAGATTAAAATTATTGAAAAGCCAGGGGAGGCGACTCAGTGTATGTAATGATTGGAGTGGTATAAATAGACCGCTGGGCTGCAGTCTTGTGGAGTGAAAGTGTTTGATCAGAAATTGTGTGTGTGTGAAGAGCATAATGTAAATGCACTCGGCGATGCCCTTGTTTGTAGTTCAAATAGTCGCGTGCCACAAACGATTGCGAATCCGCGCTTGTTTTAACAGACGCCTTGTCTTCCTAATGGATACAATCAATCAAATCTTGTTTTAACGTCCTCCGACCAGCACACAGGCACATATATACGGGACATTTGTTAGTATTCGATAGGGGGACGAAAAGAAAATGGGGAATGGGGCCATGATAAGGGAATGGTTGTTTTGAAAATATGGATTTGGGTAGCTAAAACACGTAGGGATAAAAATCAATAAAAGTCAGTATAAAAGTTGTTTGTTGTGTTCGTCAATTCGTCAGTGTTTGTAAAGCTGCTCTTTGCTATCAGGTCGCCCGAGATATTTTATGACTCTGGCTCGGGAAACAAGCCTACTCGATTTAATAATGGACACAATACCTAGATTGTTCTTTTTATACTGTTATCCAGCTTGGTCCTAGTCATTTGTTCAGCCCTGTTGTTTGGTCATTTACTCTACTAGAATTTCTAGTCTCCAATTGTTTGCTTGTTTGCGTATTACTTAGCACATTTATGGATATTTTAACAACGCTTGCCTTCGTGTTGATAGGGCAGGCATGGCAGGGTCTTTTTTCCAATATTTTCATTTTCATTCAGCTTCCATTCAAACATATCGCTTTGCACATTTACTGCAAATAGGACGTAATGATGACAAGCAAAGAAAAATAACGGAGTTACACAGTGCATTTATCGACGTTGGAAAGAAATCAACTACAGTTGATTATGACGTGGAACCATATGGAACCATGCACGATGCTCCTTGAACAAAGTCAATGGCTTTTCTGTGACACACCAGACATTTGACGGTTTTCCCAGTCTCGTGAAGTAATAGACTTCTTTCTCATCTCCTCCGTTCTTATTATATCAAAGTAATGTCATTTTGAGGTCTGAGTGGATCCTTTTGCAATCGATCTTAGTTAGCCCGCACGTCTCCCATCTCTGACTTGTTATTTAATTCTGTCCAAAGGGTAGACTAGAAGAGGTCTGGGGTTTTATCTTTTATGTCTCCTTATAAGCCCCCTGCACCGCACCAACCCCTCCGCATCGTGGCTTTTGTTGTTGTTGACAAAGTCCCATTTTGTACAGTTAACCCCTTGACTGCCAGAGAAAATTAAAGAAAATAAATAATTGGGCAAATCATGCCATGAAAAAGGCAACTGATAGAGCCAATCTGGCAAAATGGTATGTGGGGTATAACTCTCTTGACTGTGTTAGAGCGAACACCAGCATTATCAGGGTTATTCCTCTTCTGATGTCATCAGGTCAGTATGTGATACGTGGGTGGCAGTCAAGGGGTTAAGGGTAGACCAGATTATTTGAAAGGTGAGTCCCCCCGTGGGGATACCGGGGGTCTTTTGAACAAATAGTTCCCCCACCTTCTAGAAATTCTGTGCTTGTAGCTTCCTCTAATCTGTCGCTCTCTTTGACTCTGCCTTTTCCCTTTGCTGACTGTCATCTCTACTATCTTTCTGCCTTGCTGATCCATTCTCCTGCCCTTTCTCTGCAAATTCTTACAAATATTTTCTGCAGCCGAAAACGGACATGCTGGGCCTATGTTGTGTTGGCGCATAACGGCAGCATGACGCATCTGTGCTCATTATGGCAGGAAACTGTCAGAGAGATGGACGATGAAGAAAAAGAAGAAGAAGAAGAAAGGTGAGTATGTTATTTTTCACAAATTGCTCGACGACCTTAAATTGAATTTGTCCAGCATAGACAACGCTCATGCTAGCTATTTTCTTATTAGCCTTTAGCTGATGACAATTATGGCAATACATTGCACACCCTGCAAAAATGCGATTACGTGTTTTTCACTCTCGAGTTTTCAATCGCAAACATAATGGTACACCTAATCATCTCCCTTGCCGTAGTGTTTCTTTGTACTGTTCATCAATTGTACTTAAAGGCACAACTGGGCTATAAAAGAGCCGATCCCAGGAATCGGGTAGTCAGTTGTGAGTGGGAGAGAGAGAGAGAGAAAAACAAGCCAGCGACTCTCCTAGCTGCGGGCTTTCGCCTGCGCCAGTTTAGTTTTGTCCCTCCTTTTTCGTTTGAAAAAGGATGCTGCTTTCGCTGCGAGCGCCAAGCAGAAACTGACATTTTGTTGTTGTTGTTGTTGATGTTGTTGTTAGTAGAAGGTTTTACGTCCTCATAGCAGTTGCTCTTAGGGACAAGTAATTCTGGTGAAAAGACATTTTTAGCCTATTGCTTGCTTATATATTACCGTGCTGGCTTTAAACGTGCCTCAAATCAGGGATGGTATAGTATACTAAGTATATACCATCACTGCTCAAATGCAGATCCAACCAGATGTATCTTGTTGTTAGTCCCCGAGCCGAAGGTTCGGGAACTATTGTTTCTGTCTGGTCCGTCCGGCGTGCCTCCGTCCGGCTAGTCGTCCGTTTTTCTCAAAAACTATTCAGTCTATCATCATCAAATTTGGTATACTAGTTTGCCAAGATGCCAGCTATCCACTGATGTATTTAGTTTGACATTAAGGTCAAGGTCGCGCCAGTTACGGGGTTCAAACCCCGAAACACAATATCGCTAATATCTCGCGAAGGTTTGCATGTATTTCAATGCAGTTTTTTTCACAACATTTCTTCATGAATGGTCTATAACACAGTTGTTCCTGGCAATTAGAGCTGGCAGTACGAACCGGTATACCGGATAAAAGTGGGGGGGGGCTCCCCGCTGTATGTAGGGGTGGGGGGTGGGGGGGGGGGGCTCCCCGGGCTCCCCGCTGTGTGTAGGGGTGGGGGGCTCCCCGCTGTGTGTACAGCCGACACATTCCGATTTCGGAGTAGCTCGGCGATGCTGCGAGGGGACTTTGCAGCCGCTCGGCGTTGCACTTGTTTTTGTTGTTTTCATTCCCCAGCATAAACGCTCTGGGGGCACACCCAGTGCCATGTGAACATTTCGCATGGCCTTGGGTGGGAAGATTACGTATATGGCTGCTTTAAAAGGGCCCCGCCACATGGGCGGCCATACTCCGACTTCAGGGGACAGATGTATCTTGAAAGCTGGCATTCCTTACCCCCGTGTTGGTTTTTGTTTTCTTTAATACATTCATCCTTTCCAAGAATCGCTTCACGACTGTGCAACTCCTTGCCCCCTGGCGAACATTGCAAGAAGAAAAAGAAGAAACTGATCCTTTGTACAAATTAGTCCTCGTTCTCCTCACCCTCGCATTCACCACCACCGTTGTATGTGTTTGTATGCCAGCCTGTCGTTTCCGACCATGACTGTCAGATAGCAGAGGGTCTAGAGCAGCTGCTTTTTCTGAATGACTGGGCTATAATCGGTTTACAGTGGAGATGCCTTGCCCAATACACAAAAAAATCATCTAGATAATCATCCATATTTTATAAATATATTTAGAAGCATTGATTAAAATTGCATGATAGGAAAATTCAACCTTGATCATAGATATATCCAAGTTTGATGATACGATGGGACTGTCAAAAAGCTTGACGGCTTATTTAGTCCCTACCCTACTACTACTACTACTACTACTACTACTACTACTACTACTACTACTACTACTACTACTACTGCTACTACTACTACTACTACTTGTGACAATGTGTCACGCGCAACCCCACTTTCTTTATCTACACACACACCCTCTCTAAACGCCCCCCCCCCCCCTTTTTCTTTTCTACTCAAGGCACGCCACTTTAATTACAATTCAACATCAAACAGGTCGCCAATATAGGCACTTATCTCTTTGAAACCCGTTTTACCTCCCCTGTCAGCTTGTGACACCCACATTGGCGGTCTCCCTTTGTTCCCCGTATCTCCTTTCCGATCACGATAGGGATTGGAATGTGACACGTGCCAGTGATGTAACCGGAGCGTGATCGTTCTGTACTACTATGCATAATATTATAGCGTCATCTTGTGACTTGTCGACTGCTATAAACCAATGATAGGCTCTCGGGTATTTAAAATTGGAGGGGAAATTTGAGTAGTGAGGAAAGTCCCCACCTAAACATTCTCTCTCACAAGACCTCCAAAACCTGGCTGAGCAACATTGCAGAATCAACCTCTCTCCCAACCAGTCCTAATAGCCCAACTAGTGAGTATTATTGACGGCTGGGATGTAACCTAAGTGATTGAGATTTGTTTTTTGTTTGATCCTATTTTTGATCTAGATCCTATGTTCAATGATGAATAAGGAGTAGATGTGTCAGTGAAAAGAATGGGTAAACATGCTGTTCTAATTATGTGCACTGATTATTTGTGTGTGTGTTTTTGACTTTAACTCTTTTGGTACCAGAACCGGATTGTATGCCTACTAACCCTTTTGTATATTTTTAGTAGGAAGCCTGTGGGTTACAACCTTGGTAACTATGATAACATTCCTTTCCAGGTGTTGGATGGAGAGTGATGTTGGCTTGATCATAGACTTTGATCTAGCCGGGTACTGAATCATACCACTTGATTCCTGTACACCTTTTATGTTTTACTGATCTCAGTTTGTTAACTGAAATTCAGGTTATTTATTTCTAGTGCTTTTGTACAAGGGCAGCCTTCTAGCCGGTTGGGATCCACTAATTCCCTGCCGACTGAAACCCCTTGTCTCTAAGCCATAGAGATCTACATCCACCTTCTCCTGTGATTATCAGCAGGGCATCGTGGTCAGGACGATCATCCCTGACTCACAAGCAACAAGATGGGAATGCCGCAAAGACGCCCCGCACCCAGAATCCACGAGGAGACCACGCCTGAACCGTGCCATCCCACAAAGCCGTAACCGGAACGACTGGGAGCTACTCTCAACTGACGAGCAAGCCAAGTCACCACAGCACTCGCCGATCCCTATGGAGGAACTTCAACACAGCTATGAGCTAAGTCCCTAAGACAGTGTCAAGAACCATAACTGGAAACCAGGACACTTAGTGACCCTTCCCGCTTGGGGCTAACCTTCTAGAAAGACAAAAGTCTTGTAAATCCTTTCAGATTTCATTGTTTTTCATTCATATTTTGTAGAATGAATGAATCTTTAATTTAATGTCTTTTCACATAGATCGTGATTTTAGACAGACATATTTTGTTTTGGCGCCATTGAGCTGCTTTATTATTAGTGCTGCATAATCTATGAGAGTGGAAGTCTTGTAATTTCATGTAAAACCCTACTTCTCTCTGTCTGCCATTTAGAGCAAATCAACCACTTGTATTTCTTACAATCATACGAGCCAGAACCCCGGGCACAAATATAAATTTATTAGATCAAAAGGGGCCGGGAAAGTTGCTCATCTCCCATACCCTAGAGAAGTGGGCTAAAGGCAAATTTTCTACTTGAAAATTTAACACACTAAAAGTCTTCCCTAGAGACTTAACCTTTTAACCCATTACCTCGTCACACTACTACTACTACTACTACTACTACTACTACTACTACTACTACTACTACTACTACTACTACTACTATTACTACTACTACTACTACAACTAAGGTACACATCTACTCTCTCGGCTACAAGGATTTGAGGACAGCTGAAGGTGAAGGTTGGGGAAGGTCCCCAAAGGCCAACTAACCCCTTTGGTTGCAGCATTAGAGTCAGTGCAAACGCACCCCTGGTTCAAGAATCATAGTCTTCCAGAAAAGACCGAGATGTACGTAGATTGGGTAGAAAATCATTTGTGATGATGCATGGGAAAACCAGAAATAAGTCGCTCAGAATATTTTTGAGCAAAAGCCAAAAATAGCCAACAACCCCCAGAATCCCAATTATCTATTTAGGGCATATTTATGTCTATTTTGTATCTATTCTACCAGTATCCACAACATAGAAAACAATTTTGAATGATTTCTTTGTTTATTTGATTGTTTTTAAAAAAAATCAAGTCAATAGAAACAAGTGCAACGCCGAGCGGCTGCAAAGACCCCTCGCAGCATCGCCGAGCTACTCCGAAATCGGAATGTGTCGGCTGTACACATACATAAAAACGCAGCAAAACAGCACGTAACTACATAAAAACGCATCAAAACAGCACGTAACTGAATAGTTTTAGCCTTGGGGTTCGGACCCGTGATTTGAGCGCGTGCGATCATGCGCACACGCGCGTACAGAAAAATTCATGACAACTGTGTTATAGACCATTCATCAAGAAACGTTGTACAAAAAAAACTGCATTAAAATACATGCAAAACTTCGCGAGATATTAGCGATTATGTGTTTCGGGGTTTGAACCCCGTAACTGGCGCGACCTTGACCTTAATGTCAAACTAAATACATCAGTGGATAGCTGGCATCTTGGCAAACTAGTATACCAAATTTGTTGATGATATAATAGACTGAATAGTTTTTGAGAAAAACGGACGAATAGTCGGACGGACGGAGGCATGCCGGACACCGGACGGACGGACGGACGGACCAGACAAAAACAATAGCTCCCCGAACCTTCGGCTCGGGGACTAACAAAGAGGCACAATTCTGTCTTCTAGGTTCGATTCCTGCAAATGATCTATTTCAAATGTCTAACTTCAAAATGGCTATCAAATCAAAAGTAGTCCAGATAACCCCATTCTGTTTTCTGTGCATAAACTAGGACTCTTTGCTTCGTCTTCTAACATCAACATCTCAATTTGTGCCAACATTCCATTATGTCTGTTTGTCCCATGCATGATCACATTTATGGTACCGCTCTCACTTTGCCATTCGTCCCTAGCTACGTGATAATGTCAACCAATGATAAAAAATATCCATGCATTTCTCGGTTAATTGTATTTTTCCGTTTTTGCCTTTCTTACCATACATAAAGCTGTATTTTAG
>CM065686.1:36348535-36361035 GCA_017654935.2 Phymorhynchus buccinoides
GTATTTCATATAATTTTTAGGTAGGTGTGTGTGCGTACGTGTGTGCGCGCGCGTGCACGTGTGCGTGTGTGTACTATTAGTACTAGTGTACTATTAGTACTAGTGTACTATTAGTACGAGTTGACTGACGTATTCATAAATCCCAAGTGTACGACGTGCGGGCATCAACTTTTTACCCTTTCGAAGGTACATGCAAAAAAACACAAATGTCACAAAGAGTGATAACTTCGCAGCCTTACCAACCTTGCCAAGAATGAAGCCAACTTTCTTACTTCCCACCAGGAAGGTGAAAAGGATGGAAGTTCAGTTTAACGTCGCGTATCGGCTTTCGCCATGTACGACGGGCTGAACAAACCAACCACGGTATAAACAAAACTTTATGTTCCTGAATCACTGTCTTAGCCAAAAGGGCCGAGAAGCGATCAGAATCTTAAGATGAAAAGGTGGAAGGAGGGAAGTTTTAAGTATGGTAACATAGGCAGTAAGTGAGTTCAGAATGATCCCCACCTGTAGTGTAGGTGAAAGGGTGGGAGGTACAACAACAAAAACACGGCTTCACTCAGTTGCGGAGTGCGAACTATTTGTATAAACAGGCTTTTTGGTAGGCTACAGTCATGTACGTGTACTCTAATCAAACCGCGTGGAAATTTCTTCTGAAGCGTGGATTGTGGTAGGGTTCGAGTTCCCGTCCTTAGCTCATTAGCGTTTTCTCGAAAGAGCGTTAGGGTCGTTGTTCTTAAAGGATGTTGGTCGACTTATGGCGATTATTTGCCCACCAGGGGGCAGTCAATCCACTAGGGGCTTATCACGCGATTTTCTTAGTTGGGCGTAGTGAGAGAGAGAGAGGAAGAGAGAGAGAGAGAGAGAGAGAGAGAGAGAGAGAGAGAGAGAGAGAGAGAGAGAGAGAGAGAGAGAGAGAGAGGGTGGGAATCCTCCCTCTCTCTCTCTCTCTCTTTATGTATCCCCAACTAAGAATAGAGAGAGGATTAGCCCCACTCGAGCGTCATGCCCCAGCCTGGTGGTAAAAAAAACCCCGCTAACTAGCAGGGTGTCTCATGAGGGTTTCAGTTATCTCTTTGAAAGAAATAATAGCGCGTTCTTTTTTTGTGTGTGTTGTTGTTGTTGTTGTTGTTTTTGTAGTTGCGCTTTTTCTGCAGCAGCGCACTTTTACTTGTAATGGTCGACTTATGGCGATTCTTTGAACGCCAGGGGGCAGTCAATCCACTAGGGGCTTGTCACGCGATTTTCTTAGTTGGGCGTAGAGAGAGAGAGAGAGAGAGAGAGGGTGGGACACCTCCCTCTCTCTCTCTCTTTCTGTGTCCCCAACTAAGAATAGAGAGAGGATTAGCCCCACTCGAGCGTTATGCCCCCCCCCCCCTGGTGGTAAAAAAAGCCCGCTAAGTCGCTCATTCATTGACCATTTTCGGGAGAGAAACAAAACTAGGGGCGAGCACTTAGTGAGGTTTTGGGGGGGTTTAAGGATCACCACTCTTCCGAAAGTGGCGAATCTTTTCTTTTTCACTCTTTTTTTTATTTCTCTCTCTCTCTCTCTCTCTCTCTCTCTCTCTCCTCTCTCCTCTCTCTCTCTCTCTCTCTCTCTCTCTCTCTCTCTCTCTCTCTCTCTCTCTCTCTCTCTCTCTCTCTCTCTCTCTCTCTCTCTCTCTCTCTCCATCCGTTGTTGTTGTGTGTTGTTGTTGTTGTTGTTGTTGTTGCCGCTGACGTCGTTCCCGTCCTCCGTCGCCGCTGTTGTTCATCTCCTCCAGCTTCCTTTGTTTCCTCTTCATCTTCACCTTGTCTCCCTTTCCTTTTGTCTTCGTTCCTGGCTTCCCCCTCTCCCCTCCTCCTCATTCTGTGACATTTCTGTCCACCCCTCTCTCCTCCTCCTTCTCCTCCTCCTCCTCCTCCCTTTTTTCTTCTTTCTTTTCATTTTCCATCCTTCTTTCTTTCCTGTCCTTTTTTTCTCCTTTTTTCTTTTTCCTTTCCTTATTCTTGTTTGTCTTTCCTTCCCCTGGAGGATGAACTTGGGTCTGTATTGTTGTGGCAACTACTTTCACGTTGCTAGGCGAATCGGTGCCATAAATAACTTTGGTAAAAAGGGGAAAAGGGAGTTAATTACGAGAAGTTCCTTCCCGTTATTCATTTCACTATTTCCTTCTACTCTTTTTTTTTTTATACTGTATTCTTGTTTGTGGTTTAAAAAAAAATTCTTAGTCTCTTTTTTTTTATCGTTTCTCTCTCTTTTTTCTTTTTCTTTTTCTCGTTTCAATTTCTTTTTTTTCTTCTTTTTTTTTGGGGGGATGACTGATGATAATGATGATAATGAGTCCTGATGAAGATGATGCTGTGGTGTCGAAAAATTTGGAGTTGATTACCTCGACTTAAGCGGCCCAAACCATAGCAATCATGGCGGCATGGCGTCGAAGCTTGAAACCGCGGGATGCGAGTTAGCGACTTGCAAACATTTTTTTTTTTTTTACACGAATGAGGGGTGTCCAGTACCCATAAACTGATAGAACTTACAGAATGTGACGTAAAAATATAAATGACATCAATTTTAGAATGACGCACGGTGTTCTAAGTGCTATATATGCCTACTCAACACACACGAGGCGAGAGAGCTGGGGATCTAAACCTGATGGTAGAGTGACTTCCCCTGTTTGACCGATTGAATTGGGCAAGATCACTCCCACACACCATGAAATTACTCCCCTTGGTTATTTCCGAACAATTCCTACTGTGACAATCCGTCGTCTTCTGCGTTTATCCCTTGGGGTTTGATATCTCTTTGAAAGAAAAAATAGCGCGTTTTTTGTGCGTATTTTGTTTTGTAGTTGTGCTTTTTTGGTTTAACCCTTTCACCGCCAACGTCGCATTTGTGCACCACAATGATTTAACACCCATGTTACTAAAAGGCATCAAATCAGGCTCTGTTATCCAAAGACCCTGTTCTCTTAAGTTTGGGAGGCAAGGATAGGCCTTACTTTAAATATGTCACAGAGGAATCATCAATATTACAAACAGATTTTTTTTCTCTACCAAGGTAAGTTTAATGGAAATTTGTTTGCTGAAAAATGGCTGGCGGCGAAAGGGTTAAGCGTGTTTTTTTTTATTGTCTTTACATAACAAACTTACAAAGCAACAAGCAACAATGAACATGTTATACACTTACCCAATTGTGGCAGTGCCATAGCCGATGAGGTTTATCCGAGGCGTGGTTACTGCTGCACATATCTGTATTTATAAAACAAAGATCGGGACTTTACTGGATAAGCACTGCCTCCGGGTATTGCCTCCAGTATTGTTCCCACCATCTTTATATTTACAAATGCCCCACATGGCCGAAAGGCCGAAGAGGGCGTAAAACCCTATTTTCACAAAGCAACAAAACTGAAGCCACAACAAGCTAGGCTTATGGCGTGCTCAGTATAAGAAAAAGTGCATGTCAGACAATATAGACGGATTTAAATAATTATGCTTCAATCAAAATAAACGAAAGACACAAAACAAAGCTTTTTTTTCTGCAGCAGTGCACTGTTATTTGGGCTAATGTTAAGATCAGCTCCCTCCGCTGTTCCAGGGTGAAGTTGGCCAATCAGCTCCCTCGGCTGTTCCAGGGTGAAGTTGGCCAATCAGCTTAACGGAAAAGGTCAATCGGAGGGAGCTGATTGGCCAACTTCACCCTGGAACAGCGGAGGGAGCTGATCTTAACATTAGCCGTTATTTGTAATTCATTGACCATTGATATCTCTCACAATCCATCTTCTTCTGCATTCATTTTGTTGCACAGGGTTTCAGATATTTCTTTGAAAGAAACAATAGCGCTCTCTTTGTGCGTAGCTTTTTTGGTAGTTGTGCTTTTTTCTGCAGCAGTGCACTGTTATTTGTAATTCATTGACTATTAACCCCTTGACTGCCACCAACGTATCACGTACTGACCTGATGACATCACTGATTAAGTCACCAGATGAAGAGAAATAACCCTGATATGCTGGCTTTTGCCCTAACACAGTCAAGAGAGTTCTATCCCCAGACCATTTTGCCAGATTGGCTCTATCAGTTGTCTTTTGTGTGGCATGATTTGCCCAATTATTTTTTCTTTAATTTTCTCTGGCAGTCACGGGGTTAATAATTCTCTTTAGATTTACAGTGGCGGTACCATAGCCGATGAG
The DNA here is from genome assembly GCA_017654935.2 of Phymorhynchus buccinoides. NCBI lineage: Eukaryota > Metazoa > Mollusca > Gastropoda > Neogastropoda > Raphitomidae > Phymorhynchus > Phymorhynchus buccinoides. Next base: position 36,352,705 of record CM065686.1, read on the forward strand.
GTTTAACCGAGGCGTGGTTACTGCTACACCTATCTGTATTGCTAACAAAAAAATCGGGACTTTATTGGTGGTGCACTGCCTCTGGGCATTGCCTCCAGTATTGTTCCCACCATCTTTGTATCTACAAATGTCCCATATATGTCTGTTCCAGACCGAGAGGACGTAAAACACCATTTTCGTTCGTTCGATAATTCTCACAATCCATCGTCTTCTGCACAGGGCTTCAAATATCTCTTTGAAAGAAAAAATAGCGCGTTCTTTGTGCGTAGTTGTTTTTGTAGTTGCGCACTGTTAAGTACTTGTAATAGGAATTGTTCGGAAATAATTAATGGGAGTAATTTCATGGTGTGTGGGAGTGATCTTGCCTAATTCAATCGGTCAAATAGGTGAAGTCACTACCATCAGCTCTCGTAGCCTATCGACTCGTGTGTTTGAGCAGACATACAGCACTTAGAACACCGTGCGTCATTCTAAAAAAATATGTCATTTTTATTTTTACGTCACATTTTGCAAGTTTTATCAGTTTGTGGCCACTGGCCACCCCTAAGTTTTCTATTAAAAAAAAATTTACAAGTCGCTGACTCGCATCCTGCGGTTTCAAGCTTCGACACCATTGTTGCATTGTTGCTATGGCATTTGACCGAGTAATGGAGGTAAGCAACTCTAATTTTCACGAAGTGCTCTCCCCTAGTTTTTTTCTCCGAAAATCGTCTATTCATTGACCATTGACAATTCTCACATGTGACATCTGTATTGTTACAAATTCGGGACTTTTCTGGTGTTGCATTGCCTCCGGGCATTGCCTCCAGGATCGTTCCCACCATCTTTATATCTACTAATGTCCCATAATGTGTCTGTTCCGGACCGGAGAACGTTAAGCAGAATTTCATCATCATAACTAAATTCTCACAATCCATCGTCTTCTGCGCTTTTCTCTATAATACAACATACATTAAATACGCATTCTGTGCGACAGTGTGTTCTCACATCTGCATGGCATTGTCGATGTTTTTGCGGCATTAAGATTAAGATTAAAATTATAGCCCCGTCGACAACTACGCCTGTGCATGCGTGTAACAAACTAATAAACAAAGACAGATCTGCTTTGCTTCAATCCATGTGTCTGCACTCATCAAGGAATGGAAAAAGGGATTAACCCACATATTTATTTTATATGTTTTCCCCAGGGTCCGATATGTTCACTTGTTTTGTTGTTGTTTATGCATTCAAAGCTCGAGTATTGTTTGTGCTATGCAGACACAACTTTGTATTGCAGTCTCAAGGACTGAATTACAACCAAACTCACTCTCTCATTCTGTCTCTCTCTGTCTCTCTCTGTCTCTCTCTGTCTGTTTCTCCCTCTCCCTCCCTCAGTATGTGTGTGGAAGTGGGTGTAATGGTGCTTTTCAAGAACAGAATACAGATAAATTCGTTCGTAAAATCGGTCTCAACAGAAGCTACAACAAAGGAATACCTGTAAATGTGCTATTTAGACCTTTCCTTAAGTCTGGTGTGTTGAACTCCCTTGCTAAGGTACGACAGGAACCCTGAAACAGAATGTTATTTTGGTAGTTATTGACGTCATAAGGAGTTGTCTGCGTAAAGTCTGGGGGTTTCTTTGTCTGCATGCCTCTCTCTCTCTCTCTCTCTCTCTCTCTCTCTCTCTCTCTCTCTCTCTCTCTCTCTCTCTCTCTCTCTCTCTCTCTCTCTCTCTCTCTCTCTCTCTCTCTCTCTCTCTCTCTCTCTCTCTCTCTCTCTCTCTCTCTCTCTCTCTCTCTCTCTCTCTCTCTCTCTTTCTCTCTCTGTTTGTGTCTCTCTCTCTCTCTCTCTCTCTCTCTCTCTCTCTCTCTCTCTCTCTCTCTCTCTCTCTCTCTCTCTCTCTCTCTCTCTCTCTCTCTCTCTCTCTCCCTCTCTCCTCTCTCTGTCTGTCTCTCTCTCTCTCTCTCTCTCTCTCTCTCTCTCTCTCTCTCTCTCTCTCTCTCTCTCTCTCTTTCTCTCTCTCTCTGACATTAGGGTATATTATTATGCCAATGTCAATTAAAACATTTTGAAGCGTTTTGAAGCGTTTATGCCAATGTCAATTAAAACATTTTGAAGCGTTTTGAAGCGTCTCTCTCTCTCTCTCTCTCTCTCTCTCTCTCTCTCTCTCTCTCTCTCTCTCTCTCTCTCTCTCTCCTCCCCCTCTCTCTCTCTCATCTCTCTTCACTCTCTCTCTCCTTGTCTGTCCTCTCTCTCTCTCTCTCTCTCTCTCTCTCTCTCTCCCCCCCCTCTCTTCCATCAACTTCACTTCTTTCCTTGTCTGTCATTGATAGTATAATTATTATGATATTATTGCTCATCCACATGCTTATTTCCTTTTGAGTGTATATGCCTTACTATTGTCTTGATGACTTTTCCATGTGATGCTATGTAAGTATGATGTTTTGTTGTGTGTGTTTTTCCCTAATTTAGTTTTATATACAAAAAAAATGTATTACACAAAAAGGCCCTTTCATCGCCACTGTCGCCTCTTGGCACCACAATGATTTAACACCCATTTCACCAAAAGGCATCAAATGAGGGTCTGTTATCTAGTGACCTTATGTTCTTAATTTTGGGAGGTAAGGGTAGACCCTATTGTATGCATGTCACAGAAGAATCCCCAGTATTCCAGACGAAATCTTTTCTCTACCCAGGTAAGTTTAATGGTAAAGTTTGGCTGAGGAATGGCTAGCGTTGAAAGGGTTAATTAACCCTTTCACCGCCAAAGTCGCATTTTAGCACCACAGTGATTTAACACCTATGTCACTAAAAGGCATCAAATTGGGGTCTATTATCCAAAGACCCTATTGTCTTAGTTTTGGGAAGTAAGGATAGACCTTATTTTATAATGTGTCACAAAAGAATCCCCAATACTGCAGATGGATTTTGTTCTCTACCCAGGTACATTTAATGGACATTTTTTGCTGAAATATGGCTGGCGGTGAAAGGGTTAAATACAATAACAAGAAGAAAGATCTGCAACAGAGGACACAGATAGACACAGACATGGAGGAAAAACAACAACAAAAGAGACAGACAGAGAGAAAGAGATTAAAGGACCTGCCACACCACATACGAGTCGCTGTCAGTGCGATGCGATTGTGACGATGCGAGTCATGATTCACGTGAACTTCATAGATTGGGTCTGCTTGCTATAGTATTATACAGCGAACGTAGTAGAATTGTTTTCAGACGGAAGTATTTCACGTGACTCATGACTCGCATCGTCACAATCGCATCGCATTGACGGCCAATCTTATGTAGTGTAGCATGCCCTTGTAGGGCGAAAATTTTCATCGCATTAATTTTGTTCGCGAGATACCGATCGCGAGATGCCGATCCGAGCTCAGCGAAAGCTTAAACCAAAGCTAAAATAAATTTAAAAAATAAACTTTATTAATCCTGTGGCGAAAGCTTAAAGCTAAAAATAATAATAAACTTTATAAGTCCTCTGGCGTCAACAGTGTGCTAACATCGATAAGCGTGTGCAATATTATGTAACACCTTCAGGACTATTGATATCTCCTATCGATTTGCGCGTGTAATAGTAATACCCCAGAGAACATTAAGGAAATCGGCTTTGTCTGACGGATTCCATGATCTTTAAAATGATGTTGTTGTTGGTGGTGGTGTTGTTGTTGTTGTTGGTGTTGTTGTTGGTGGTGGTGGTGGTGGTGTTGTTGTTGTTGGTGTTGTTGTTGTTGGTGGTGGTGTTGTTGTTGGTGGTATTGTTGTTGGTGGTGTTGTTGTTGGTGGTGTTGTTGTTGTTGGTGTTGTTGTTGGTGTTGTTGTTGTGGTGGTGGTGGTGTTGTTGGTGTTGTTGTTGTTGGTGGTGGTGTTGGTGGTGTTGTTGGTGGTGGTGGTGGTTGTTGTTGTTGGTGGTGTTGTTGTTGGTGTTGGTGGTGTTGGTGGTGTTGTTGTTGTTGGTGGTGTTGTCGTTGGTGTTGTTGTTGTTGTTGGTGGTGGTGTTGTTGTTGTTGGTGGTGGTGGTGGTGGTGTTGTTGTTGGTTTGTTTTGTCATATTTTGGTATATTCCAGTCACAGAGACTTATCTCTGTGAAATTCGGGCTGCTCTCCCCCGGAGAGTGCGTCGCCGCAAGTGCAGCGCCTACCCATTTTTTTTTTATTATAATTTTTTTTGGGGGGCACAGGGTGAGGAAAACCTAGCTATCAATTTGGCCATACCAGGCAACGGGATTTCTCCCTGCTCCTACCGACTTTCAACTACCGTGGGATTTATTTTTTTACGTGCGCAAAGGGCACGGGTCAGACTAGCTTTAAGTCCCCATCCGAAGGACTCGACGTTCAGTTCGATTTTCCTGTCGAGCTAGAAAGAAAGGGCGAGGCCGGGATTCGAACCCGGGTCACTCACGCTGCAGTCACGCATTACATTTGGCGGACGAACGTCTTAATCACTCTGCCACCTTTCTCCCACCTTGCTGTTGTTGTTGTTGTTGTTGTTGTTGTTGTTGTTGTTGTTGTTGTTGTTGTTGTTGTTGTTGTTGTTGTTGTTGTTGTTGTTGTTGTTGTTGTCTAAGATAACCCCATTTTCTCGCATTAGCTTGACTGGGGAAAACTCACTCACACACACTCACACACACACTGCACTAAAATCACAACTAAATGTGAGCAGCCATGTAAATGACATTAAACTGATAAATATCTTGAATGTAATTATTTCATGGATGATGCGATGGCTGTGAGATTTGAGAAACCATAATAATATGCTTATTTTCTTTCCGAAATCAGATTTTCAACTGGTAATCTTTTTTTTTAAATGAAAAGGGCACAGGTTATTGAGGACACAAACACAAAACTGTCCAGGAAAAAACAACATTGATATAAAAAAAACAATTTCATTTCGATGCTCACGATGTACTTGCACTTTGGCCATGCGTTTGATTGGAATAGGGTTTTTTTCCATTAATTATTTCTTTCCTTTCTATGTAGTAACAAGCGCGGATTCGCAATCGTTTGTGGCGTGGGACAATTGAAAACGAAACATCATTTTAAAGAGCAGCCTCAATTTGAAGTGCAGCCTCGATTTCAAGTGCGACCATTTTGTAGCCTCGATTTGAAGTGCGACAATTTTGGACCGACCGACAGACCGACAGACAGACAGACCGACAAAGTGAGTTATAGGTTTGTGGCTTGTGCCACAAACAATAAACCCTTGTTCTCCAAAACAGACAGCTAAGCGAACAAACACGTTTCCAATGATATTATGCAAGTAAGTCTGGTAAAGGATGAATACATGCTTTTCCCCCTCGTGGATGTTTTTCTATTCAAATGTAAAAAACAAATAGAGCACGGTGTAATAACAACAAAAGAAACGAATTTTAAAAAAACATGATGACAGCAGAACAGAGATGGTAAGTAAAATGAAATAAATTATGATCGCAAATAAAGAAATTCGCGTGTAGAAACAATATAATATGTCGTATGAAAGACAAAAAAAATTGCTGAAACAAGAACAAAAAAACAAACAAACAAAAAAACAATAACACACAAAAACCCACCCACATGCACTAAACAAAATGGTAAAAAAAAGAAACTTAGTTTGCGTAAGGTAAGTGGTTTTGAAGAAAGGTCAGATGACATCTCACTTGCGGCTACAATGGAGATGCTAACGTGTGTGTGCATGCTTGCTTGCGTGTGTGCGTGTGCTTGTATGTGTGTGTGTGTGTGCGCACACATATGTATTTATGGATATGTGTGTGTATGTACGTGTTTGTGAGTGCATTACGTGCGTGTGCAAGTATGTGTCTTGAGAGGATTTGGACTTGTGAGCTGTTTGTGTGTATGTGTGCGTGCGCGCGCGCGTGTGTGTGTGTGTGCGTGCGCGCTTGTGTGTGCGCCCGCATGTGTGTGTGTGTGCGCTTGTATGTATGTGCGTGCACGCGCGCGTGTGTGTGTGTGTGTGTGTGTGTGTGTGTGTGTGTGTGTGTGCTCGTGTACGCTATGTGCGCTGTGTGAATATTTGCGTTCGACCTTCGTGTGGCAATAAGAAAATGACACAATGCTCTAGCGACCCTCATAGCATTTTGAAATGTCAATGCCTGATTGCATTAACTTTTCTGTTGCTAGCATGTATATCGCCTAGCCAACTCCGACGAGCCTTATTTTATTTGGTCACATATGCTGGACACAATTACGTATCATTTCTGTTGCCTTAGTTACCATGCCCTGCCTCTTCTCCCTCAATGCAATAATTTCTGTTCCACCATGCTCCATAAAAGGCTTTACTCGATGCTTCTCCGATTTCTTTGGGGTTTTTTTGTTTGTTGATCGTTTCACTCTCAGTTCTGTGACAACATTGTGTATGATCGAGGGTTGTGTCTGTCCGCGCGCGCGCGCGCGTGTGCGCGTGCGTGCGTGTGCGCTCGTGTGTGTGTGTATGGGACACCTTTACCTTTAACTTACCCTATCTGGCTGTATCGTGTTATGATCGTAATATGGCTTTGTGATTACCGGATAGCTTCATTGAAATAACATCAAATTTTCAAACAGTTTTTCATCCAGTATTTCAAAGCAAACGCAACAATAACACTTGCAATAAAAACATGTTTGATTGGGGGGTTTTCAAAGGGAGAACTTCTTTTGAATCTGAAGCAAGATCCGGCCGAGAGTTTTAAATATTCCAGACAAAGCTGAACAACAACAGCAACAATACAATAAAGTCCATTCTTTCCCGTGGGGATACCGGGGGGTCTTTCGTACAAAATAGTTTCCCCACCTTCTGGAAGTTCTGTGCTTGTAACTTCCACTAGTCTTTCACCCTCTTGGACTCTTGCCTTTTCCCTTTGCTTTCTGTCATCTACTATCTTTCTGCCTTATTGGCCCATTCTCCTGCCTTTTTTTTTTTTTTTAAACCTCTTCCCAATGTTCTCCTTTTGAGCTCCTAAGAAATCGGAATGTGTTGGCTGTGCCCAGCGGGGAGACCAGTGAAAACTGAAAACCGGACACATACGTACCTTACCCATTATGGCCATATGGCCTGGGAACGCAGAAGAAGAAGAAGAAGAAAGGTCCCTTCTTTACGTCGCATGCAGTGCAGTGTGATGTTTATTATTTCGCTTGCAACTATTACTGCACTGGACTGCGCTTCATTCAAAGCACAACGTTACCCTCGTCGTGAGTTGGACGCTTAACCGTTTGACATTTCGCAAATAGCTGACAAAGTGCCAAATTGCTCCGGATGTACGTCACAGGCGTCTAAAAACCAGCCCTGTGTCGCTGTTTCCGATTGGTTGTAGGCGACCGGAAATGGCCAGAATTTCTTGCTGATGGATCCTTTTGCTTTCGTGTTTGGTTTTGGGGGTGGTGTTTTTTCCAATGCAAGGCACTACAATATTTTCCGTTCGTTATTGTAGAGCATGATCGTTTGTCGGATTGGACATTTTGGATGTAGTTAGAACAGGGTTTTTCATTTAAAGGGACACCCTGACGGATGAGTTTTTGCAAGAAACACGTCGAGATCACGAGAAAGACAGCCTTTTCAAGGATAGGAACACTCACTTTGCTCTGGTTTCCTATAAATCAAACCATCAAAACGGCGATTCCTCCTTGGCGGAGTTGAGGAGTGAGAAGCCATTTTGGACGGGGTGGGTGGAGGTCACTCAAGAGTGGTTGAAGATTGTTCTTCTATGTAGTGCAGTAAAAAGAATTGGAGCTATTTCCTTTGTTGTGAGCTAAACTTCTTTTGGAAAACTGTATAAAATAGCTTCTTTTTTTTTAATTTAAAGACTTGTATTGTGGAAATTTCGTGCAAACAATTTGGTCTGACTCAGGCGGCCATTAGAAAAGACAAGGCACCTTGTCTTTCACTGAAACAATCTGACTTCCAGCACCTCCGCCAAGGAGGAATCGCCGATTTGACGGTTTGATTTCTAGGAAACCAGAGCAAAGTGAGTGTTGCGATCTCTGTAAAGGGTGTTTTCCTGGTGATCTCGACGTGTTTCTTGCAAAATCTCATCCGCCAGGGTGTCCCTTTAAGGAAAGAACTTTGCAAGATGTTCCAGGAATATGATTGTATTGTCGTTTTAACAAGTGATTGCGATGAATGAATGAAAAATGGTGTTTTACGTCCTCTCGGTCATAGACACATATGGGACATTTGTAAATACAAAGATGGTGGGAACAATACTGGCTGCAATGCCCGGAGGCAGTGCAACACCAGTAAAGTCCCGAGTTTTTGTCAATATAGATATGTGTAGCGGTAACCACGCCTCGGATAAACCTCATCGGCTATGGTACCGCCACATTGTGGTTGGACATATCAGTAAAGGTACAAGTGATTGCGCGTCGTAA
>CM065686.1:36373535-36376035 GCA_017654935.2 Phymorhynchus buccinoides
ACCGCTGCCAGAAGACACGTCTCACTTTCAGTGTGCTTAACCATGGACACTACATTAAGTTGTTGTTGTTGTTGTTGTTGTTCCCTGGCTTAAAGACTCCGGGGATCATCCCAACAGCCGAAGCAGTTGCAGCCGAAGCAGTTGAACACTATGGTACAAATGCACCAGCTAGGGTTGAGAACATCAGGTGTGTGACCGTTTTCGATTACCCCGCCAGGTGCGCAGCCACACTCCGACTTCGGAGGAACTACATTAAGTAATATAGCGTCCATGGTTCAACTAAAGCCCATTCGAATCGACCATACAGTTACGGTCCATTGTCCCCACACACTTTATTTTCCAGCGGGGGATGTGTGTGTGTGTGTGTGTGTGTGTGTGTGTGTGTGTGTGTGTGTGTGTGTGTGTGTGTGTGTGTGTGTGTGTGTGCGTGCGTGCGCGTGCGTGCGTGCGTGCGTGCGTGCGTGCGTGCGTGCGTGCGTGCGTGCGTGCGTGCGTGCGTGTGGTGTGGTGTGGTGTGTGTGTGTGTGTGTGTGTGTGTGTGTGTGTGTGTGTGTGTGTGTGTGTATGTGTATGTGTGTGCGTGTGCGTGTGCGTGTGCGTGCGCGTGCGCGTGCGCGCGTGTGTGTGTGTCTGTCTGTCTGTCTGTCTGTCTGTCTGTCTGTCTGTGTGTGTGTCTGTGTGTCTGTCTGTGTCTGTGTCTGTGCAATGCACGTGTAGTTATCTACTGAATAGGCTTGTGTGTGTATATGTATATGTGTATATGTGTACGCGCACGTACGCGAATATCTGGGTTCGACAGACACAAACAGAGAGACAGAGACAGTAGGCCTATGTCGAACTAGTCGTATCGTGTATGTAGAATTAGAGTGTGGGTCCAGCGGTATGTGGGAACAACAGTACGCTTCCAACCACAACGGGAGTACCGGGTCTGGATGAATATAAATTCAAAAAAGCCTGTATCTTAGTAACAGTGCAGACTTATTACGAAATATATCAATGCTCATGACTCAAAAAATGATAAATGATCATTTTTTTGCCAATGGATGAAGTCAGCACCACAAAACAGATCATTGTCATTTCTAGCTAAACGTGTTAGCAGACGGTAACATTCTGTTCTTCAATTAAAATGAAACAGGATAAACCCGTACGCGTAACGTGATAATCTATGGTATGGTATATGATTATGTTCTAGAAGTGAAGAAAGTAGGCCCCCGACCGTGTTTCTGCTACGCGGATACGGTGAGGTCTTATAATCGATAATAATATGGTTTGTTCTGTCTTGCGTATCGATGGCTTGGAGTCAAAACGGACTATCTTTGGATAGTCCATTGACGTATTATTGGATGTATTACAAAAACTAATAACTTGCATCAAACAATGATTGCAGAAATAGAAGAAGAGTTTTTTGCTTTTTATATTTCAGCAGAATTTTGTTGTTGTTGCAAGTTATTAGTTTTCGTAATAAGTTCAATAATATGTCAATGGACTATCTAAAGATAGTCCGTTTTGCCTCCAAGCCATCGGTATGTTTCCTTCTTTTCTATGTTGTTATGAATGAGGTCTGGTGATGTGGAAAATATCATTCTTCTGTGTTGTGTCTTCATGAATACTAGCGCAACGCAACGCCGAGTACCGGTAATGCCTAGTACCGGTAACGCCAAGTACCGGTAACGCTGAGTACCGATTTCGCCGGGTCCGCGAAATATTAAATGATTACTTTTGTCTCTCTCCCTCTTTCCATCTTTCTTCTCTCATCCCGTTCCACCCACCCACCCCAACCCCCCCAACCCCACCTCAACCATCCCCCATCAGGGCTGATAGCAAATTTGAAGTGATTCGGTGGAAAAACGGCTGAGTTATAAAACACGTTCTGTGTTTCACACACACGGACGGACACACGGACAGTTGCCTTTTTATAATATGATGCTTGCTTGTGTCTGTTAAAACATTCACTTTATAGTAGACGTATTCTTCATAACACTTTTGTTTTTTGAGGGTGTTCGACGAAGTGCCATTCGACGAAATGTCGTGTCGAGAAGTGTCGTTCGACGAAGTGTCGGACACCGTGTTTATCTACTTTCGTGCTATGATTGACGGTTTTGCGTCTTATTTTAAGCTTAGGGCTTAGAGGAAGGTCGCCCCAATATGTGTCTAGCTTGTCCGGCGTAAGACATATAATAATATAAAAAAAATTGAAAACTTCTTTTAGTTCTAGTATGATCTCTTGTCAGAATGTCGGGAAAACGAGGGTTTGAAAGGCCAAGGTGATCACGATGCCACACTGTATTTGGAGAGAGAGAGAGAGAGAGAGAGAGAGAGGAGAGAGAGAGAGAGAGAGAGAGAGAGAGAGAGAGAGAGAGAGAGAGAGAGAGAGGGAGAGAGAGAGAGAGAGAGAGAGAGAGAGAGAGATTCAGATTACCTTATGAGGAGCTTCTGACATGAAAATCAATGTTTCAAGATCGCATATCTGACTTCTAATAGTAATAATGCGAGAGAGAGA
>CM065686.1:36381035-36391035 GCA_017654935.2 Phymorhynchus buccinoides
CCATTTCGATTCATTTCGCCTCGGCGGCGCCGCCGTCGCACGCTTCGGGGTCTTCGGCGGCCACGGCGGCGGCGCGCGAGCTGATCGACCACGCCTGTAAGGCCAGCAGCGGCTGGAGCGCGCCCCACGTGGGCTCCGCCGCCTCTACCGCCGCGACTTGTCCCCGGCTGGAAGTCACGGCCAGCTCCCCCACGGGCCTGAACGACGAGCAGAACCCCCTGTCCAACCACCAGCCTCACCCCCACAACAACCACCCCCACCACCACCACTCCCACCCCCACCAAAACAACCAACACAACAACCAGCACCAGCCCCCCAACCACCAGCACCACCACCACCGTCATCATCATCATCATCACGGAGGCAGAAACAGCACCGACTCCGGCACCGGGGGTCAGCAAGGCGGAGGAGGGGGCACCACCAGCACTCCTGGAGGAGAAAGAGGAGGAGGAGGAGGAGGAGGAGGGGGAGGTCGCGGAAGCCTGGGAGGAGAGCGATCCGCCGCGAGCCATCTCCGACACGGCGGTGCCGGCTTGGTTGGGGAAGAATCCCCAGGCCGGGCGGGCAGCCGCAGCGACTCGTCGTCCACGGTCCGGATCCGGTCCTACGCCGCCACGGAGAGGTCGACCCAGGACTCGGACGACGACCTGGACCTGGCCAAGGAGAAGAGGACGCAGAACTACCTGATCACCATGACCACGGTGCTGGCCATGTGCTGGTGCCCCATCAACATCCTCATCCTGGTGGCCTACTTCGTGCACGAGAACGACAACAACGAGGAGTCGTACGACATCACCTACATCACCTTCACCTGGTTCGCCTTCCTGTCCACCTGCACCACCCCCGTGCTGTTCGCCTCCTGGAGGATGTCCACGGCCACCAAGGACCGCCTCAGGGGGTACTTCCGCTTCAGCAACAGGCGGCACAACGCGCAGGTGAGCCGCTGATGTGCGTTGTCGTCCGTGGCAGTGTGCATATGGGGGTCTGCAAAGAACACCTTTTGCAAGAGTGAATGCCCTTGGTGGGTGGGGGAAGATGGTTCAGTACTGACCAAACAGGGGGATAACTCTCGCCAATAACCCTATTTGATGCCACTAAATGGATGCCTTTTGCAAGAGTGAATGCCCTTGTCAGTACTGACCAGCCAGGGCATCACTCTCACTGTCAAGGGAGTTAATAACCCTAGTTGCAGAGGCCTATAGTGTCAATCGCGTTCTCCCGAGTTATTGTTCTTCGCGTTCTCCTGGAGTTTCTCCCGAGTTGTTGTTCTTCGCGTTCTCCTGGAGTTTCTCCCGAGTTGTTGTTCTTCGCGTTCTCCTGGAGTTTCTCCCGAGTTGTTGTTCTTCGCGTTCTCCTGGAGTTTCTCCCGAGTTATTGTTCTTCGCGTTCTCCTGGAGTTTCTCCCGAGTTGTTGTTCTTCGCGTTCTCCTGGAGTTTATCCCGAGTTGTTGTTCTTTGCGGTCTCCTGGAGTTTCTCCAGAGATGTTGTTCTTTGAAATTATTGGCGCGTGACGGCGTGTTGTCAGATTCCGTAGAGTTCTTCTTTTTTACGTGGCCAAAGTTGTTTCTATAACTTTTCCTCAGTCTACCACTACCCCAAGATAAATAATATATATGAGTATATAGGTCCCTATTTTCCAAAGAACAGACAAAAACATTTGGATATGCTCTTTGGTTCTTTTTTTCATATGTTGATTTGCCTCAGCACCACGAAAGGGACATTAAGTCGCTGGGCTAGTTTCTCACAACAGCCTTGGAAAGTCAAAAATCTCATTTTTTGTCAATTTTGAGTTATGGGTATTTTCGTGTTCTCTAACATCTTATCTTTCACAATAATAAAGGACAATCTTTAATATGGTCTCTAAATGGTCTTATAAGTGCTTTGAAACGAGTAGGTCAATGCATTTTCTTCAGCTGGACTAGACTTTAGACAGTGTTTTCTCAAAATGGCCAGTGTTCTCCCTACTAACTTTAAGTGCTCATAACTCTGGAACGGAATAAGATACAAGCATGGTTCTTGTATCCGTAACAAGAGAATTATCTGAAGTGTTCAAATGTATGATTCTATCAGAATGGTCAGTTTGACACTTAATGTCCCTTCCGTGGTGCGGGGTCACATTTAAGATTCAAATCCTGTGTGACTGGCCGGAGGACCTTTAACATGAGATGAAGAGATTAGCGTCCAACTTGACCTTAAACAAAGTTCTCTCCATATTTAAATCAAGGATTTTCGATTTGGTGCAAAGAAGACACCATTCTCTTGTAGAATGTCTTCTTGCTCAAGTTGACATCCACCGGATAGTCAAATTGCAGGCCGATCATGCAAACTGATGAGATCTTCACAGATCGAAACAGCTGTCTTTGCATAAGGCACTGTCCCTCCCCCATTGGGAGAAAAAGTAAATCAGCACACAAATACGTAAAATTAACGTTAACTGGTTTTGTTTCTGAGGTTCACAAATACAGACATTGGACACAGAAAAGTTTTATAAACTTTTTAGCTGTGCCTTTTCATTTCATGTCAGTCTTAAAACTCATTTTCCTGATTAAGAGATAATCAAAAAAATCTCGAAAGCTTGAAAGCATTGGTGTTTTGTGGCTTTTTTAAAATCATTGAATCAAGTATTTAACCGCTTATAAATAAAACCTATTCCTCTCTTCTGCACAACCTTTCACCGCTTTTCTCTTGGTATTGCAGAAATGTTGGAAGCGAGCGACAAACTGCATGAAATTATAGGTGTTACACAAACTACTGTGACAAGTTAGTTACATAATTGTCGGTTGTTTCATTTTCTAAACGAAAAGGTGGTGGGGTGGTGTACTCATAGCCAGTGCTAGATACACAGGCTCTGGTGTACTGGTAGGGTGGGAAATTTTGCGAGCAGAAAATAGGGATGTTTAACATATTCGCGGTTAGGTCACTTGCCGAATTTCTTCATTGTCTAGTTCGTGTGATGTTAATTGCGTGGGCTTCCTCTAATCTACAGTATCTCCCTTCGCGAGCACTCTCTCACATTGCTATCGCTATCGCTTTCTCTCTCTCTCGCCCTCTTTTTAAAACAAATGTTTTAGAGACAAACAAAGCAATATAAAGAGCATGCAAAACGCAGTCATACATAGTAAGATAATAAAATCAAACCTAACCTTATGCACACGCACGTTGAAACAGACGAACAATTTTTTTAAGATAAATATGATACAGTTAACAAACATAAGATAGTAAAAGTCATGCAAACAACAAGAGAGAGAGAGAGAGAGAGAGAGAGAGAGAGAGAGAGAGAGAGAGAGAGAGAGAGAGAGAGAGAGAGAGTAGAGTGAGAGAGAGAGAGATAGAGAGAGAGAGAGGTAGAGAGAGAGAGAGAGAGAGAGAGTGAGAGAGAGAGAGAGAGAGAGAGAGAGAGAGAGATTAAGAGAGAGAGAGAGAGAGAGAGAGAGAGAGAGAGAGAGAGAGAGAGAGAGAGAGAGAGAGAGAGATCCGGATTAAGAGAAAGAGAGATCATGTTTCTTAATTAGCTGTCAGCTATGAAGAAGAGCAATGCGAAGGAGGAACTTTCTTCTCAATTTACCACCGTAAATCGTTCACTTTCATCTTTACGCTTGCAGCGCGGGACAGGGGGGGGGGGGGGGGGGGGGGGGGGGGGGGGGGGGGGGGGGGGGGGAACGACGGGGAAGGAGGTGTGCCGACCGATTTCATAGAAAGGCTCTAGAATGTCAGCTGAAATATGAGACATGGACATTTTCAATTTAATCTGAAGGCGCATTTGTGTGTGGGGGGGGGGGGGGGGGGGGATACGATCGTATCTAGTGGCACGTTCTTGATCGTGCTAGCCAGCAACTGATACAAGCACTAATCAATAAATTAATCAGATTGTAAGAAACATTCGTTCCTCCTATCATGGAGAAAATGTATACTGTACATGTATGTGTGTGTGTGTGTGTGTGTGTGTGTGTGTGTGTGTGTGTGTGTGTGTGTGTGTGTGTGTGTGTGTGTGTGTGTGTGTGTGTGTGTGTGCGTGTGTGTGTGTGTGTGTGTGTGCGTGCGTGTGTGTGTCTGTGTGTGTGTGCGTGTGCGTGTGTGCGTGTGTGTGTGCGTGTGCGTGTTCGTGTGCGTGCGTGTGTGCGTGTGTGCGTGTGTGTGTGTGCGTGTGTTAGAGAGAGAGAGAGTTGCTTTGTATATGCGCTGTTGCTGGTTGGTGTCACTCTTGAATGTTGTTTTTGTTGTCTGTTGATGAATAATTGATTGTAAAGCGCTTTGGGCTCATCTGAGGTAAAGCGCTATATAAATGTACTATTATTATTATTATTATTATTATTATATTACACATACACTGTGTTTTACTCTCTTTTTTTCTTTTTTTTTTCTTTTTTTTTGCTGACGAGTTTTTGTCTGTGAAAACATTACCACAGTAGAACCCCCCCCCCCCCCCCCCAAAAAGAAGGGGAAGGGGGGGTGGAAACAAGAAGAAGAGTATCAATTCCAACAGCATAAACAGCAGCTGGAGAGGGTTGAAAAACATGTCTTACACATAGCTTTTCGTTCTTTGTGTTGTGGTGGGTCTTTTTTGTTAAACGTGTCTTTTGTTCTTTTTTTTTTAAAACATGTCATTGCGCATAGCTTTTTTTTTCTTTGTTTGGGCGTTAGATTTTTTTGATTTTTTAACTTTTTTTGTACAATACGTAATGTACACACATACACATCATCAGTTTCTTCCATGCGTTAATGTATTGCTTTTTTTGTTGTAATAATGAAAGGAGAGAACGAACTGGGGAAAAAGGAGGGGAAAAACTCAGAAGAAGAAAAGTTTTGTTTTACGTCCTCTCGGAACTAACCATGTGGGACATTTCTTTTAGATAAAGTAAAAATGTTATTTAAAGACCCCGCACGTCACGTGTCACATTCCCTCTTTGCTATTTTCTTAAGATTCAATAATGCTAAAAGAGGGAAAACACGTGAAAACCGTAATTTTGACACGTGACGTGCGGGGTCTTTAAATACAGTTGAAGTAAAAACACAGCGTAGCTGACAGGATTAAATAGACGCACAAACAAAATGAAGGACAAGCACACGACAAGCATAAAACAAAACTAAAGATACAAATAAGAACATCCTCTGGTATATGTGACAACGAGCGAAAATTCACAGATACACATAATCTACATACAAAATTGCGCATACTTTTTGTTATTAGTCCCCGAGCCGAAGGTTTGGGGAGTATTGTTTCTGTCTGATCCGTCCGTGCCTCCGGCGTGCCTCCGTCCGTCCGTCCGTCCGTCCGGCTATTCGTCCGTTTTTCTCAAAAACTATTCAGTCTATCATCATCAAATTTGGCATACTAGTTTGCCAAGATGCAAGCTATCCACTGATGTATTTAGTTTTACATTAAGGTCAAGGTCGCGCCAGTTACGGGGTTCAAACCCCGAAACACATAATCGCTAATATCTCGCGAAGTTTTTCATGTATTTCAATGCAGGTTTTTTCACAACATTTCTTGTTTATATTGTGTCGAGATGGACGGTGTGAAATGTCAAATAAAACCACAAGCGTAAAGTTACATATTTTATTCGCATGAGACAAGATAACGTACAGACAACCATATAAGACCCCCCAAAAAAACCGGTTGAAAAATGTCCACAGATATGCGTGTATCAACCATTATGCCATGCAAAACCAACAAAGCAATACTTCCCCTCTTTACTATCAATCTGCAAATGGTGAAATGTCAAGTACCAAAAACACAGAGAAACCAATTGGAAGCCAGGGTCCAGTTCTGGCCCGAGGGAAGAGAAGATGGGGTGGGTGGGGGCAAAAAGAAACTGTCCACTACAGCCCAATTTATCATCACCACAAACAGGAACGAAGACGAAGAAAAAGAAGAGAAAGCAATTTTGCAAAACAGTAAGAAATGTTATTCATATGAATATTTTACTTGTTTTGATTTGTGAGGGGGGGGGTCGTTTGTTTGGTTATTTTTCAAATACTCCACGTGACACTTTACATTCTTACAGGGAAAGGAAATATTTCATGTTTGAAGGAGGTGGGGGGGGGGGGGGAGCTGTTGTGTTCTATGAAAAGCTAAATGCTTTAACTTGATCACAGAAAAGATCACGTTTTTCTCTGTCTGTCCTACCAGAGGCGCCATTTCCACCAGAAGCACTACATGGATCGCAGCAGCTGCTGCAACATCTTCGAAGAGCAGATGATCATGGATCGACGGAGCATCAGTCAGGAGGGAGACCACGTGTGATGCCAGTACTTTCCACGTCATTTCCGATGACAGACAACAGTATTGCAGGAACGGTGATTTGATTTTTTGTTATGGAAGTATTGTATGTTATTTCCAAGCGACAGACGTCGAGAAAACTTGAATGAAACAAAAGAGCTCTTCAGACAGAAGCGTGGCTAGGAGAGAGAGAGAGAGAGAGAGAGAGAGAGAGAGAGAGAGAGAGAGAGAGAGAGAGAGAGAGAGAGAGAGAGAGAGAGAGAGAGAGAGAGAGAGAGAGAGAGAGAGAGAGAGAGAGAGAGGGGGGGCAGAGACAGAGACAGATAGAGACAGAGTAGGGAGGGGGTGTGAACACTGAACGCTGAACACTGAACACTAAAAAACTTTATTTAACAAGAAATAAAGATTTTAGGCTTGTGAGAGACACACACACAGAGATGGACAAACATAGGGAGAGACAGAAAGAGGGATTGGGGTATGTGTTGGTAAATTGGTTTGAGTATATATTTGTGTAAAATGCGTCTGTGTCTACTTGTTTGTCTCTTTATCTGTCTGTCTGTCTGTCTGTCTGCGTGGGTCTGTGGGTCTTGTCATGTGTTTTGTTGTTCGTTTCTGTGATACGCTTTGTTGGCTGGTAAGACGTAATATTTGTTACTGTTTTACTGCATCCGCGACTTGATATTAGAAATGACGCGTTTACTTTAAAGACCCCCCACGTCACGTGTCACATTCCTTCTTATGCTTGGAAGAGTTTTTAAGATTTCTTACCAGCTATAAGAGGGAAAAAATACGTGAAAAACATGATTTTGATACGTGACGTGGGGGGTCTTTAACAACGCCTGTATTTCATATAGGTATTTTTGGAAGGCTGTCTGACATGGTTGTAAATCATTCTCTGCTTTGTTAGTTGGGAAGAAAGAAAATATTTGCTATGTAATTTTAGTCAGCAATTTAATGTTTAGATTTTTGTGTATTGATTTGTCGTGCGCTACGTTACGTAACAATGATATGCTTTGCTACAGAGTATTATCACATTTCGTGTGAAGTTTCTGGTTGATCGTGTTCAATATTTTGATTAAAAAAAACAATTTACTTGGAGTTGATATATCAAAAAGATTGCGTCTCGTGGCTTTACGTTACATATACATTTGCTTTAATTATTAGACTTGTGTGTTTTCTTGTGTAGTTACTGTGATATTTACCATTACGACTATCCCATTTATTGTAACGTGCGGTGATCAAAATATGTATGTATGTGCTGTTTGGATTATCATATGAATTGTATTACTTCTGGCTATGATCATCAACAATAAGGTGATATTCATTGTTATGTTCAAGCGAACATGTTGAGGCATTCATTCGCCTGTACATATTTTGAAGCTTTCTATTGCACTGTTATTTTGTTCTCGACGCTGAGGAGGCTATTTTTGTAATATTTTTCCACTTTTCCGTTTGCCAGCAAAGTTAGTTCTTTTAATTTCCAAGTGAATTTCTTTTAAAGAAAATTGGTAAAGAACAAGGATATAACTACATGTTTTGTTTTCTTTTTAATCCTGAGGTTAATTTGCATAGTCACTCAAAAACATAAAGCTTTCGAGGTGGGGGTTTTCATTCATAACTTTTTACTATGAAACACATTTTCTGTAAACGTTTCAAATCACCTTAATTAACATTATGACATTTGTGGCTGTAAAGTTGCCGTGCTTGAAATCAAAAAGGGTGGGCGGGTAGGCCCACCCCAATTATCTCATGAAGTGACTTGTTCATGGGCAAATTTGACTGAAATTGTCTCTTCATGTCACCCGCCATGCGCTTTTTACCCCGTCAGGTGGTTTTTGTTACAAGATCCAACTGTTATTCATAACTTTTTGCCATGAAACAAATGTTCTGTAAACGTTTTAAATCACCCTTAATTAACATTACAACATTTGTGGCTGTAAAGTTGCCATGCTTGAAATAAAAAAACTTTAAGTGTGGGTGACTTGGTCTCTTCATGCCAATACCGTGATTTATCCATAGACTCTCCAGTGGCTGCGACTAATGCAAGACCAGCACAGGGGATTTGTCCTCTCACTTTGCACTAGGCCTTACGGTCTGAACGTGGAATCTTTCGGATGAGACGATACACCGAGGTCCAGTGTGCCCATGCACTTAGTACACGTTAAACCCAGTGGCAGCGAAAAAGTTGTCATTTAGTCAAAATTTACTAAGTCACACACAAAAATCGCATGCAAAAAAAAAAAAAATCGGTGGCGTGCCTCTGGCTGCGACGCGCTCTCCAGGTGGGAGCAACCCGAATTTCACAGAGCCGCCTCTGTGACTATAAAGTACCCAATAATAGGGGTACAACTCAGGCAAGCGCGATACGTGGTGACTTGTTCTTACTCGAGTCACTTCATTTGCTTTTTTTCTCATCTGTTTTAGTGTCTCTCTGAAGTGACATTCGAGCTAATAGACGATTTTCGGAAGAAGAAAAAAACTAGGGGAGAGAACTTTGTGAAAATTAGAGTTGATTACCTGGACTTACTTGCTCAAAACCATAGCAACCATGGCGGCATGGCGTCGAAGCTTGAAACTGCAGGATGCGAGTCAGCGAAACGCAAACTGGGTTTTTTTTGGGGGGGAAAAATGAGGGGCGGCCAGTATCCCCAAACTGAGAGAACTTGCAAAATGTAACGTAAAAATATAAATGACATCAATTTTAGAATGACGCACGGTGTCCTGAGAGATGTAAGTCTACTCAAACACACGAAGCGAGAGCATCTACCTGAAGGTAGAGTAGCTTCCCCTGTTTGACCGATTGAATTAGGCAAGATCACTCCCACACACCATGGAATTACTCCCCTTAATTATTTCCGAACAATTCTTATTGATATTGAGTTGCCTCTTTAGATGGAGGTTTGCATAGTGTCAGTTCTTTCTTGTTCGTTGTGTTTTACTCCAGTGATCTCATCACCCCCGCGCCATTTAATGTCTGCATTTATTTGTTTAATATGTTGTTTCGTTTCATTTTGTAGATATCGTGCAACAATATTACCGATGACCATGCCCAATTAGATGTCCAGATTTTCTGCAAACATAGTCACACACACCCCCACCCCCACCCCCCTCGTGTGTATGACCCTCAGTCTCAAAGTCTGCTCCAGTCAAATGGTGGTAATCTCTTTCTAATGAACTCCCCTCCACCAAAGTTGATTACCAATCACCTAGCAGTGCGTGGGTCAGAACCAAAATGAGACAAACAAAGCATCATTCTCAATTTCTCAATTTCGTTACCTCCTCTCTTGGCCTCACTATTTCATTCTCTGCTTCAGTCAGTTATGTGGAAATAACTCTAGGCTGATCCAAGCCCTATCTCTGTCCCCAACGTGACAGAATGTTGTTTCTCATTCAAAATTGTCCATGGGAAAATTTGAGCATGGGGTGAGAGTGACTAAAAGTATACCTTTGCCTTTTTTGAATTGATAGTACCCGATCTTCACAATGTATGGGTGTGTTTGGGGAATTATTTTGCCTTGACCTTAACCCTTTCACAGCCAATGTCGCATTTATGCACCACAATGGTTTATCACCCATGTCACTAAAAAGGCATCAAATCAGGGACTGTTATCCGAAGACTCTATTTTCTTAATTTTGGGAGGCAAGGATAGCTCTAATGTTATACATGTCACAGAGGAATTCACAGTATTGCAGATAATCTTTGTTACTACCCAGTTAAGCTTAATGGTATATTTTGGCTGAAAAATGGCTGGTGGTGAAAGGATTAACAGGCTTCTTCT
>CM065686.1:36403535-36413535 GCA_017654935.2 Phymorhynchus buccinoides
GAGAGAGAGAGAGAGAGAGAGAGAGAGAGAGAGAGAGAGAGAGAGAGAGAGTAGAGAGAGGGGGGGTGGGGTAGTGAAAGTAGAGAGAATGGTGAAGAAGGACAAACAAAGAGGGAAAGACAGGAGAAGAAGATAAACAAAACACACACAGACACTCTCGCGCGCACGCTGGCACACACACACATATACAGATGTGATCAAAGAAACCACAAACACCACTAACTGTGTATACTTTTTGAAGTTAGCTATGTGCTGTGAAAAGAATAAAATATTGTGGTATAATGTGTTCACACACATATACAGAGGGAGAGAGAGAACGTTACTCACACAGAAGAGAGGCACAAAGAGAGGAGAAAAAGGAAAAAAGGAATATCAAGCGATGTTTGCACACACACACACACACAGAGAGAGAGGAGGGAGAGGGGTATTATTAAGAGGTGTTTACACAGTTTCTTGACATTTCAATCTTTCTGCTTCCAATTACTTTCTTGTCCCGACGAACGCTACAACAAACATTCGTTATCTGTGAGCGGCCCTTGAGAAGTCTGGCACCGCCCTTTGGATTTCGTTGTTTGCGTTTCATTAACTTTTGAAAACGAAAACAGCACGAGAAAATACAACTTTTTGTTCTTTTGGTTTTTTTGTTCTTTTTTTCTTTCTTTTTTTACAGCTGTATGATTATTGCATTTATTCTGTTTATGAGAAAAGCAGGGAGCGGTAATGTTTCTTTATGATCACCATCATAATTATTATTATTATAAATGAATTCCTTTGAAATCAAAATAAACCTAGAACCCGGATGTGGGGTTTTTTTCTTTCTAGTTTTATTTTTTTACAATGTCAAGGAAATTGATGTGATCCGATTTGATTGTGTTATGTCATTACAGAAGGCAAAATCTCCGTGCTTGATTCATTACCCCCCACCCCGTGGTGGGGATACCGGGGGGGGAGGGTCTTTTGTATAAATAGTTCCCCCACCTTCTGGAAGTTCTGTGCTTGTAACTTATTTTCTAATCTGTCACTCTCTTTGACTCTGCCTTTTCCCTTTGCTTACTGTCGTCTGCTATCTTTCTGCCTTTACCGGGTCCATTCTCCTGCCTTTTGTTTTGGTCAAGAAACGCCTTCAAAAAGATTTCCTCCTCCAGCTGAAGTCTGGCATGCTTGGGGCCTAAGTATTATGTCTTATTGGGGCGCATAACGGCAGCATGACGCATCTACGTTCATAATTGACAGGGAAACTGCCTGAGCGATCGAAGAAGAAGAAGAAGAAGAAGAAGAAGAAGAAGAAGAAGAAGAAGAGTTCTTGTTTGTTGTTGTTGTAGTTGGTGGTGGGGTGGTTTTTTCTTTCAACTGTAAAAGTCCCATGAATGATTCTGTATATCTAAACGGCTGGCAAAACTTGTATATCAGGGGCTGGGGAAAACATTGATCGCCTAAAACTTTGTGGCGAGAACAGAACAGAAGAGAGAGAGAGAGAGAGAGAGAGAGAGAGAGAGAGAGAGAGAGAGAGAGAGAGAGAGAGAGAGAGAGAGAGAGAGAGAGAGAGAGAGAGAGAGAGAATGAATGAATGAATGAATTAATTAATGAATTAATGAATTAATGAATGAATGAATTATTGAATGAATGAATGAATAACTTTTATTTTCTGAGGATAATAGAGTAAGTATAAATACTTTTTTTCATCCAGTCCTCACAAAACAAAAAAGGAAAACAAAATCAAAGCAAAGAATTCAATAAATAAGAAAGGCATGCAAAGCAAAGAAAACGAACACACATTATCATCAAAGCAGGCACATTATCAATATAAACAGACATATAATAAATTCAGCATTATTCATAAATACTTAAGAAATGGGATGTGGAGGGACCGAAAATAAGTGAGTATCTAGGAATAAAACAAAAAATGAAGTAAGAAAAATAAGAAGAATAGGAGGGGGAGGGGGAGTAAAGAAGAAAGGAATGAGAGGGGGGGGGTAGAGAAATAAATGGTAGAGCGAGACAGCAAAGACATAAACGGAAAGCTGAGGGCGAAGGAGTAAAGGAAGGAGAGAGAGACTGAAGGAGGAAAAACAGAGAGAGAGAGAGAGAGAGAGAGAGAGAGAGAGAGAGAGAGAGAGAGAGAGAGAGAGAGAGAGAGAGAGAGAGAGAGAGAGAGAGAGAGAGAGAGAGAAAGATAAGAGAGACAGACAGGTAAGCAGACAGACGGACAGACAAAAGAGTATAGATAAAGAGAATGAGAGAGAAAGAGGAAGGGTACATGTAAGACAAAAAAACATTATTAGAGAGAGAGAGAGAGAGAGAGAGACACAGAGAGAGAGAGACAGAGAGAGATAGAGAGAGAGAGTGTGTTTCTCTCTATCTTTGTCTCTCTCCTTCCCACCCACCCCCTCTCTCTCTCCTTCTCTCTCTCTCTCTCTCTCTCTCTCTCTCTCTCTCTCTCTCTCTCTCTCTCTCTCTCTCTCTCTCTCTCTCTCTCTCTCTCTCTCTCTCTCTCTCTCTCTCTGGTTTTTGTAACTGTAAGTATGATAACATTTTAAATCATTCAAATGATTTGCTTTTTCTTTGGGTCATATTCAACTCTATGAAGACGGATGATATAATTATGGCTATGTTAAGCTATCTCTTCTTTTTTTTAAATCGTCTCTCTCTCTCTCTCTCTCTCTCTCTCTCTCTCTCTCTCTCTCTCTCTCTCTCTCTCTCTCTCTCTCTCTTCTCTCTCTCTCTCTCTCTCTCTCTCTCTCTCTCTCTCTCTCTCTCTCTCTCTCTCTCTCTCTCTCTCTCTCTCTCTCTCTCTCTCTCTCTCTCTCTCTCTCTCTCTCTCTCTCTCTCCTCTCTCTCTCTCTCTCTCTCTCTCTCTCTCTCTCTCTCCTCTCCTCTCTCTCTCTCACAGGGTTGAGTGTAAAAAAAAGTATTTATACTTATCTCATTACCCTGTATAAATACAATTTCGTTCGTTCGCTCGCTCGCTCGCTCGTTCGTTCGTTCGCTCGCTCGCTCGCTCGTTCGTTCGTTCTCTCTTTGTAGTAAGAACCTTACCTTTCATTCAAATGCCGTTTAGATACTCATGAAACAATAGGTCTTTTTTATTGCATTGTCTGGAGAGAAAAACATCATGAGAAAACCCTCCTTTTCCCGTTGCATCAATTACAGAATTCAAAGCTTCCTTCGACCACGTGTGTGCGACCGTCTGCCGTGTCCAACGATGACTTCCAGATAGCGGAGGAGGAGGCATGTGCTATTCTGGAGGACATGGTTTAAATTTGTTTCTTCTTCTTCTTCTTCTTCTTCTTCTTCTTCTTCTTCTTCTTCTTCTTCTTCTTCTTCTTCTTCTTCTTCTTCTTCTTCTTCTTCTTCTTCTTCTTCTGCGTTCCCAGCCCATATGGCCATAATGGTTAAGGTACATATGTGTCCGGTTTTCAGTTTTCAGTTTTCACTGGTCTCCCCGCTGCGTACCGACACATTCTGATTTCGGAGGAGCTGAAAGGAGAAAAGTTATTTGGGAGGGTTTTTTGGAGGGAAAAGGCAGGAGAATGGGGCCAATAAGTCAGAAAGATAGCAGATGACAGAAAGCAAAGGGGAAAGGCTGAGTCAAAGAGAGTGGCAGATTAGAAGAAGCTACAAGCACAGAACTTCCAGAAGGTGGGGGAACTATTTTACGAAAGACCCCCCCCCCCCGTATCCCCACGGGGAAGCTTATTTTGCCCAGGGTATATCCCCACTCGGACAAAAGGCCCCTCAAAAGGGCCAACTAACCCTTTGGCCAGCAGTCATCAACACCACACACGTAATGTTCTCGTCCCTAGCTGATGTATTTGCACCATTAGTGATCGAGTGCTTCGGCTGTTGAGATGATCCCTAGAGTCTTTTAGCCAGGCTACGTCAACAGCAACAACAACATCAACCCTTAGGCCGTGTACACACATAAGCGTATATTCCATGCGGAAACCCGTGCGCAATCCATACATAAGTGAAACAAAGAAGGGAATAGGTTTGCGCACGTGTCCGAATTTCCCCTATATGCGTAAACTTTGATCCTTCTTTCTGCCACTTATTTAGGAACGGAACTTACGCGTCTAATGTGAACCCGGCCTAATGTGTATATGAAAGAAGTATATGCATGCTTGCTATCTCTCCTTCATCTTGTGGACTAGACCGTTGAGCATTACTATTCCTACAACTCCTCATTACAGTTTCATTGAGAAGATTAATGCGTTCTACAAAACAATCTTTGTGGTTGGTCATTACAATTTCGCTGTACATCTGTTATCTGTTACGCCCAATCCGTGAAATTGCCTATTTCATGAAATGGGCAAAATGATTTGCCCAATTTATGAAATGGACAATGTATATCACATTTATGAATCCCCATTCACACAGGTATTGATTAAGATTGATTCAATGGTATCACACTTTTCTACATTGTATTTGCACCCGTATCCTGCCCCCCCCCCCCCCCCCCCCCCCCCCCCCCCCCCCCCCCCCCCCCAACTCGACCAGATGCTAAGCTGGAGCATGCCTGAGCCACATGTTGAATCAAAGTTTTATCAAATTAAGTCTGATGTTAACTCATCTACAGATGAGATTTCTCATTCGTTTGAACCAATTCTTGATCTATGTGTGCTAATGAACAAAAACTATTTTTCATTCATATTGCTTTTCTCAATTGCAAGTTATAAATTGGTTATTTCACGAACTGGGCAAACCATTTTGTCCCATTTCATGAAATGGGCAATTTCATGGATTGGGCGTAACATATCTATTAATTGAGAAGGATAATAATGGTTTCTGTGAAATATGTTAGTGGTGGTATATTGATTTCTGTGTTGGTTGTTGTTGTTTTTTGTATTGGTGTAACCACTGAAAGATGATGTCATCATATTTCCATGATATTTCCTGTGATCGTTGATTCGGTGTAAGTATTTGATTAATTTAACCCCTTGACTGCCAGCGAAAATTAAAGACAAAATCATTGGGCAAATCATGCCATGAAAAAGACAACTGATACAGCCAATCTGGCAAAATGGTCTGGGGATATTACTCTCTTAACTGTGTTAGAGCAAAAGCCAGCATATCAGAGCTATTCCTCTTCATCTGATGACGTCATCAGTGATGTCATCAGGTCAGTACGTAATACGTTGGTGGCAGTCAAGCGGTCAAGGCTAAAAAATATACATTAGATGTTTCATATTAACATTCTGTTTTATCAGTGTTACATGTGTCATGCGATTTTGTTTAACCATGTTTTGTTGATAAAGTGGGAATAGGAATCACATTTCAAGGAATATGCCAAAAGGTAGCAGTATCAGTCCATGTACATCCTCGAATTACCAAGAGGTCGTCGTTTCACAAAGGGGGTGAAGAAAGCTGGTTGAACCTTTTTTGGCATTCCACGGAGATGACTGATGATAGGCCGCCTACTTCTTCTTCTTCTTCTACTGTGTTCCCAAGACATATGGCCATAATGGGTAAGGTCCGGTTTTCAGTTTTCACTGGTCTCCCCGCTGCGTACGGCCGACACATTCCGATTTCGGAGGAGCTCAAAGGGGAAAAAACGAAGTTTAAAGGCAGGAGAATGAGACATTACGTCAGAAAGATAGTAGATGATGGAAAGCAAAGGGAAAAGGCAGAGTCAAAGAGAGTGGCAGATTACAGGACGTTACTAGCACAGGACTTCCAGAAGGTGGGGGAACTGTTTTTTGGCCAAAGACCCTCGGTATCCCCACGGGGTAAGACTCGTGGAGGGGGCGTGCTCGTCCAGCTCCCGGTATGGAGGCACGAGGCATCCACCCACTGCCCCAACTGACGGTACATTTTGGCCTTTAACCCACGCAAAAAATAAAACTCGAAGGGCATAGTATACGTCAGAGGGTACTAACACAATAAGAGCTAGAGCGATAAGACGCTAGATCACCAGCCGCGCGGCTGCATTTTCGGCGCCAGTGACCTTGACCTTTGACCTATTACCTTCATTTTTGAACGTGGAACCTAGATATGCTTAGTACCTATCAGCATGCAAACTATGAGCGTCCTAGGTCCCTCCGTTATCGTGCTATTTGTTCAGCAGCATTTTGGGCCCCAGCCAATCAATACGCGAATCAAATCAAATCAAATGCCCGATCGAAAAATAAGATATGTGATTAGATTTGTGTACGGGAGACTACAAACATAGTGGTGGTGAACATAACCAGTAGGACTTCATCAGATTTATTTAGACAGTAGAATTTCACGTCAATCATGACTCACAAAAATGTCAAAATCGGATCGTAGTGAATCGAATCGTATGCAGTGTAGCCGGCCCTTTAAGCGTGAATCCAATGGAAGCTGTCGGTGATAATCACATTTCAAGTGATTGGGCATCGTCAGTGTTTGGCTCAATTTGCGTTGATTTATTTTATTTTATTATTAAGATCGGTCCTATATTTAGCTTTTGGAGGAAAAAAAACCATGAACTCAAAATAATTAAGTGTGTGTGTGTGTGTGTGTGTGTGTGTGTGTGTGTGTGTGCGTGTGCGTGCGTGTGCGTGCGTGTGCGTGTGCGTGCGTGCGTGCGTGCGTGCGTGCGTGTGAGTGTGTGTGTATGTGTGTGTGTGTGTGTGTGTGTGTGTATGTGTGTGTGTGTGTGTGTGTGTGGTGTGGGTGGGTGGGTGTGTGGTGGGTGTGTGGGTGTGGGTGTGGGTGTGTGTGTGTGTGTGTGTTATGGGGAAAGGGTTACGTGCGCCCGCGCAGACAGTGCGTTGTTAGAGCATGCGTGTTGCTCGATAAAGGGACCGATACTAAGCCTACTCGTTGATTTAGTGTGGTTTTATCACGACAATGTTGAATTTAGACATCCCTAAGAAAAGATGCGTGTCTCTTAAATGGAGAGGTTTCTATATTTGTTTTTCGTGTTATTGGTTTTGGGCAATATTCCCCCATTGCGTTTGTTGATGTATGATGACAGATGTTTGACCATAGATGAGATATTCCTTCAGGGTGGAGTTTCTCTAGATAACGGTCGCCGCGCGAATAACGCTTACGGCAAACGGGGCCTAAGAAACACTTTACAAAACGTTTGCGGAAGAATATTACAAACTCTTGTCTGATTGGTCAATTTTTTTTAAAAAATTTTAAGCAAACTTTAATGGACCAATCGACATCAAGAAATGTATTCACTCCATGCTAGTCACGTGATAGTTCGTGGCTTGCTATCTCGATGACAGCCACAAAACGTTTTTGGCAAACGTCGGCGAAAGAGGTGTTTCTTAGTACCGTTTTTGCCGATTTGCGCTCACGCTACGTAACGTTAGCCCTTGTGAAACGGCCCCCAGGTTAGATCACGAAATTGTTGTTTGCCATTAAATAATCACTGAAAGTTAGTATTATGCAACAAGGCCATAGTACTGGTATTCCCAGATATATCGTTTACTTCAGCATTCAAATTCCTTTGCAGGTTTCATCATACAAATACCGTTGGTGGTTGTTTTGTTTTATATTTGACGAAAATACAGTATATTTTTGGATTTGATATTTTAAAACTATTGTTTTATTAGTCATTTGTGAACATAAGTTGCCAAAAATCCCATTGTGTATAAGAGGACGAAAACGTGATCAGGAGACGATTATGTTTTTTGGATTAAGATTATTAGGCCTACGTTGTTGTTTCCAATGAAAGCTGTGTGAAGTTTTCTTCTTAATTACTTAAAGAAGTTCAGTTATCATAATGCAGTATTATAAATCTACTTGCGATAGCTTCCCAATTACATTTTCTTGTAGGTGTCTGTGTGGTTGTTGTTGTTGTTGTTGTTGTTGTTGTTGTTGTTGTTGTTGTTGTTGTTGTTGTTGTTGTTGTTGTTGTTGTTGTTGTTGTTGTTGTTGTCGTTGTTGTTGTTACTGCTGTTATTGTTGCTGCTGTCGTTGTTTTGCAGGGATTGTCTTCATTAGTCGAAGAGATAATCCCTCTTATCTGAATAAGGACTACCTACAGAAGAAAAAAAATAATGAAACACTTGTTAGTCCACTCCACATACCTTTCACAATGTTTTTTTAAAATTTGTTTTGTTTGTTTGCTTTTGTTTTCTAGTTGGTGTTGTTTTTTGTGTGTATTTTGTTGTTGTTGTTTTGTTATTGCAGAATTGTCAAAATAGCCTACTGTATTTGAGCGTAAGGGGTAGGGTGTCACAATTTCATACTTTGTTTTTAAATGTTGAGCTTGGAACTAGCCCACAAGGGCCATTTTCATGCCAGGGACGTATTGGCCTTTTTGCCTGATATAATAGATACCTGTAGCTAAATAGCCTCAGTGAGAGTGTTAAGAAAATGAGGCTTAATAATCACATAGGTCCTTGGGGAAGCCAGCTACAGGTAATAATAGTAACTTTTAAGTCCTATAGATCAGAGGCACGGTGCTAGCAGTATACTCAGATTTATTTTCAACACTACAGGCAATAATATCTTATTCCTCTCTCATCGATAATTGAACAAGGGCATCGCCGAGCGGCAGCAACGCATTGTGACAATGCAAACCCGGCCAGAGTTATGTCCTCTCCCCCCCCCCCCACCCCCCAATAAACACACCACTTTCCACCCTTACAGAACGCATAAAATACATAGCCCAAAATTTGAAGCGATTCTGTTCAGTAGTTCACGAAATACAGCTGAACTTTTATACAAACTTCCTTGCACCGAGTTATGTCCTCTCCCCCCCCCCCCCCCCCCCCCCCCCCCAATAAACACAATAAACACACCACTTTCCACCCTTACAGAACGCATAAAATACATAGCCCAAAATTTGAAGCGATTCTGTTCAGTAGTTCACGAGATACAGCTGAACTTTTATGCAAACTTCCTTGCACCTAGCTATGTCCTCCCCCCCCCCCCCCCCCCCCACCCCCACCCCCAATAAACACACCACTTTCCACCCTTACAGAACGCATAAAATACATAACCAAAAATTTGAAGCGATTCTGTTCAGTATTTCACGAGATACAGCTGAACTTTTATGCAAACTTCCTTGCACCATGGTACACCACCACACCAAATTTGAAGCGATTCTGTTCACCAGTTCACGAAATAAAGCTGGGGGGAAATTACATAGCCCAAAGAAGGAAATTTCGGTTTTCAAGGTCAAACTTCAAGGTCAGGTTCAGCACGGTGTTGATTAACGACAGGAAGCTTCCTTTTCAAGCTGTCTACCCCTCTACCAATTTTAATCAAAGTCCAAACAGTAGTTTTTAAGATAATCGTTACACAGACACACAGACACACACACACACACACACACACACACACACACACACACACACACACACACACACACACACACACACGCACGCACGCACGCACACACACACACACACACAAACCAATCGCAAAACCCCGGCCTCTGGCCGGGTAAAGAGGCCGGGTAATTACAGTCTTCAAGTTAAGTATGTGGTTTAGGTTGATTTTGTTTTGTTCCATTTATATAATATGTTTGTTGAAATATATTGTTCAAGAAAAATTATTTTCCAATGGAATAAAAAAATTAAAAAAAAATATTATCCTAAACGTTTGTGCTTTAATAATTTAATTCTAAGGGGTTTGTGTAGGGCAAAATAATGATGTAACTCATCCCCAAAAAATTGCTTAGCATATGTATAATCAAGTAAATCGTCACCAGTATTATATAGACAAAACTTCCATTGTATAATATAAATATTATCTGTAAATATCATCTGATTTGTACTGAATTTGAGAGAACCTGTCCCGACGCTGAATTGTAGCATTGTTCCGGCATCGTTGACCACAGATTGAATGTCATGGACCGTGACCTTTGGTCATTCGTTGGTCATTGTGAGTCGTCACCATAATTATCGTCCATCTCGTTGCGTTATTTTATTCAGTAGTAGGAAGTTGAAGAAAACCAAAAAGGAAAGAAAGAATAAAAGTCATTCTGTTTCGCTCACAGGTTGTTTGGGTTCATTGGTGTTGTTGTATGGTGGGTGTGCTGTCCCTGTCTTCTTCTTTCTTATATTATTGTCAC
>CM065686.1:36421035-36428535 GCA_017654935.2 Phymorhynchus buccinoides
TCTCGGTCTGGAACAGACACATATGGGACATTTGTAGATGCAAAGATGGTGGGAACAATACTGGAGGCAATGCCCGGAAGCAGTGCAACACCAGTAAAGTCCCGATTTTTTAACAATACAGATAGGTGTAGCAGTAACAACGCCTCGGTTAAACCTCATTGGCTATGGTACCGCTACAAAGCTTAACTGCTTTTAAACAACATCCAAAATGATTCCTACCTTTACACTGATTTGTGTAACCCTTCAATGTGACTGGATATTGATCGATATTGGGGGGGGGGGGGGGGTTCGTTTGTTTGTTTTTATTTTTGTATGTTGTTGTTGTTGTCGTCGAAGGTTTGTTTGCCCGTTTATTGTTTGTTCTTTTTTACTTTTTTCTTTTTTCATTGGTGTTGGGTTTTTCCGTGTACCCCCAAGGGGCTTTTTGGGAAATAAAAAACCTTGAAACCTTGAAACCTTGAAACCTCGAACCTTGTGTTCACCTTCCCATTCGCCACGGTCCCCTCCCCCCCCATCCCCCCCTCCTTCCCCACCTGATTCTATTCCTTCCTGGTCCAAATCTGCCATTCTCCTCTCAACTGCCGACGACGAGCCTACGCTCAAAAGCTTCACCTATGACTCCTTCTACAGGTCAGAATGTCCTCTCCCTTAAATGAGAGGGAGTTGTATATAAGGGATGTAATTTTAATACTTACAAAGAAGGGCAATGTCTCAGAGACGTAGGTCTTAAAAGGGAGGGAGTCTTATAATGAGGGGTCTTATAAGGGAGATTCCACTGTATGCAAACATAAAAGGTATAAAATAAAATTTTAAAAAAGTGATTCTCCTCAAACATCATATAGGCCTACACCACTTAAATAATTTTACACGTAAGGGGTACTTGACACATCAACTGGCATCAAGTAGTTACACTAAACCAAAACATGCACCACACTTAATTAAGCTCAACTCAGAACATACATTGGAAAGAAAGAGAGAACGCAAACGCAAACGCAAATATTTTATTGGCAATAGTTTTACATAGCTCTTCTGCCAAGGAAGTGCATTGGTACTGAAAGTACTTCTAAATTAATGGCAACAAAACAACGGAAAGTTACGATACCCTTTTCGCATTACTGAACACATTCAGTAGCAACTTAGATAATAATGCCTATTCCCTATAGACAAGGAAGCTATAATATGAAATTGTAATAAGGTGGTAACCAAAGTATAACCATTGCAAAATCGAAAGTAAATTCAGATACATATAAACATACAACCAACTGACAAATCAAAATAACCAGTTGCAATATTATTCGAAGTAGATCATGATGCAAAGAGAGAGAGAGAGAGAGAGAGAGAGAGAGAGAGAGAGAGAGAGAGAGAGAGAGAGAGAGAGAGAGAGAGAGAGAGAGAGAGAGAGAGAGAGAGAGAGAGAGAGAGAGAGAGAGAGAGAGAGAGAGAGAGAGAGAGAGAGAGAGAGAGAGAGAGAGAGAGAGAGAGAGAGAGAGAGAGAGAGAGAGAGAGAGAGAGAGAGAGAGCAAAAACAATTATATGTGAAAGGGAAAACTCCAACGTTTCGTGCGGGTAAAGAAAACAAGGTACTCCCACTATTTCTCTCCCACTGACCTTTGGACTGATTGTGAACAATGCTCACCAGTAGAAAATCTACAACCTGTCAATTTTGTTCGCTGTCTTCACTTCATGACTAGGTGCTTATGGCACGAAACGTTGGAGTTTTCCCTTCCACAGGTACCTTGGTTTCTTTACCCACCATTTGTACATGGCTATATGTGTTTTCTCTTTTGTACTGTGCTTGTTGCATGAGAGAAGAACAGGCCGGAGAATTATCGTCCGATCTCGCTCACCAGCATCCCGTGTAAAGTCATGGAGCACATGCTGGTGAGCACCATTCTGGGCTACACTGAAGAGAACGACGTCATCTGCTAGGAGCAACACGGCTTCCGAAGAGGACGGTCATGGGAGAGCCAGCTCCTTGGACTAGTAGACGAACTCACCGACGACTTGGAGAAGGGTAAACAGTCTGACACACTCGCCATGGACTTCTCCAAGGCCTTGGATAAGGTGTCCCACTCTCTGCTGGTCCACAAGTTGAGCCACTACGGCATCACAGGTCAGGTCAAAAGATGGGTCCAAAACTTCCTGGCAGACCGCAGACAGGCTGTTGTAGTGGAGGGTGCTAGGTCGGAATTTGTGGCAGTTGAGTCGGGTGTCCTCCAAGGTTCCGTCCTCGGTCCCACCTTAATCCTGCTATGCATCAACGATCTCCCCCAAGGTCTCACAGCAACAACCCGTCTGTTTGCCGATGATACTCTGTGCCACAAGAACGTCGCCACCCCCTCTGATCAACAGGCTCTCCAGCACGACCTCGGCATACTGGGAGACAAAATGGCACATGGAATTCCATCCTGACAAGTGCCAGTCCATCCAGTTCGCATGAAAACGCAAACCCACAGTGAACCGGTACAATCTTCATGGCCACACCCTCTCTAACACCGAGGAGATAAATTACCTAGGAGTCACCATCTCCAATGATCTGCGATGGGACTCCCACATCTCCAACATCGTCAATAGAGCCAACAAAACTCTGGGCTTTATTAGAAGAACTCTGAAAGTCTGGAGTATCAACATCAAAGAAAGGGCCTTCCTAGGGCCTTCCTACGACCAACACTAGAGTATGCAAGTAGTGTGTGGGACCCCTACACCAGCACAAACATAAAGAAAATAGAAGCTGTGCAGAGGAGGGGGGCGCGCTGGGTCGTCAACCGTTACCGCCAGACGTCCAGCGTAGACTCCATATATGAGCAACTGAACTGGTCCCCGCTATCAGAGCGAAGAAGAAAGGCACGACTCACCAACTTCTTCAAGTTCCATCATGGAGAATTGGCGATCAACTCCTCCAGAAAGCCAGCCCCCAGCCCTCCAACAAGATCTACTCGTTTCCTGCATGCTGAGGCGTACCAGCTGCCAGCATGCAGGACTCTGTACCGTCAGCAGTCCTTCTTCCCTCGGACCATTGCCGAGTGGAACCTGCTCCCTTCTGTGGCAGTATCATCAGCCACAGTGGGAGCCTTCAAAAGCCAGACCTACCCCCACCCACCTCTCCCCACTCCCCCCCCCCCTCCCCCCCCCCCGTCCCTTCTTCCTCATCTACTTACCTCCCCCCCCCTCCACCATCATCCACGACTCCCTCTCTACCCATCATACTAAGCCAAGACTTTAAACCAGAAGCCTAACCTAAGCGCAGAAACCTTTTTCAGAATCTTCAGTACGATGAAGGTGGAAAATCAAACGAAGAAGAAGAAGCACATTGTAATTTCTCTGAACAAGATCATAAAGAATTTTGACTTTGACTTTGAGACACACACACACACACACACACACACACACACACACACACACACACACACACACACACACACACACACACACACACACACACACACACACTCGCGCGCGCGCACGCACACGCACACGCACACGCACACGCACACGCACACGCACACGCACACGCACACACACGCACACGCGCGCGCACACCTGTTCATCAGAGGTGAGGTGCTGGTGGAAGGCATCGGAGGCGTGGAGCTGATGCAAGACATTCAGCAACTCTCCACTGACCACGTGACAGGCCAGCACGCACGTCATCAGCAGCACTAGACAGGTCTTCATGTTTCTAGCGTTAGGTAGGTTGTTGAAGTACTGGAGAAGATAAGAACAAAAACAGGCCAGGTCTACCGCCTAATAGATGCCAACATCTGCATCAAGATCAAGAACCTACACGGATGCTGACTTCAGCATCAGGACAAGATATTCTTCGACTCGGATTCCGTCCGAAATGTTCCAGTAACCGGAGGTGCATCCTCGTCTGTAAGGGGTGTGCAACGTAGTGCCGGAATCATCTACGACGACGTCTGCCACGTCAGGAACTCCTGTCCCATCATCATCTCCATCATCATCATCACCACCTCACCGAGAAGACTTCGTCTTCAGGAATACTGTCCTTAAGAGGCTATGCCTCACAGGACACTAAACCCATCATCATCATCAGAGTACTGTGTACGCCAGTTAGTCGTCATTTCCCACCATGGGCTGACAGATAGCTGCTATACTTTTCTGACTGTGATTTTGGTCTTTGTTCAATCATTGTGTTGCATTTTAAATTATGCTTGTTTGTTAAAAATAATTTTAAAAAATATTTCTATGCGTTTTTATTAACCTTGTAAATATTTTGATGCATGTGTGCTCTTTAATCTTCTTTGTGATATTATAACCGTTCAATGTATTTTATTGTATGTTTAATGTCAATGTCTATGTTATAATCGTGGCACCTGGACGCAATTTCTCTTTTCAGGTGTTTTATGTTTATTTGAATAGCTGCTGTTCTGGATGGAGGGGGCTATAATTTGTTGTTTTATGTTTATTTGAATAGCTGCTATTCTGGATGGAGGGGGCTAGAATTTGTTGGTTTATGTTTATTTGAATAGCTGCTATTCTGGATGGAGGGGGCTAGAATTTTGTTTTTTGTTGGTTTCTGTTTATTTGAATAGCTGCTGTTCTGGATGGAGGGGGCTAGAATTAGTGTTTTTTGTGTTTTTGTTTATTTGAATTTTCTTTTGGGGGCACAAACACAAAACCAGTTTGCCATATTCTTTATTATAGTTCAACAGTATAGTAATGACAAGATTTCCATTCAGGTACAATGTCATATAAACCAACGTAAGAAATCGGCTAAACAGTACAAATGACCATATTGAGCTTTTAAGGTGTTGTCAATCATAATATCATAATGCAGCTTCGCACCTTTGAACACTGCAAACAGCTCATTCTTACACAAAGAGAAGTGTTTATATATTTTGTTATTAGTAACAGTCACATTAGTTGTCCTTATAATATAATCAGTTATTGCTACCTTAAAGCTAGCAAAAGTTAGAAAATCAATATTTTTGTGTCACAACCATAGATTGTCCTGACGAAAAGTGAGCAATTCACTTGAAAATCTGCCACAACTGATATGATGGACGTTTGTGTTTTTTGCTTAGTCTTGTAAAAATCAATATTTACGTTATATATGTTTCTTTAAAATCATCAAACGAAAGAACATTTCCATTTTCATTAAAGAAATTAGCAATACAGTTTACAATTTTATTTTCAAGCTTTCTAGACACAGTGTAGCTATTTCCAACTCGATTTCGTTTATTGTAAAAAAAAGTGGTTCAGCAAGTAGTTCTTGCGGAAAAAAAATTGGGTATCCATTTATAAAAGAATGCACTAAGAACGTCTCCGCAACAAAAGTGATTGTATTTCGACCCTACCTCTGGATCGTGTTTAGCAATAGGAATTGTTCGGAAAATTATTAAGGGGAGTAATTTCATGGTGTGTGGGAGTGATCTTGCCTAATTCAATCGGTCAAACAGGGGAAGTCACTCTACCGTCAGCTCTCGTAGCCTATCGACTCGTGTGTTCTGAGCAGACATACAGCACTTAGAACACTGTGTGTCATTCTAAAAATATTATGTCATTTATATTTTTACGTAACATTTTGCAAGTTTTATCAGTTTGTGGCCACTGGCCACCCCTAATATTTCTACAAAAAAATGTTTGCAAGTCCCTGACTCGCATCCTGCGGTTTCAAGCTTCGACGCCATTGTTGCATTGTTGCTATGGCGTTTGACCGAGTAATGGAGGTAAACAACTGACATTTTCGCGAAGTGCTCTCCCCTAGTTTTTTTCTCCGAAAATCGTCTATTGACGACCATTGTGGGGAAATTACTTAACCCCTTCACTGCGACAGGAAAACTGAGAAATTATCGATTTTCTTATTATAAAGTTTACAACAAATCTGTTAGACTCAATCTGAGAAAATGGTCTAGAGATATATCTTCCCTGGCTTATCTAAGCCAAAAACCATCATCTCAGGACTATAACATGAACATGTTTCCATTTGCGATTTGATTTTTTCCACTTTACGAACCCAAGACAGCTTTAGCGACATTACAAATGTTGTTTTTTTATGTGTGGAAGACCAGTTCCCCCGTTTTTCCAGTTTTATGAGCTGTCTTTCGATGTAGTTTATCTTTTTTTCCTATTCCTCACGAATTTGTAGCGAATCTGTCGGCTGTCGGCATGTTTCAAAGAATATGTCAGGTGGGTTAGGGAGAAGAGTTTTCTTGTTGGTTGGTTGGTTGGTTGGTTTAACCCTTTCACCGCCAACCTTTTTTTTTAGCAAAACAAATACCATTAAACTGAACAGGGTAGAAATAAAAATGTATCTGCAGTATTCGGAATTCCTCTGTGAAATGCATAACATTAGACCATCCTTACCTCCCGAAATTAAGAAAATAAGGTCTTCAGATAACAGGCCCTGATTTGATGCCTTTTAGGGACATGGGTGTTAAACCATTGTGGTGCATAAATGCGACGTTGGCGGTGAAAGGGTTAATCATTTCGCTGCCAATGTCGCATTTTGGCACCACAATGGTTTAATACCCATGTCACTAAAACGCATCAAACCTGGGTCTGTTATTCAAAGAGCATATTTTCTTACTTTTGGGAGGTAAGCATCATAGACCTTACATTATACAATGTCACAGAGGAATTCCCAATATTGCATATGATTTTTTTTTATCCACCGAGATAAGTATGATGGGATTGTTTTGCTGAGAAATGGCTGGCGGCGAAAGGGTTAATGACACATTTTTCTGGCCAGTTGTCTGAGTTGTATTGTAGCTATTACTGTATTAGGCTATTAGTGTAGAGTGGCACAGTATCGGCCTCCTCGGAGGTCGATGCGACAAGTTAGGCTTTCGTTGTTGTTTTTTATTTGTTGGACAAATAAACATTACCCTTTTGTAAATACAACGTTTTAAATGACCTTCCACGATTTATTTTAAACACTCTTTGTTTCCGGGTTTTTTTTAAAAAGTGGTCCTGAAAATGTTAATTATTAATAGCTCAGGGAGCCAGAACAATGGCATATTTTAAAATCAAGTATCTTAACCAAGAAAAATTATCTTAAGCAGCTTCTATGTTGAGCCATGGCACTAAACTTAATTCATACCCAATTTCATAATTGAATTTACAAATCAAAAGTACTTTCATAAACATTTCCCCGTTTTTCTCTAACTTTATTTAAAAGAAATATTAACTTTATTTAAAGAACTATCCCATATGGTTCTTCGTAAAAAAACATTCGAGTGGTAGCGCGTTCGCCTCGTGTCAAGTAAACCCGAGTTCGAACCTGGGTACAGGGGACTTTTTTTCTCACTTTGCCTTACGGTCTGAACGTGGAGTCTTTCGGATAAGACGATAAACCGAGGTCCCATGTGCCCATGCACGTAGCATACGCTAAACCCAGTGGCAAGGGAAAAGTTCTCATTTGGTCAAAATTTACGCACCCCACCGTACCCCTTTCCTTCCTCGTCAGTCACACAAAAATCGCATGCAAAAAAATAACAAATGGGGTGGCGCGCCCCTTGCCGCGACGCGCTCTCCAGGTGG
>CM065686.1:36433535-36443535 GCA_017654935.2 Phymorhynchus buccinoides
GTTGTTGAATTTCTTGCTTTTTAATTTTGTTGTTGTTAAGCGCATAGAGCGAATATAGGGGTGGTAGACACCCCCCCCCCCCCTCAGGGATACAGGTAGGGGGGGATGTCTTCCGTACAAATAGTTCCCCCACCTTCTGGAAGTTCTGTGCTTATAACTACCTCTTATCTGTCAGTCTCTTTCATTCTGCCTTTTCCCTTTGCATGCTGTTATCTACTATCGTTCTGCCTTTCCGGTCCATTCTCCTGCCTTTTTTCAAGAAATACTTTCAAAAAGATTTCCTCTAGCCGAAGTCAGACATGCTGGGCCTAATTATGCTTACTTAGGCGCATAACAGCAGCATGATGCATCTACGTTCATAATTGACAGGAACATGCCTGAACGACCGAAGAAGAAGAATAACGAAGAAGAAGAAGAACTACAACTCTCTCTCTATAGCCTGAGTCGAAAAAAAAGTGATGTTAGCAGGGGGATAGGAGGGGGGGGGGGGGGGGTGCGCCGCGTGCGCGCGGTCAAAGTTTAAATCATTATGAAACACTTTCTGGTATAGGTCAAGATGTGCCAACCCCCTACATTTCTCGGTTAATCTCTGTCTCTCTCTCTCTCTGTCTGTCTGTCTGTATCTATCTCTGTGCCTGCTCCGCGGGCGGAGGACGTTAAACAAATGTTCACTCATCCAACCGGAACAGCAGTTGTCCTCTTTGCTCTTTGTCTGTCTTTCTGTCTGTCTGTCTCGCTAGGTACTTCTTCTTCGAATTTGGAAGGTAGATGACGGAGACGGTGACGATCCCTGTGCCAAACCGGTGGGGTGGTGGGGGGTGGGGGGATGGTGTGTGTGTGGGGGGGGGGGCAGTGGCGATTACACCGGGATGAGACTACACGTATCTGTATTATTAAAAAATCGGGACTTTACTGGTTTAGCACTGCCTCCGGGCATTGCCTCCTGTATTGTTCCCACAATCTTTGTATTTACAAATGATTATGAAACACTCTTTCTGCGATAGGTCAAGATGTGCCCACCCACCCCTACATTTCGGGGGGGGGGGGGGGGGGGCGCGCGTCGCTGTCTGTCTGTCTCTGTCTCTCTCTCTCTCTCTCTCTCTCTCTCTCTCTCTCTCTCTCTCTCTCTCTCTCTCTCTCTCTCTCTCTGTCTCTCTCTCTCTGTATTTGTCTGTCTGTCTCTCTCTCTGTGTCTCATGTCTCTGTATGTGTATGTGTCTCTCTCTCTGTCTGTCTCTCTCTCTCTGTTGTCTGTCTCTCTCTCTCTCTCTCTCTCTCTCTCTCTCTCTCTCTCTCTCTCTCTCTCTCTCTCTCTCTCTCTCTCTCTCTCTCTCTCTCTCTCTGTCTGTCTGTCTGCCTCTGTGCCTGCTCCAGACGGAGGACAGGGGCTGGAGGGGGGAGTGGGGCTGGAGGGGGACTGGTGGGGGGAGGGGGGCTGGTGAGGGGAGGGGGGCTGATGGAGGGGATGGTGGAGGGTGTGGTGGGGGGTGTTCAAGGGGGGATGGGGGGGACGGGGATGGTTGGGGGTGGGGTACAGTGGGGGGTGTTCATGGAGAAGAATGAATGCTTTTTTTGTTTTAGTTGTGGGTCCCCAGATGTATTAAAACGGAGCTACAATGGTTGAACCACAGATTAAGAACCTCTCTGGTTTAACTAAGTAGGCTTTCAGCTCGTTTTTTCTTTTAGTCCTTTGCCGATCTACGATCGCAAAGGAGTATGTTTTCGTTCAGGTTTGTTTCCTTTTTTTGTTTGTTTGTTTGTTCTTCTTTTCTGTCTGTCCCAAGGATCTCCCGAACTGCTTGACCGAATCGCTTCAAATTTTGTGTGGTTGTGTCCCCATGAGAGGAAGGCATCCGCGCAAAACTTTTTGCCGCCCTGACCTTGACCTTGGCGTATGACCTTGAAAACCGAAAACCGTTACGGGGCCATAACTTCCACACCGCAGGTCCTAGAGTCTTCAAACTTGGCATGGAGGTACTTTCCCTTATGGCCGTTCTGCTGATGGCGTACCAATGAAGGTCAAGGTCAAGGTCAGGGAGATCGGTATGCCTTGAAAGTGGTAGGGGTCTAATAATTGCGGTTTTCTGTCCCACGCATATCTCCCGAACCGCTTCACCAAATCGTTTCCAATTTTGTGTGGTGGCGTGTCACCATGAGAGGAAGGCATCCGCGCATAAAGTATTGCCGTTGTGACCTTCACCTTGGTGTATGACCTTGAAAACCGAAAATATTTAAGGGGCTATAACGTCCACACCGTTGGTCTTAGGGACTTCAAATTTGGCATGTAGGTACTTTGGCTTACGGTTTTTCTGATGATTGCATACCGATCAAGGTCACGGTCAAGGTCATGGAGATCGGTAGGCCTTGAAAGTAGTAGGGGTCTAAAAATTGGGTTTTCAGCCACAAAAATAAAAATATAATATTTCACGGACCCAACGAAACCGGTACTCAGAGTTACCAGTACTTGGCGTTGCCTGTACTAGGCGTTACCGGTACTAGGCGTTACCAGTACGGGGCGTTGCGCTAGTATAGTATAAATGGGTAAGGTACATATGTGTCCGGTGTTCAGTTTTCACTGGTCTCCCCGCTGCGTACAGCCGACACATTCCGATTTCGGAGGAGCTCAAAGGAGAAACATTTGGAAGATTTTGTTTTAAAGGCAGGAGAATGGGCGAATAAGTCAGAAAGATAGTAGATGATAGAAAGCAAAAGGGAAAAGGCAGAGTCGAAGAGAGTGGCAGATTAGAGGAAGCTACAAGCACAGAACTTCCAGAAGGTGGGGGAACTATTTTTACGAAAGACCCCCCGGTATTCTCCCACGGGGAATATTCAGGTTCAGTTTGGATTGCAGGTTTGAAACAAATTAGCATACATGTACTTACCCTTATATCACAGTATTTTTTTTTCCCTTTTCCAACTTTCTACCTACACCCCATGAAATCTTCTTAAATTTTGTTTTCTTCTGTTTTGTTTCTGAAGGATGTGTAAAGCATAATGTATAGACTGGGTTGGGGGTTTTCGCGCGCGTGGTTTTTTTGACTGTTTGTTTGTTTGTTTGGGGGTTGGGGTAGGGGTTATGTTTTGCGCGTAGATTAACATACCTCTTTCCCTTTTAATCACCTGATTATGTTGTATGTTCAATACATTATCTGTGACATCTGTTGTCGTTGTTGTATACTAATAATGGTCAGGTTCGTTGGCAGACACATTTTCCATTTGAAACCCGAAAGCGTATTGTGTTGTGTGTTCTTTTGTTATGTGATATCGTTCATATATATATATATATATATAAAATTATATAGCCTGCTGTCACACTGCCACATACGTAATAATAGTAATAATAATAATAATAATGATGATGATGATGATGATGATGATGATGATGATGATGATGATAATAATAATAATAATATAATAATAATAATGATGACGATGATGATGATGATGATGATGATGATGATGATAATGATAATAATAATAATAATAATAATAATAATAATAATAATAATAATAATAATAATAATAATAATAATAATAATAATAATAATAATAATAATAATAATAATAATATATAATAATAATAATAATAATAATGATAATAATACATATTATTTATATAGCGTCTTTAGAATTAAACTCAAGGCGCTCACATTCACTGATTCACACGCAATTGGGCTAACATACACACTCATTCGATCATCATCTAATTAATGTGAAAAGTTACAGCTTACAGAGAGAAATCTCTTTCAAAACAAGTGAGTTTTCATTCGGGTTTTCAGTAAGGCTATGTTAATTTCCTCGTGGATTATTAATAATGGTTTTGAATGTAATTAAACTGAGGCTGTTCGATACAAAAGCAACGACCGGTATAACTATGAAACCCTCCAGAGGACTGTTTGATTACTCACACACGATCCAAAACAAACACCCACTGCAATGCGTCCTTTCGCCTTATTGTAAAGCAGCAAAACAAAAATGTCATTAACAATAGATTATGCAGAATGAACATCAAAGCCAAACAAACGATATTGTAGTCCTAGCTTTGTTTGAAACGTCGCGAGGAAAACTCACACAAACACGCTAATTAAACACGCCATATTAAACAACACCGCATCAATGAACTTCCAAACCCGTAACTCCAATAAACGTCTGTTCCACAAAAATAAATGAATTAAGCATTAACCCTGCATAGGCCTATCAATATCACCAGCCGCCAAGCGAAGCTGGTAATGTTTTCAGCGAGGCTTGCCGCCTCCTGGCTTCAAGGCTGACTATGTATGTATGCTTAACACGATAACTTTTGAACGGAGGGACCTAGGACGCTCCATGTTTGCATGCGCATAGGTAGTTAGAATATCTAGGCCGGTAAGAAAATAAAAGGCCGTTGGTCAAAGGTCAAGGTCACTGGAGCAGAAAGTGTTTCTGGCTGGCTGACTATGTATGCATGTTGACGTGATAACGTTTGAACGGAGGGACCTACAATGCTCAACTTTTGCATGCGCATAGGTAGCAAGGATATCTAGGCCACGTTTGAAAAATGGTGGTCATTTGTCAGAGGTCAAGGTCACTGGAGCAAGAAAATGTATCGCGCAGCTGGTGACATAGCGTCTTAAGGCTCTAGTTTTGACAATAAGCGTTATAGGACATCGCCGTGCCAAACGTCTGCCATCCTGTTACATGAATATAAAGAAACTGTGCTCCCAACGCGTGGGTAAGACTTTCAAACTATAAAACAGACTATAAAACTATATATTACACGTAACTCATGTTATTGCCCTTATAAAAACCAAACTTGGAAATGTTGAAATATTTTCGTTCATAGCACACGACAATACGTCCAACATGGCACATTGAAATGAATCGATAATTTCATCTTTGTGGTTGACTTCTTATGAAAACCCAGCTCGATTAACCTGCAACCTATACTTTGTTGAAATAATGTTGTTACTCTATGACAGTTACTATAGTAGCCTATCAGTAATTTCTATCGACAAGTTCGA
The DNA here is from genome assembly GCA_017654935.2 of Phymorhynchus buccinoides. Taxonomy (NCBI): domain Eukaryota; kingdom Metazoa; phylum Mollusca; class Gastropoda; order Neogastropoda; family Raphitomidae; genus Phymorhynchus; species Phymorhynchus buccinoides. Next base: position 36,438,536 of record CM065686.1, read on the forward strand.
TCCTGTTAATTAAACAAAACCGGTACACTTTTCTGAAGATTAAAATTGCAGTAAAAAAAAAAAAAAAAAATACTAATCTTAATGATTCATGTTAAAAACACTATATCTGTGCCATCAAGTCGTGTCCAACTATGACTACCAGATAGCAGTTCGTTTGTGTGTTGTTGTTTTTTGTTTATTAATTGGTCTGAAATTGGTCTAAGAATGCTTTGCCTAAGGTACATTCCTACTCTCTCTGCCGAGAACTTAAAAGACGTAAGCACAGTTGGCGGTGCGGATGCCGCCCCTAAAGGCCAACCAATCCCCAAGTCAGAGATACTAGAATTCTATTATCCTTCAGCCCGAACATAATCATGGACTGAAAGAAAGAAGGGAAGAAAAAAGGAAGAAAGAAACAATTTTATTTTTTCCAAAAGACGAAAGAAAGAAAACATGAACAAAGTGAAACGACAATAGCGACAGTTTAACTTTTGTTACAGTTTGGCCGTGTGTGACAGCATAAAATGTAACAACGGCGCAAAATGTAACAATTGTACAAAATGTACACCAACAACAATCCAATTAGGTACTGTTCAGACAAATATGCATAGAATTATAAAGTATTAATTAGTACTATTACTCGTAAAAGCAAGCATCTGACAATCACACACACACACACACACACACACACACACACACACACACACACACACACACACACACAAGCACACACACACACACACATACACACACACATATACACACATATACACACACACACACACACACACACACACACACACACACACACACAAGCACACACACACACACACACATACACACACACACACACACACACACACACACACACACACACATACACACACACACATACACACACACACATACACACACACACACACACACACACACACACACACACACACACACACACACACAACTTTGAGCTATCAGTTAGAATAAAATTAATCAGAGCATAGAATTAGAAACGAATTAACAAGTGAGCTAAAATAATTTATGACAAGTAAATGAAGTATAATTGAGTATTAATTCAGAAAAAAATAAGTCATGAAGCTAACAACATCTCCTAGTTTGCTAAAAAGACAACAAAATAAGGGTTCTTAAAACTATTATTAATAGCAATAAACCAACCATAAAATATAAAATCCACCATAAAGGATGCTCTCACAGAAGATGTTAATCAGCAGAGTTTTTAAACATGAAATCATAACAACAGAGAGCGAAAATGAGGTACAACCTTTTCACACAAAAACAAGGCAACAAAATCAATGAACCATAATATGTAGATAATAAGAATACAAATAATCACATAATGATAAACCATCAATCATCATATAGTAAAAAGCCAACTGTGCGTTCGTGTGGAACACAGAACGGGCCTTATAACTCCGCCGTTTTTTGACCAAATCGCTTCAAATTTGCTATGAGCCCTAACGGGGCGATGGCAACGGCAACCGAGGCGGCCGGGTCATTTGCGCGTTTCGGCAAATGCGCAAAACGCGTCTCCACCGGCCTCTCGGCACCTGTATCTCCGGTATTTCTGGACGGATTGCCTTTGCATTTGGAAAGTAGATGACTGGGGATGGTGACCATCCGTGTGCCAAACCGGAAGCGAATCGATTAATAAACGCGCGCGATATGCGCCGCTTCATCGTTACAGAAACCGCGGCGTAACCAGACCCGACATTGATTCGAAATTTGGAACGTGCGTGACCAGGGATAGGGACTATCTTGGTGCAAAATTCAACAGCATCCGTTCATAAACGCGCGCTATGAGTATGACCCGATTTACATTTCTGCGGGGACCAAAAACGGACGCTAATTTCAATTAAACACTTGACGCGCAAACCACTTCGCTGCTGCCCGAGTGTGCAGCGAGACGGTTGAAGAGCGGAGATTACAATGCGGAGGTACCAACAGCTCGCTCTCCACGGCTATTGTCTTCCACCTATTTGGTGTCAGTTAGAGGTTACCGCGTGCGCGTGTGTGTGTATAATAATCATAATAATAATACTGGTTATTTATAGAGCGCTTAACTCCCTTTGCAGGGAGCTCAAAGCACTGAACAAAGGCCTAAACACTAATATACAGATAGACAAGCCAAGAATAATCAACAAGTATCAATGAATATAAACATTAACTAGAATACTTGCGTAAACTGACCCAGTCGCGACACACGCTTGCACCCCTAACCTTACCACTAAACCTAATCATAACCCAAACCCTAACCGTAACCCTGATTTCGCCCAAATTCAAAGTTCTGCAAGCTTTTGACCTCAAGTATGCACCCACGTTGTTATCTAAAAGAGTTCTTGAGCTAGACAGAGTTTGATAGAAATAGACAGACAAAAAAGAGAGAGAGCAACTCAGAGAGAGAGAGAGAGAGAGAGAGAGAGAGAGAGAGAGAGAGAGAGAGAGAGAGAGAGAGAGAGAGAGATAGACAGAGAGACAGAGACAGACAGGGAGACGCACAGATATATATATATATATAGATATATATATATATATAAAAATATTGAGTGAAAAAATCAAAACAACAACAAAACTTGGACGAGACGTTTCGCTTTATAGCTTTATCGATCTACATTCTAAGTTACAAGATATATATATATATATATATATATATATATATATATATAAGCACATTAATTTCTTTTATTTCTTTTTTTATATATATATATATATATATATATAAGCACATTATTTTCTTTTATTCTTTTCAGAACACAGAACAAATCGTAAAGTTAAAATTAAAGTTATTCAGTTTCTTTCTTAGGTTCACAAACTTATACATTGGACACAAACAAACTTTTATTAAAGCAAACTATATATATAAGAGGAAAGTTTAATGGTGTGGTTGTTTTTTCTTCTTCAATTCTTGTACGAGAGAGAGAGAGAGAGAGAGAGAGAGAGAGAGAGAGAGAGAGAGAGAGAGAGAGAGAGAGAGAGAGAGAGAGAGAGAGAGACGGACGGGCAAAACGCCGTTCCCAACTCCTTCGGAGTGGAGGAACGAAGGAGGGGGAGGGGGAGGAAAGTGTCATAGTTTGATTGACAGGTGAAAGTGACTGCGCAATTAAACGGATATAATTATAGTTCGTTGCTTGTGGGCGAAAATGGTGTTTTACGTTCTCTTGGTCTGAATCAGACACATATGGGACATTTGTAAATACAAATATGGTGGTAACAATACTGGAGGCAGTACGAAACCAGTAAAGTCCCGATTTTTTTTATTAATACAGATAGGTGTAGCGGTAACCAGGCCTCGGTTAAACCTCATCGGCTATGGCACCGCCACAAGTATTTCGTTGCTTGTGCCACAAACAAAAATACAGACAGAAAAAACGTTTGGGCATAAAATAATAGGTTACTTATAAACATACGTAATACAGACACTACAACAGACACGAGGAGTATGCAGTACTTTTTTTTGATAATTATAAATATGATAAATAGTTTAAAATGTTTTCCAAAAGATCTAAGAAGTTGCGGCGATAAAATTCTGGTTCACAGATTAAAATTATTGAAAAGCCAGGGGAAGCTACTCTTTGTATGCAATGATTGGAATGCTAAAAATAGACCGCCGGGCTGCAGTTGAAAGACTTTCTGTAAAGTCTTCAGTAAGCAAAGAATCTTCCGAATTTTTGTAAATTACACATTATTTCATCTACTAAACACTAAAGACAGATTATTTCATCTACTAAACACTAAAGACTGACGTAATCGCGACCTACGCCTGCACTCTCACCCTAACCCTAACCCTAACCCTAATCTCAACCCAAACCCGTAACCGCTAACCCGATTTTGCCCAAATTCGTACTTGTCCAAGCTTTTGACCCCTAGTATCCAATTGTAAAGTTTCATGTTGATATATCCAAGCGTTCTCGAGTTATCGCTGTCACAGACAGACAGACAGACAAACAAACATTTGGGTTTTTTCGTTGAAACACACTGGTAACTGTATGTGAGGCCATTTTACACCGAAATATGCATTTTGAGCAAATTTGAACACGGACGGACGGACGGACAAACTGGGCGGGGGATGGTTGGGGTGAGGTGGGGGGTGGAACGGGATGAGAGAAGAAGATGGAAGGAGGGAGAGAAACAAAAGTAATAATATAATATTCCGCGGACCCGGCGAAACCGGTACTCAGCGTTACCGGTACTTGGCGTTACCGGTACTAGGCGTTACCCGCACACGCACACGCACGCGCACGCGCGCGCACACACACACACTTTCAAGGCAAACACATCTGAGCAACTTGGGCAAAAATACATAACAAGCATGATACATATTTTTGAATAGAAAAGTGTACTAAAGAATAATAAAAAAATTTAAAAAACGATAGTCATGAAAATAATCTTTTTTTACTTTTGATTCTTTACTTCTCCTATTTAATATTAATGATGGCATGATTAAATACGGTTTCTGTGTATTCAATAGCTATTTTACTCATTGAATAAGCGATAATAGAGTAGATTATGTTTTACACATACTCTTAGAAAACTGGCTAGCCCAGTTTGTTTTCAGTTGCCTGCATTGCCACATCCATACCGTGCACCTTCTGCCCCCCACCCTTCCCACCTACTGTTCCTATGGCGCGCCAAAGATACAAAACTCTATCTAGCTGTTCGATAGAGTTTCGAAACTGTATCTATCAGTTCGATAGAGTTTGAAAACCCTATCTAGCTGTTCAATAGAGTTTTAAAACTCTGTCGAACAGCTAGATAGGGTTTCCACAAAATAAGTCTATCGAGATATAGTTTTTCTATCGCGATTTCTGATTGGTACATGGCTTCAGCGACAAGTTTGTGGCCTTGGCAGGGCAGTGACCCGTAAATTTGAATAAGACAATAGGCCTAGGCCCTACACAGTCAAACATACTAGTCCTATCTACCAATGAAATGCTTCGTTTAAAAAAGTATCAAAATGGCGCGTTCTATAGAGTTTTACGACGAGAAACTCTATCTAGCTGCTCAAC
>CM065686.1:36446035-36483535 GCA_017654935.2 Phymorhynchus buccinoides
AGAGCTTTTGCGAACTGTGTTCTATTTTTTCTTTCTTTTTTATAGGTTACGGTCACAACACTTTTTTGTGTTTTTGTTACATTTTTTTGTTATCGCAGTGAACTGTATTCTATTTGTTTCTGGTTGGAGTTTGTTTTGTACTTTGATTTGAAAGTGAATAAGGTAAGCCCTGGTGGAAGGCAAGAGCCGAAACGTTGGCAAACAAAGTTAGCAAACTTGTTCTCCGTTTTTTTTATACTGCCACATACGTACACAAGTAGGCCAATGTTAATTTCCTCCGGGGTTATTACTAATGTTTTTGAATGTAATTAAATTGAGGCTGTTCTATAGAAAAGCAACGACCGGTAGAGAACGCTGGAATACCAAGTCTGGCTCAAGAAACAAAATAACAAACAAACAAAAGTGCCAAAGAGCACGCTGCACGAACTTTTTTGAGGTTATTTTGCCCCCCCCCCCCCCCGATCCAGTCCAAGTATTCCATAGTTCTCCCCCTTTACACGTACTTTGTAGGAGGTTATTTTCCCCTGATCAGGCTTGGGTATTCCAACGTTCTCTTAGGACATTCCTTTCTTCACAAACACTTATACTGCCTAGGGTAATCTGTTTTTAACACTAGTTTACAATACTTTTGATTACTTAGTTTTTGCTTAGCCAACTTCCTTTCTTCTTTTGATTCAATCACATTATTTTCATCTAAACATTCTTCAAAGCTATCTTTATCTTTAGTAAAAAACAAAACAACCGTCTTTAATTGTTCTCTAAAGTCCTTTAAAACCGAATTATACTTCTGCGCTAAAATCCATCTAATTCCTGCATGCCGACCACTGAATGCTAGTTTCGCTAAACTAATTTTTTTTTAACAATGTCTCTTTCAGCTGAGCAATCATCAATAATAAACAAAGTTGATGTTCCTTTAAACAGTTTATAAAAATGCTCTAAACATTCGCTTAGTTTATCACTTGGATTGACTAAATAGATTTTGTCATCCGTCCAAATAAACTTTCTTTCTTTATAAGACTTGTTGTATTCTAAAGTCGTGCAGAATATTACTATGTGTTCAAAGTGATTACGATAAACCGTTTGTATTAAATCTAAAGCGAACACACTTTTTCCGCAGCCTGTCATTCCGCAAAATAAACCACAATGAGGTTCTTTTGTAAGGAAATTTAAATTAGTCTTCAAATCCATTATTTTAATACACAATATCTTTTAATCTGTTGTCTTCAATGTTCATCTGAGCATCACATACTAAATATACATAAATATATATTTGCTTATTCTCTTCCACTTCTTTCTGGATTTGAATGTTTATTCCTCCTGACCCATCACCAACTACTCTTCCACTGCCATGTAGTTTGTTATCTTCTGTTGTTCTAAGATCTAGCCACAACGCATACTTCGAAGATAAATAATCTTCAAGTCTAACATCATGAAGATGGAGGTCTTTGCAAACAAGATCAGCCACCGGATCTCTTTGTCGCCCACCTCCACCCAACAGTTTTCGTATTTCATCAAAATGCTGATAAGGTAAAAGACCGCTTGCAAACAACTGATTCTGTTGTCCTTCAATCGTGCACATCAGTTTAGTTATTTTAGGATGATAAAACTTCTCGCTTAATCTGTTAAAGGGTTTTTTAGACTCTTCAAACAGCAAAAAAATTCCTTTCAATGACCTTGCAGATATATTCAAATCGATGTTCCAAATTGTGTCTGATTTGTTTTTAGGTATTTTACTATGATTTAAAATTCTGTTGTAGTATATTGCTAATCTTGTCTGGTATTGTTGCGAGATCAACCGAGCTAATTCTTGATGACGAACAACATCAAACTCTAATGTGATATCTGAGATACTATATTTTACATCAGGATCTGTCGCTGATCTGATAACACGGCTGTAATCATTAAAAGTTAATTCATACATAAGCCTATCTTGTAAAGCACCCTGATAATACGGGGAGTGCGTGTTTAACAGCTCGAAGTCAAGAGGTATATAAAATCGATTGCCATAAACTTGTGCAACCAACTCCTCTTGATTGTTATCTTTTTTATCTTCAGCACCAATTCTATGTTTGATTCCATTATCTCCCTGTATTCCTTGATAAATCCTATCTTTCCTTTCATTTTGTGTGAGCCATAAATCACAATAACTCAAAAAGACATCTGCATTATCTAAAGACATTACCTCTCTCCCTTCAAGTTTAATAGTAATCTTACTGACGATCGCTCTACCAAGATTAGCAACTAAAGTTCTATTCGGATCAGTCGCTGACTCCAGTTCTATTTTAAATGCGAGACGTGCAGTGCCTGGCACAATGACTTCATTAGATCCCAGACTAGGAAATCTTACTGATAATATTTGTCTCTGATCAATAATTGAAGGATTATTACTTATAACAATACTCTGCCTGGTTCCTTTAATACCAAGTGGTTCTTTTAACCGTCTGTGTGGATCAAGAATTGTTCCGTATGATTGTACCATCTCTTTTGTTTTTTAAAATAAAATAAAACTTAATTATAATAAAAACATGGCCGGAATAGAAGTCGACCACGATTATGATGTTTTTGATCCTGGAGATGACATGAGTGAAGCTACATCGTCTCGTCATCAATCAACTTTAAGACGTGAACTAATGGAAGGTAAAGTAAGATTGTTTTATGAAAGTATAGCACAAGAACCGCCTGACGTCTTTGATTCTAATGACTTTGGATATAAAGACAGCCATTTATTTGTGAAGGGTGATGATGGTCAACTAGTCCGACTTACAAATAAATCAGACGCCTCAAAGTTTTTAAAAAAGAGTACAGTTCGTCAAAGGCTCAGCGCTAGCGATCAAAGACGATTTAATATCAAACCAGACCTAAGAACACAAGCTGTTTCTACACTTCAAAACACACTACAAAGACTACCAACTGATTTCCAACTTAAATCAATTCCTCTTAGAGACTTAAGCGCAACTGCGGACGACATCATAGAAATGGAAACCAGTTTTATAACTTTAGAAGATGAAGAAACCCAAGTAAAAACATTGCATGACCCACCATTACCTATGAGAGAAAGAATGGCCCTCAACGAATCATTAAAATATATCAGAGGCGAGTTAACAAATAATGTAGCAAAGTTAAGCGAACTTGATTCTCACATAAACAGAGAAAAACAAAAGTTGGCTGAAGTGGACGACAACAACCTAGGACAAGACGTGAAAGACAGAATCACACAAAGACTTAATGATATTCAACAAGAGAGAGCGGCAAGACTAGAAGTACTGTCAAATAACCGCGAACAATTACGCACACAAGTTAGCAGAATAAAAGAAACTATCCAAATAATGTTATACGAAAACACGACGCTAGCTGAAAGAATAAGAACTTTATTTAAAGAGCAAGGAGTCACGATTGCGAGTGTTATGGCGGCTTTAGGGTTTGCAATCTCTACTTTAGTGTTGGCTTTAACAGGAACTGGTGGTGGTGGCCAATTACCTTTACCGCCTTCACCATCAAAGGATACGAATTGGATTAAAAAACAACTTGAACATTTAACGAATCTATTAAAGAAATTAGCAGAAAAAGCTCTAGACGCTCTACCCGGTATATTAGGCGCAATTGTTAGTTGGCTTTTTTCTACTGCAAGCAAAGTAGTAGGTTTTATGGCTGAACACTTATGGATGCTACTAGTTTTAGTTGTAGGATTACTCTCTAGTAAAATTAAAATAAACTAGACCAGCCGTAGTTAGAAAAATAACTAATGATGTTTTTTCGTTTTCATGACTGTCGGTTGCTCTGTAGGTTAAGTTCATTGAATTCATATTCTTTTTTTGACTGTTAGGGATTGGATGGTGTGTTCTTTGTATGATCAACAATGTAGAATTCATTTCTTTGTTTTTACCAACTGCTTGGTTATCTCCGGCTACAAGGATTTCGTTGTTGTAGTTTACAATTGTCCCTATTTGAAGTCTAAGATCAGAGGGTAGCATGTATAATCCACTGCCGACAGCAAAGTCTACCTTCGATCTTGCAAATCTCAAAACGTCTTGATATCTTTTAATACTTGCCGGCAGATCAACTGTAGAATTGATTGCATCTTCTAAATTAGCTAAATACTGTTTCTGCGCATCAAACTCAGTAGAAGGATCCATTATCTCAGACCTCACTTGCGCTTGCGATCCCAGCAAACACCACACATAAGTACGAATAGAATCATTTACTCGTTCTATTCCCGCCTTAGTCAGTCCTTCAGAAGTATCAAGAATAAATGTAGTCCACGCATTTTTATGTTTTTGCTCTATAAATCCTAGATGAACGGTCGTACCTGAAGAAAAAGACGTGTAAGGTGGACTCCAATCATAGTTATACTTTCTGTGTACACCCCAATAATAAAGTGTACCCAAACCATGATTACGATCTAACTTTTGTCTAAAGTCTGTATGAAGGTTTATGTTAAACTCATTACAAATCCGCTCAAACGCCTTCATGTTAATTCTGTTGTTGAACGGACTCCAAGTCTTGTCATGCAATAATGGTGCCTGCAGCTCAGACAAAATACGCCTGAATGTGTAATAGAAATGAAATCTATAAACTGCTTTTACCATGAGATCAGGATGATTTAAGTGATCAGCGAAAGAAACACCACACCCTGTTGTTGCGCAAAACACAGCAAAGTTTAACTGGTTTTGATAAAACTGCATTGGATGACCAAACCATGCTTTTGCGATGTTATCATGTTTGATGCTAGGATTTAAATAATGGTTTAATGGATTACTGACCTTAACCTTAAAGGCGTCAACTCCCACTGCAACAACTAAACCGTCAACAGCTATAGTTTTAGGGTTATATGATCCAACTGAATATTTAGCGTCTTTGTTATATTTAAAAGCATTCATTTATACATCCGTAATAAAAATGTTTATTTATATAACTGATCAAGACGAGCCAATACTTTTACAACGTCCTATTGAAAATCATGGTTCTCTAAAAGTAGCGCTCCATGAAATTTATTACAAAGTTAAATGGATTAACATAAGCGAATCCTTAAAAAATAATTGGATAAGAAAAACTACCAGTGAAGGGATGATTGAACTAACTATACCAGACGGTTATTATGGTTTTTGTTCATTAAAAGAGATGTTAAGTGATTTTGACATTACTTTAAAACTTAATGAGGGAAATTTAAAAGTAACGTTAATATTTAAAGAGCAAAGAGGAGTAGGTTACAACTTTGCAGGAGAACTAGCAAAAATGTTAGGGTTTAGAACTGACAACCGGGATATACACAGCTTTCCGATCACAGAAAATAAAACCTCTTTTAAAGGAGAAAACTCTCTGAATCTTGCTGTTCATTCTTTACTATATTTTCATTTAGATGTCCTGAGTACGGATAATAACTTATTTGATAACCAACCGTCTACTGTATTAAGAGTTCTTCCATCAGCGAAAGCAGCATACTGCGATTATGAAATTATAACGTTTCCAAACTTACAGTTTAAAGAATTAATTTGCGGGATTCACCATTCACTAAAGATCGGAATAAATGACCAAAAAGGAAAAGAAGTTCAGTGCGACAGCCTTAATGCTTTATTAGAAATAAAATAATTTAATATAAAACAATGTCGCGCGGACCAGATCAACCGGTTATGCTTGACCCTGTTAGATGCACAACTTTAGAATTGAAGGACCTAGCAGACACAGAAGACTTTGATCTAAACGGAGAGATAGGAGTGCTGTATGGTTTTGAGTACACAAACAACAGCTATTATAAACGAGCAGAAGTAAGCGATAAAAAGGTTCCTAAACTAGAGCAACTGCGTAATGTAGTAGCTGACAATGTTGGTCAGTTTGAATATAAAGTTGTTAAGAAAAGGGACAACAAATGGCATTTAGTTCCATTCGTTGATTGGGAAATAAAGTTTGAATTTTTAAGCCCGTTTACATTCTTTGACAATGACAAACATTTTCGCAAATCATTTAACTCGGGGCCGTTACATATCAGTCTTATTCCGCAAAACAACAGCAGAAGAGAAATAGCAATCAAACCTTATAAAAAGAGACAGTACATGGTGCACAGAAAAAAGACAGTGACGAAAGAGGGAGCCACGCAATTAGAGTTCATTCCTAAAATGGTTTTAGCAGACGAATTTACTATGATATTTGAACTTTCTGTTAGAGCGGATGATCCTGATTCTCCGCCTGCTGGTGTTAGTGAAATCCTAATGAAAGGGATTCTCATTTCTTGGCAAAACTTGGATGTAGAATCAGTGAGATGAACTATCGTTATTCAAAACAGTGGTGAAGAAATTAAGACAGTGTCGACTAGTAATAAAGTTATATTAAGTGTTGATCCAAACAATCTTAAAGAATTAACGTTCATTAACCTTACTAATTTATATCTCATTGGGTTTTATTACACTGAAAGCATTTTATCTGAAGATCTTCTCAAAATGATAACAAGTGTAAATTAAATTATTTTTTATTAACTATAAAAAGATGTCCGTTAAAGTATATCCAAAAATACCAAAAGAAGGTACTGACAAAGAAAAGACTGAGGGTGGTGATGATCCTGAAATCAGAAAGTTCAGATTGTCTGCCATTACGGAAATACAAAAAGAATTGGAAAAAGACCTCACTAATTATAACAGAACCAAACGAAGGTACTCTTCTATCTTTAATGCTGCAGCATACTTAAATACTGGATTTGGAACTCTAGGTGCTTTAACGGCAGGAAGCTCTGTAGGGTTGTTAGTGACAGGTGTTGGATCACCCATAGCTTTGCCGCTAGGTTGTGTGTCATTAACTCTTGGTGCATTTTCAATCGCAACATCTGCTTTCAACAAAAAAATAAAAGTAAAACTTCAAAAGCATACAGCCATTGTTCAATTAATAATGGCTAAACTTAGTTCATTTCGATTGATAATCAGTAAAGCTTTGCAAGACTCTCAAATTACGGATGAGGAGTTTAATCGTTTGCAAGCAGACTACAAAGACTACAAAATGCAAAAGTTTGAACTTCAGAAAAAGTCAAGAACGACTTTTTCACAACCGCAAGACATAGAAGCGATAAAAAAAGAATGCAACAGACGAGTAAACGAAACATTAAAGTCTGTTCTAGGGAAATAACAATAAAACTCCAAAGGGTGCTTATTCAATAACATATGATTACAAGATTAGAAAGTCTACTGACTATGACAATTAGTTCCCCAGTGACCAACCGCATACGAAAACTCTGGTGATTTAAACACACGCTTTGTATTGTTTGAGTCATGCGATTTCTTATTTACAACTGTTGTGTTTATCTCATGTAACTTAGATTTCAGTGTTACATTGTCTTGATAAAACGTCTTGCTATCGAACAGTGCTTCTTTATAGTTGTCATGTGACATAACCATTAGAACAACCGGTCTACTTATTCCTTTTGCTTTTTTAATAACGTTAGTCTGACTAGCAACACTATACATCTTTGCTCTCAGCCCAACGTACTCTTTGATTATAGTTCCATTCAGTTCATCCTTCATTTTTCCAATCACCTTTTTATTTACAGTTGAATGCAATGGAGAGTCTTTTGAGTAGTCAGATGTATCATACTTAGAGTCTGCGTCTTTTACTACTTCTGTTTTTAAATCTTCGTAAAAGTCTTCAGTTGGAATGTCTAGAATAAATGAATCTGTATCTGTGTACAATACTTTAGAGTCTGGATACAGTGGTTTAAAGTAGTCGTATAAAAATTCTAGCATCAGTAGCTTGGATAATTCTAAAACAGCAAACCCAATGAAGACTGGTTTATCCAGTGCTACTGTACGTTTCTTCATCATTATACCGTAAAGGTTGTCATGGAACTTTCTGAAGTCTTGATAATTGGGTTTTGAAGTTCGTTTGATTGCTTTGTTTTCTTGGGTGACTAATCTAACGTCTTTGTGTTTGTGTGGGTTTTCCATAGTCTTTCCAAAACAGCTGTTATTCATTAGCTTAAAGAAGTCTTTTTCCGAGGTGTCAGTAGCCTTCGTTCTAAGATGAGTGTTTTTCATTATATATGGCTCCATGAACTTCGCCTGGCCAAATGAAATGATTCTATGAACTTCTGTTAGTTTTAATCCGTGACCTAAATAGAATTGTAGGAGTCTATAATGACAAACATATTTGTTTTGTTATGTAGATTAGGCACAAGTTTTAGTAGCTCTGATCCCACCTGAAGTCTTTCTGCTGCTAACGGGTAGTCGTTGTGGATGTCATGGAGGTTGTGAGGGTATTCTAAGTCGACTTCTAAAATAAAGCCTGTTTTGTAACAATCTGGTAATTTCAACAGCCACTGTAAAAAGTTATTGATGTTAAAATTAAAAGGAGCAGTATACATTTTAAAGTTACGTATTGGAAGTGACTGACACATCGCCCATCCGTACAGATTGTTAGCATGTAAATACATGATGTAGTTGGAGGGCTTAGTAGGATCATAGTTGTCTAAGTATTTGTTGTTTGCCTTACAATAACTGTGTGAAGCCATACTTATTCCCCCATGTAGTCCGTCTTCAATCATTTGTAGCATTGGTAGATCAGAAAGCAAGTCAATCTGTATTCTAGTAAATCTTACGAATGCATCCCAACTCATACCAGGAGCTGATATATAATGTGTAGGGTCTAGACTGTAAAGTTTCATACATGTTTTTCTATAGTTTTCAAATACGTCTGCAAGTAAACAAACGTCAGTCATCAAGTAAGCGTCATGTTAGTCACCCATAGTCTTGCAGTTTAACTTTTCCCATGCGGTCTGTGCATGGTGGTAGTCAGAGTCACTTATATCTTTTCCTTTTAAACTAGAGTAGATGCGCCTTTAGGTGGTAAGGATTCTTCATCGAACTGCTCCCAACTACTCATGTATTCATAAGGGTATACTCCTTTCTTCACAAGATTAGGATCAAAGTATTCTTCTGTATAGGGCATTTGCTTAACGATTGTCCTAAAGACTCTAATGATTCCATCAGATGTTGTAATGAATCGTAAAAAGACAATTGACCTAATGTAAATGTCATGTACTTTTCTGAAGACTGTGCAATACAACTGACGGTTCTAAATGAATCTGTCACTGCCTGTAGAATTAAATGGGAGTCATATCCACGTAGATTGTGAAAGAATATAGGCAGTTTCCATGTCTTTGGTTCGACTTTAAGTTGTAGATTGCATTTACTATGTGCAGCTCCCCTGAATTTTCCGCTGATGTGATCATGATCTCGGACTTTGGGGTTAGTTGAATAGTCTGGATCATCATCTAACATAAATTCTTTTTTACAAATCCAACAAACCGTTGCTGATTCAAATTGAACTTGGTCTTCAGGAGACATAATTAAATCTGATAGATTAAGTTGGTTAGATAATCTATTTCGCATCTTTTGGATGTTTAATAAGAATCGTTTTGCTGCATCAGGTCCTCTATAAAGTTCCGGTACTGAATGTTCCCCATCTGATCTAACAACAATAAAAGCATATGAACACATTTGATGATTGTTCAATAAAACTGTTTTAGGAAGATGTTTAGGAGCAGGACCTTGATACGGAACGATGATAGATTCAACGTCAGCATACACAACGTACGGACTCGTTTGCAGTTTCTTCCAGTTATTAAACGACACCTTACTACCTTCTTTTGGAGTAATAAGTTTAGTATTACAGTCAACAGAGCTCTTACAATGTTTTCTGTGTTCACCTGCAGCATGAATGCTTGGAATTCTCAGTAAACACCTTCGGCAGAATTCCTGTTTATGCCCATCTTTTGAAGTATAGTTTGTAAGTCTGCTCATTGTTCGGATTAATGTGTAGTGTGTTTTGATTCCATCTGTTACTAAGAGTAGATCAATATGTTTTTTGTCTGGATCACCAATCATGGGGCTATTCTTTGATAAACAAATTGGTTTAAGGTTTTCTTCTGTAGACCATGTGTAGATGTTAACAGTGATTGGTTTATTCTGTTCTTCAAATTGATCAATTTTGCTTAGGCTTACAGGGAAGTCGATTCCATTAAAGTTTAATTCATTTATGTAAGGTTGATAGTTAATTACTCTCTCTGCGTTCTTTTTGACATAATGAAGTTTAGCTAAAACGCACCACATAAAACATTGGTTATCTGTATTCTTAATGTTTAGTACTGCCCGTTTTAACATTAAATCTTTAGGTAAAGGAATAAACGAGTTTCCTACGATGGGGGCATATTTACTCTCCTTTAATTTAATTTCTAATACTCCGCCTTCTGACCAACCAGATCCTCTCAGTTTTGCCTCTTCTGATGCATTGATAAACTGAGTGATCATTTCGTCTGCCCAGGTTTCTGTAAAGTCATTATAAGAAAGAATTACTTGTTGTTTAGTAGAGACCCATACTTGTAGCTGCTCCTTATTAACTGTTTCATAATCTACGTAAACTGCTAACATTACTTTAACTGGTGGTTCTATTATTAGTTTTTCAGGTATTTGTGAAACAGCATGTTTTACACTTTCTAACACATTTTTTGGATCAATAACTTCTAATTCTGTTTCTTTAAAAACGCTGTCTAAATGTTCGAGTACATCATCAAGTGACATTGACATGTTGAGTTTCTTTTTCTAACTCAAATTATTTTATTAAATTAAAAATAATTATTTGTGAAAATGCACTAAAAGGTTTAGGATTTAACTGTAAAGCACAAAAAAAAAGAAAAAAAAAAAGAAGTAAATGAAATAATTCTTCTAAGTCTCCATTTTAAGCTCTTTTTAAATTGGAACTGTGTCTAGTGGGATTATCTGTAGTTCTTCTTTAACAAAGGCTCTTTGCGGGGCTGGTCGTTTTGTTGTATCAGTTTCTCTTAAATAATACACAGGTGGATTCATTTGTATTATTCTTTTTATTTCATAGGGATCAATGCTCCATATCGGGTCTGTTGCTCTTATACGAGTGTCTCCTTCTGCTTCTCCAGGTGCATAAAGAAACCTTACTTTTACTCCAAATGGTATTAGTTGTTTTGTAATTGAATGTTGAATTGGTAAGTCAATTGTTTTCTTCTGTATTGCTTTTACTGGCTGGAGTCCTATAACCGTGGATTCTTCGTTATTCATGACTCGCAAAACACTAGACAGTCTTCTTACCCATTCAGTGTTTCTAGTTGAATCAAGGAGTTCTCTATGGTATTGATAAGAGAAAAGTCGTTCAGCTAATTGTTTGTTAACGTTTTCGACTAAGGCCTGAGATTTATGATTTCTGGGAATACCTCTTTTTATAGTGACTTTGTGTTTTAACAGTAGCTGATTGAATTGTCCTTTAAATTCTTTTCCGTCATCAACTTGAACCATGCGAGGATAAGTTAATGGACCACGTCTGTAGATTTCTTGTAAAGCCACAGAGACTGAAGTAGCACTTTTATCAGTCAATGGTTCAGCATCTTTATATCTTGAAGCAATGTCGATGACTGTAAGCGCGTATTTAAATCTTTTTCTTCTGATAGAGTCATGAGGGAGGTATAGAAGATCCATTTGATGAGTGTCATTCGGTGTTGAATTAATGAAGTGTGGTCTTTTAATTCGCTTAGTCACTGGTAAATAGATTTGCCATATAGCTTGTTTAGATAGTCATTCTTTTGCTGAGGATTCACTGACTCCTGCAGCCTGACTGAGTTTTTTAATAGCTGTTAAACCTTTCCAATAACCTTTTGGTGAATAATACATTTTAGATAGTTTATCGTTCATTTTTATACTATACGTTTTTTGCGATGAAATAAACAGCAGTCATACCGATTGCAATAAACGTTATTTCCTGCATCTTTTGTTTTTCAGATGGCTGGTAGAAGTCGCTTAATTTTGGTGGTGGTTGCTGTTGGAGGTCTTCTCCCGTCACTAAATAATACTCGTTAATGGCGGCGTCAACATTCTTAAAAGAGTAGGCTGCATGGTTTTGTAGTTTTAATTTGTTGTTAATGAAATCTAGCTGAGCGAGTCTTTGTTTTTCATAGGCGTCTTGTGCTGCTGCTAATTGTTCTATTGCTCTATCGTGTCTTTTTCTTTCCTTGTTTGTTTCTAGTTTACTGAACATGTAATTACTGCCTGAAAAAGCAAGTGCGTTTACTACAGCACCGCCAATCATCATTACGAGTGAAGCCATTTTATTTTACGTATTTATATTTTCTGGAATTATTCCTTGTTTAGCAAGAAAGTCTTTTGTTGCGATTGAAGCTGTAATTATAGCGATTAATTTAGCAGAGTCCTCTAGGTCAAGTTTTCCAAGGTCAGCTGCTTTCATTTTCAATAATTTCTTACCAACCATCGTGAACCCTACACTAAGCCCACCAATCACAGCAGAATGATATACAAGATTGATAACAGTTTTTTCAGCACTCATTTTTACTTTCTAAAATAAAAATATAAATCAACTAAAAATGAATTGCGATGAATTACTATTAAATGCACAGGAAGCAGTAATTTCTGATGAAGTGTTAGCAAGTGTTATGAATAAAAAGGAAAGGTTGTATTCTCTTGCTGTGTGTGGAAAAATGAAGCAATACTTAGGAACAGAATTTAGTATAGAACAGATTCAACAAATGTCTTCTGCTGACATCGAAAAGTACCACAACAGATATGAAGCACAATTAGGATCTAAAATGGTTAAAAGTTTGGGTCAAACAGTGTTAGGCTTGTACTCTAAGTTAGTTAGTCAGTTTCTCCCCGTCGATTCAAGCCAAGATTTAATGTACGATTTAAGTCAAGATCCTGTTTTAACAAAGTCATTACAGTCTCTCGGATGCGATCTTTATTATAGGTTTGGTGGGCTGTTGTCGCCAGTTGTCATGGGGTTAATTACTTTTAATCATATAGATTTTATTGCTATTAAAAATGGACGTGACAGAGAATCAAACGAATCAGACGAATCAGCAAACAAGCCCCAGTCCAACAGTGATGAAGGTAACGAAGAGTCCAGGATGAGTTGAAGCAGGTAAAAGGTTATCAGAGTGGAATCGGCAACAAAAAATGAATAAACAAACAAAACAAAAACTTTTGTCTCAGAATGAAGATGAGTCAACCATAAGTGTAATACCAGTTAAAAGAGAAGAAAACATACAAAACAATACGAATTACGATGCTGTATTGCTTACTGGTGGTGTGGTTGTCGGTGTTGGTTATTTGACTTATAAATTATATAAAACACACATGCAACCAAAGCCAGAAACATGAGTAGAAGTAAAAACAATACAAACAGTAAAAGCAACAGACAAACAAGAAAAACAAAAACCTCAGAGTGATCCATTTTTAATGCAGTGAATAACTTAAGTAACTCGATAAGAACTTAACAAGTACTAAGTAAGTTTTTTGTGTTAGAACTTAATAAATACTTGAGAATGACTTGAAGATGACTTGGAGATGATTTGAAGATGACTTAGCAGGAACTTAGCAAGAACTTGTTTAAGAACTTAGCAAGAACTTGAGCAATAACTTAACAAGTTATAATGAAGAACTTGGTAGTGACAATATCCTTTCAATAACCTTCATTCCTGTTAGCAACATTGAAAGTTCGAGAACGTTTTTGTAATGTATATGTTTAGTTTTTGACTAAATCCACATGTAACATTGCACTATTTTGAGAGGACCGGACACAACAAGTGTCGACGATAGGTACATATATCAGGTTACAGCACAAGCCATACTGTAACTGTAAAGGCTAATTTTAGTAGCCGATGTTTTGCTAGGTAGAAGTCTAAACATGTTCCTCACGTGCGTTAGGCACTCCTTAAATTTGTGACTGATGAAACAGGCTTGCAGGCTTAACAAAGAGCGAGACCAACACAACTGTCATTGCAGTCATGGCGGAAGGAAGTAGTAGTTTGTGCTATAAAAGATCATGAATTTTACTTCGGGTGTATGCTAGAATATCTTTCAAAACGAAGCCGAGGTGAGTCCTGTTCTAAACCACCAAAACCAAAAAGAAGTATTGCTTTCCTGGAAGGTGGAGAAAAAGAAAAAGATGAGCCTACCGCTTTGGAGCTACAGAAATACCTTGAAAACTTGTTAGTTAAAACAAATGAAGAAACTATCAATAATATTTCATAAAAAGATGATGAAGATTTCAGCAGATGTCTATCTCTCGATGAAATGGTTCAATACTTAAAAACTGGGGCTGTACTATTGAAAGTCAGCAAAAGCAAGACCATAAACCATGCACTGATTGTTGGTTACTGGCTTCTAAAGACTAAGGAAATGTTTAAGAGATCAAAAACAAGACGAACATGGTGTGCATTCCTGAAAGAAGAAGTAAACATGACCGACTCATATGCAAGAAAACTTATTGAACTTGCAATTCATTTTCATCCATATCCAAAGTTTCACCATCTAGGGATTAGCATCAACGAGTTGTACAGCAAACGTCATCTAATCATAAAGCACATGCAAGAAAATGGTGAGCTTCGAATGTTTTGGCAAACGGTTTAGAACAGGACTCATCTTAGTACACCTAGCAGAACGGGGTGGGATAGTTGGTGGCTCCACTATCTCTAAAAAATGCTCCTAAAGTTCAACGACAGGTGTACTAACATGGCGAAAGGGACCGCCGAAAATAAGTCTAGCCACTCTGTCAACAACAACAGAGTAACTCGCCTATGCCTGGTCCCCAGTCCAGGAAGAAAAAAGAGGAGAGATCTGTTTCAGTTGAGTGTTGTAAACCAACTAGGTCAGACGTTCATATGTGAACGGTTGACACACTTAATAACTCTACCTGGTCCCAAGTCTAGAAAAAGAGGTGGGTTCGACTGTAGCCGAGCGTTGTAAACTAACTAGGACAAGCGTTCATATGTGAACGGTTGACACACTTAACAGCTAGGGCGTTCTCAGTACAGAAAAAGGAGAAAGATCTTCGTATGCTTTTCTTAGAGTGTTGTAAACCAACTAGGTCAGGCGTTCATATGTGAACGTTGACACAATTATGACGTTCTTAACCAAAAGCTTAAAGGCACATTTTCCTAGACGTCCTAAGAGAACGTTGGAATACCCAAGCCGGATCAGGGAAAAATAACCTCCTACAAAGTACGTGTAAAGGGGGAGAACTATGAAATACTTGGACTGGATGGGGGGGGGGGGGGCAAAATAACCTCAAAAAAGTGCGTGCAGCGTGCTCTTTGGCACTTGTTTTTTTTTGTTATTTTGTTTCTTGAGCCAGACTTGGTATTCCAGCGTTCTCTCTGGTATAACTATGAAACCCTACAGAGAACTGTTTGATTACTCACACACGATCAAAAACAAACACCCACTGCAATGCGTCCATTCGCCTTATTGTAAAACAGCCCACAAAAATGTCATTCAAACAGATGATGCAGAATGAACATCAAAGTCAAACAAACCATATTTAGGCCTAGCTTTGTTTGAAACGTCGCGAGGAAACGTTTGTCATTATAATACCGAGAGACAAAAACACCGCCAACACGCTAAATAAACGCGGCATATTAAACAACACCGCATCAAAGAATTTCCAAACCCGTAACTCCAATGAACGTCTGTTCCACAAAAATAAACGAATTAAGCATTAATCGTGCATAGGCCTATTAATGTCACCAGCAGCGAAGCGAAGCTGATAATGTTTTCAGCGACGTTAGCCGCTTCCTGGCTTCCTGGCTTCATGGCTGACGATGTATATATGCTAACACGATAACGTTTGAACGGAGGGGCCTAGGACGCTCCATTTGTGCATGCGCATAGGTAGTTAACAAATGAAGGCCGTTGGTCAAAGGTCAAGGTCACTGGAGCAGAAAGTGTTCTTTTGAACGGAGGGACCTAGGACGCTCCATTTTTGCATGCGCATAGGTAGTTAGAATATCTAGGCCAGTAAACGAATGAAGGTCGTTGGTCAAAGGTCAAGGTCACTGGAGCAGAAAGTGTTCCTGGCTGGCTGACTGAGTTCATGTTGATGTGATAACGTTTGAACGGAGGGACCTAGAATGCTCCAATTTTGCATGCGCATAGGTAGTAAGTATTATCTGGGCCACGTTCAAAAAATGATGGTCATTTGTCAGTGGTCAAGGTCACTGGAGCAAGAAAATGTGTCGCGCAGCTGGTGATATAGCGTCTTAAGGCTCTAGTTTTGACAGTAAGCGTTATAGGACATCGCCGTGCCAAACGTCTGCCATCCTGTTACATGAATATAAATGAAACTGTGCTCCCAACGCGTGGGTAGGACTTTCAAACTATAAAACAGACTATAAAACTATACATTACACGTAACTCATGTTCTTACCCTTATCAAAACCAAACTTGGAAATGTTGAAATGTTTTAGTGAATAGCACACGACAATACGTCCGACATGGCACATTGAAATGAATCGATAATTTCATCTTTGTGGTTGACTTCTTATGAAAACCCAGCTCGATTAACCTGCAACCTATACTTTGTTGAAATAATGTTGTTACTCTATGACAGTTACTATAGTAGCCTATCAGTAATTTCTATCGACAAGTTCGATCCTGTTAAATTAATTACACAAAACCGGTACACTTTCTGAAGATTAAAATTGCAGTAAAAAAACTAAATACTAATCTTAATGATTCATGTTAAAAACACCATATCTGTGCCATCAAGTCGTGTCCAACTATGACTACCAGATAGCAGTTCGTTTGTGTGTTGTTGTTTTTTTGTTTATTAATTGGTCTGAAATTGGTCTAAGAATGCTTTGCCTAAGGTGCATTCCTACTCTCTCTGCCGTGAACTTAAAAGACGTAAGCACAGTTGGCGGTGCGGATGCCGCCCCTAAAAGCCAACCAATCCCCAAGTCTGAGATACTAGAATTCTATTAACCTTTCGCCCGTAAGCACAATAGGAATTGTTCGGAAATAATGATGTGGAGTAATTTCATGGTGTGTGGGAGTGGTCTTGCCTAATTCAATCGGTCAAACAGGGGAAGTGACTCTACCGTCAGCTCTCATAGCCTATCGACTCGTGTGTTTGAGCAGATATACAGCACTTAGAACACCGTGCGTCATTCCAAAAATGTATGTCATTTATATTTTTACGTCACATTTTTGCAAGTTTGTGGCCACTGGCCACCCCTAATTTTTCTAAAACAATGTTTGCAAGTCGCTGACTCGCATCCTGCAGTTTCAAGCTTCGACGCCATTGTTGCATTGTTGCTTTGGTTTGACCGAGTAATGGAGGTAAGCAACCCTAATTTTCACGAAGCGCTCTCCCCTAGTATTTTTTCCGAAACTCGTCTATTGGCGGTGCGGATGCTGCCCCTAAAGGCCAATCAATCCCCAAGTCTGAGATACTAGAATTCTATTATCCTTCAGCCCGAACATAATCATGGACTGAAAGAAAGAAGTGAAGAAGAAAGGAAGAAAGAACAGATTTTTTGTTTTTTAAAGACGAAAGAAAGAAAACATGAACAAACTGAAACGACAATAGCGACAGTTTATCTTTGGTTACAGTTTGGCCGTGAACACCACTTAGTCTCGCTTTCTCGCTCCACTTACTTCAGCAAGATAGTTTCATCATGTGTATTACTTTATTGTATTCTTCCTACCTGTAGGTTTCGTTCTCTATGGGGATATAATATGAGAGCGATAGTTGGGTAGCCTATAATATCAAAGACTGTAATGGGGAAGATAAGCATCCAGTCTCTTTTCCCTATATGAGTAGTGAGGACAGAAACACTGGTTATGTCCCTTTTAAGCAGGACACATTTTACACGTCGATAGGCCAGTTGAATTCTCCGTTCAAGTTCCAGTTTGAGTTTTTGGATAGCCTCCACTGTGAATAGTGTACTGTCCGCATTAACGATAACTCTATCAGCCCGGTTCGCCGAGCTCTTAAGTAGTCCATCTTACCCTTTTAGAATATCTTTGATAATACTACTGCACCAGTTGGGAGTTCCATTATAAACGTGTCATAGCTTTCTTTGATGAAAGTGTTGAGTTGAGTTCTTAATTTAGCGCATAGCATTTATTGATAGTATTTTGCTCTTGGTTTCTTTTGTGGACTATAATACCTTGTTTCATCTGTGGCGAGCAAGTCAAGGATTATACATTATTCACCTTATTGACTGAAGATTATATTTCCTGGTCAGTGATAATTCCTGTTTCATCTGTAGCGTGCAAGTCAAGGATTATACATTATTCACCTTATAAACTGAAGATTATATTTCCTGGTCAGTGATCATTCCTGTTTCATCTGTGGCGAGCAAGTCAAGGATTATACATTATTCACCTTATAAACTGAAGATTATATTTCCTGGTCAGTGATAATTCCTGTTTCATCTATAGCGAGCAAGTCAAGGATTATACATTATTCACCTTATAAACTGAAGATTATATTTCCTGGTCAGTGATAATTCCTGTTTCATCTGTAGCGTGCAAGTCAAGGATTATACATTTTTCACCTTATTGACTGAAGATTATATTTCCTGGTCAGTGATAATTCCTGTTTCATCTGTGGCGAGCAAGTCAAGGATTATACATTATTCACCTTATAAACTGAAGATTATATTTCCTGGTCAGTGATAATTCCTGTTTCATCTGTAGCGAGCAAGTCAAGGATTATACATTTTTCACCTTATTGACTGAAGATTATATTTCCTGGTCAGTGAGAATTCCTGTTTCATCTGTAGCGTGCAAGTCGATGATTATATTCACCTTATTGACTGAAGATTGTTTTTCTGACCTGTGAGAATTCTACGGGAGAAGGACTTTGAACACAAGTTTGAACCTCACTTTCAACCATGGAGGTAAGATTAGTTTTGATGTGGGTTTTTTGTAAGTTTAGTTTATTTGTTCGATGGTGGTGGTGGTGGTGGTGGTGGTGGTAGTTGTTATTGTTTGTATGTTATATGTTTAATTATTACAACTGCAGAATCTTCAACGTGATGACGTTGGCTGCCTAAGGAGAAGAAAACAAAACCCATTAGGCCTATCATGTGTACAAAAAAGTTCAACTTATCCTTTTAACCATTAATAAACAATATTCATATTCGTATTTGTTCTGGATTTTGACCGCTGTAGTATCAGTTTTTTTCTTTGCATTATTACTCTTAATTACTGCATTTTACCCTTTCATTCATTAACTTTGGCTTAGTAGCTTTCTTATTGTCAAATTACTTTTCACCGCAGACAGACTGACAGACAATAAACTTGTCATGATATTATTAATGTATTCTTGGTGCTATGATATAGAGGAGTCATGTTGGAGATTAAAACAAGGACTGACTTTTGTGTTGTTGTAAACTAGGCACTCTGCCTAATCCACAGACTAGGCTGCCTATTCTACAACTTAGGCTGCCTAGTCTGTAGATTAGGCACGTCTGAGAAGTTAGTTTACAAGTTAGTCAGTCACAGTGCCTCATAGTTCACAAACTAGGCAAAGTTGGTGCCTAATCTATTGACGATACTATGGCCCCAAGGCTCACACAGCACACCACTTTCACTACTCCCATTCCCCACTCTCACCCTATCCCCACCAGCAGGTGACACACGCTCAAATAACGACCCGAACTGTGATTATAGTGAATACCTTGAATAGTGGAAGGCAGGATGGGCAGAAGAAATGTGAGAGAAAGAGGAAGAGAATGAACAAGGAGGAATAACATAATATTATGCATAGGTGCGAGTAAGTGAAAGAAAGTAAAAGTGGATAGATTGAATGAACGAGAACATGGAACCAAAGGTGGGGAGGGGGGAGGGGTCATGGTTCTAGCCAGCAAATAAGGTTGGGAGTTATTCAGAAACGAAAGAATGGGACGGAAAAAGGGGAGAAAAGGAAAAATAAGAGGAAAGAGAAGCTTGAATAGGAAACGAAGAAGAAGGACGGGGGGGGGGGGGGAAAAGGGGGGAAAAGGAGTAGGGTGACCAAAAACGAGGAGAGAGAAGGAGAGGGAGAGAGCTAGGGAGAGCTAGAGAGAGATGGGAAGGGGGGAGGAGAGAGAGAGGGGAGAAAGAAAGAAAGAGAGAGGGAAAGAAGAAAATGGATATAGAAAGAGAGAGGGGAGAGAGAGGGAGAGAATGACAGGGATGGAAGGAGAGAGAGAAAGATAGGGATAGAAGGGGGCGAAGAAGTGGAGAAAAACATCAGCTGGCGGACAAACTGTTTGATATATTGACAGTAAAGAGGAGGGTTATGAGGGGGGGGGGGGCAGATTGATCGGGGGCGGCCCAGTGGATCTAATCCCATTGGGTCTAATCCCGCCGGATCTATTCCCAATGCGTCTAATTCCCGTTCAATCTAAATCCGGTTTGGGTCATCTAGGCACCTGTAACGCTCGGTCTAATCAGACAGGGTTTGTGCGTGTGCGTGTGCGTGCGTGCGTGCGTGCGTGCGTGTGTGTGTTGTGACGAGGGCATGGGTTTAAAGGCTAAGTCTCTAGGGAAGACTTTTAGTGTGTTAAATTTTCAAGTAGAAAATTTGCCTTTAGCCCACTTCTCTAGGGTATGGGAGATGAGCAACTTTCCCGGCCCCTTTTCATCTAATAAATGTATATTTGTGCCCGGGTTCTGGCTCGTATGATTGTAAGAAATACAAGTGGTTGATTTGCTCTTAATGGCAGACAGAGAGAAGTAGGGTTTTACATGAAATTACAAGACTTCCACTCTCATCAGTCTGACCAAAGGGTTCAGAATTATTTGACACTTGTATTTTATTTACTCACATAATCTGCACAACAATAATAATAAAGCAGCTCAATGGCGCCAAAACAAAATATGAATGAAAAAACAATGAAATCCGAAAGGATTTACAAGACTTTTGTCTTTCTAGAAGGTTAGCCCCAAGTGGGAAGGGTTACTAATTCTCTTCATTGTCCGGAGGAAAGTTCAAATGATTGGCGCGGTCCTGTGAACTTAGCTGTTGTCAAGTTCCTCCGTAGTGATCGGCGAGTGCTGGGTTGACTCGGCTTGCTCGTCAGGTGAGAGTAGCTCCCAGTCGCTCCGGTTATGGCGTCGCGGGATGGCACGGTTCAGGCGTGGTCTCCTCGCGTATTCTGGGTGTGGGGCGTCTTGGCGGCGTTCCCGTCTTGGTGCTTGTGAGTCAGGGATGATCGTCCTGACCACGATGCCCTGCTGATAATCACAGGAGAAGGTGGATGTAGATCTCTATGGCTTAGAGACAAGGGACTTCAGTCGGCAGGGAATTAGTGGATCCCAACCGGTACAATAGCACTAGTAATAAATAAACTGAATTTCAGTTAACAAACTGAGATCAGTAAAACATAAAAGGTGTACAGGAAACAACTGGTATTAGTCAGTACCCGGCTAGATTAAAGTCTATGATCAAGCCAACATCACTCTCCATCCAACACCTGGAAAGGAATGTTATCATAAAGTGCAAGATTGCAACTCACAGGCTTCCTATTAAAAATATACAAAAGGGTTAGTAGGCATAAAATCCGGTTCTGGTACCAAAAGAGTTAAAAGTCAAAAACACACACACAAATAATTAGTGCACATAATTAGAACAGAATGTTTACCACTTCTTTTCAATAACATATCTACTCCTTATTCATCATTGAACATAGGATCTAGATCAAAAATAGGATCAAACAAAAAACAAATCTCAATCACCAGCTATCAATAATACTCACTAGTTGGGCTATTAGGACTGGCTGGGAGAGAGGTTGAGTCTGCAATGTTGCTTCGCCAGGTTTTGGAGGTATTGTGAGAGAATGTGTAGGCTAACTTTCCTCACTACTCAAATTTCCCCTCCAATTTCAAACAACGAGACCCTGTGATTGGTTTATAGCAGTCGACAAGTCACAAGATGACGTTATAATATTATGCATAGTAATACAGAACGATCACGAGCCGGTTACATCACTGGCACGTGTCACATTCCTCCTTCTCGTGATCAGGAAAGGAGATACGGGGAGCAAAGGGAGACCGCCAATGTGGGGGTCATCCGAGGAAAAACCCGTGATCAAACAGACATCGCTTCGGAATCGGCGAGTTGTTTGATGTTGAATTGTAATTAAAGTGGCGGCCGAATAAAGAAAGGGGAGGGGGGGTGTTTAGAGGGGGGGGGGGGGGGGTGTAGATAAAGAAAGTGGGGTTGCGCGTGACACATTGTCACATGTGTGTGTGTGTGTGAGAGAGAGAGAGAGAGAGAGAGAGAGAGAGAGAGAGAGAGAGAGAGAGAGAGAGAGAGAGAGAGAGAGAGAGAGAGATTACATTCATTCATTTTTTACACGGATTTACTCCTTTTAGGCTTTGTTTGGCAATTTTGCTAATAAAAGAGACTCTAACGACATAGTGTTCGACACTGTTAACTTGATTAGATCGATAGGGACAACTAGCATTATTGCTCAAATCCGGTTTTAGACTGAGCGGCACAGCAACTGCCCTCCAAAACTGCTCATGCAAGGAACAATAGAGTAGATCGAGCGGTATTAGATCCATCGGACCCTCCCCGATTGATCATGGCAAGTGGGGGGAGGGGGGTATAGATGTCAAGCAGGGAGATGAGTAACATTGATAACAGCAGTAGATGCATCGATGCACACGTTGTGACAACAGTAATAGTTCCAGCATCACACCATAACCATGACAAATACCTTTTGTGTTTAAACAATGGTAATACCATGACAATAGTTGCACGAGTCAAAATGGAAGTGCTAATAAGTAATGAAGTTACTGACACAACCAATCACACAATAATGACAGTATCATTTTGTAAAGTTGAGCACTCACACACACACACACACACACACACACACACACACACACACACACACGCGCACGCACACGCACACACACACACACACACACACACACACACACACACACAGAGAGGCATGCACACACACATTCACGCACGCACGCACGTACGCACGCACGCACGCACGCACGCACTTTTTTTCTTCTTTTTTTTGACCCTCCACTGTTCCCCCTTTCTTTTCATTTCTTTATTTTGTCTCTCTTTTTTAGTTTTTTTGTATTTTTGAGGCGGCTCATCTTTTTGTTTTTATTCTTTCCCTTCTCTCATACATTTGTCTGTGTGATGAGCTAAGATGGACATTATTCTTCGGTATAGTTTAGTGCTTTAGTCTGATACATACGTGTCTGGGTTTCTGTATGACTTAGAGTTTGGTGTACTGACCATTCATACTCTCTGTGTGTGTGCGTGTGTGCGTGTGTGCATGCGTATGTGTGTGTGTGTGTGTGTGTGTGTGTGTGCGTGTGTGTGCGTGCGTGCGTGTGCGTGTGTGTGTGTGTGTGTGTGTTCGTGTGTGTGTGTCTGTGTGCGTGCGTGTGTGTTCGTGTGTGTATGTGCGTGTGTGTGCGCGCGCACGTGTGTGTGTGTGTTTGTGCAACAGAAAACAATTATGCACGTAATGTCAACCATTGATTATTAATTAACACACTATCAACTCTATCATTACTATCATCATCGTTGTTACCATCAATAAGAACATTAATCAATTACTACGCACACTTTGTCCAGTAAAGCGTCATACAAGTTGGTATTATAAAAGTATGTGCGTGTGTACACATCTGCTTAAAAAAGAAAGGCATAGAAATAGAACAAAAGCGAGGAAAAAAGTTGAAAGACCTAATCCTTTTCACTTTCCATATTCCCCCGGTGCACCATACTCTTGCGCGAGCGAAATCGAAAGGGTGCAAGAGGGTGCGGAGGATATGGAAAGCGAAGAGGCGAGTTTCCCCTGTAGCCTCTTTCTTTATGAAAGAAAGGTTATGCTAAGGATATCTTTTGTGTGTACGTGCTCCGTGAGTGTATGCGTGTGAATGTGTGTCTGTGTGTGCGCAGATACTTAAGTGATTATGTGTTTCTGTGTGTGCGCAGATACTTAAGTGATTATGTGTTTCTGTGTGTGCACGTATGCCTTTTATACTTTTCTTAGTTGCAACTGTTTTTCAAATATAATTGATATTGGCAATTTAGATTCCGTTTTTTGGTATATGCTTATACACATCTTGGCAATTATCAATTTAGATTCCGTTTTTTGGTATATGCTTATACACATCTTGGCAATTATCATAATATGGTTTAGTTTCAATAGTGTGTGTCTGTCAATATTGTCTTGTTTAAGAATTTCAAACAGCACATTTTGTTCAGAAACTTCAATTTTTTGTTGTATGCTGTTAATATATATTGACTAACATTTTTTCCAAAAAGATTTAACCCTAGGACAGTGAAAAAAGAAATGTTCAATGTAATCAATTTCATCACTGCAATATGAACAGTTGCGATTATCCCTTATTTTGCATAGCATTATATTAGTGGGGTGGATATTTTGTAGAATTTTCCATTGCAAAGCTCTCAATCTGGTTTATTTGGTGCACAAACGAGGAATCTTCCATACATTCTTATTAATCTCGAGTCCATATTTATTAGACCAAAATCTAATTGCACAAGGTTCTGTGTAACTAAGAGAGCATAATGCTGCACGAAAATCTTTGCAAGTTGTATACTTTTTGTTACAGAAAAGAGGAGGTTCTGCAAAATCAATGTATGGGTCACTATTGGTGTGTACGCGCATACTCGGGTGCATGTGAGGAGGGCGGGGGCTGCTCACAAAACCACGTCAGTAGTATAAGCTAGAGGGGAAGACGGTGTTGTTATGAAACATGTCTAGTTACTAGGTAGACAGAAGGGGTTAGTATGGTTAGTACAGAGTGTTCATCCCGTTTGGGGGAAACTGTTTTGAGTTTGCTAAACCAGAACTTTTCACGTTTCATTCTGTAGTTGTGGTTTTTGTCAGTGAGAATGTTTTCGATGGCCATGCATTTCATGTCAGAGAGGGAATGGTCAGGCTGATTAAAATGTTTAGTCACTAGGTTCCAGAGTTTGTGTTTATGTTCGAACGATGCAAATAGAAGCGGGGTTTTGTGTGAGTTTTGGGTTTCTCCTACATATTGAGAAAGACTGCATTTGGAACAGAACAGGAGGTAGATAGATGATGTTGCTACTTTTGCAGGTAAGACTTAGATGATGACGGATGGAGAAGATTTCTAGGGTTTTGCCACTGACTGTTGTGACAAGGTTTCAAGGTTTATTTCCAAAAGCCCCTTGGGGGTACATGGAATAAAAACGAAAACTTGGAAGAAAATGAATGGAAAAGAAACAAAATTCAAAAGAAAAAGATTATAAAAAAAGAAAGAAAAAAAAAGACAAACACAAAGTACACAGAAAGGGCCCGGCATAAGCAGCTGTCTTGCTATGCCAGGCAATGCAGCGAATCACACCACATTACATATAAATCAAACAACAAGAATGAATTTCCACACAGTGCTCTCGGCACAGTACACATGTCTTGCCACATTTGAAGAAACTTGGGGGGCTGGTGTCGTAAGTATATCTATATTATCTATATTATCTATCTATATTACAATGCGCTAAGGATCCGAGGAGGGACCCAAAAAACTCGAGTACCGCGTGAATGTCGGACTTTCGCTCGCGATGCGGGTCAAGATACGCGCTTCGTCTATTTATTCCGCTAGGTCGTATTGAAAATGTTGAAGAATGAAAAATGGTGTTTTACGTCCTCTCGGTCATAGACACATATGGGACATTTGTAAATACAAAGATGGTGAGAACAATACGGAGGCAGTGCAACACCAGTAAAGTCCCGAGTTTTTAACAATATAGATATGTACTATATGTACTGCTATTAAAAAATATGTATTGAAAATGTTGCTTTTGAAAGTTGATTTTGAAGGCAAAATGTTGCTCACGTGTCAATTGGCATTATTTTGAAGCTGCGTCAACTGGTCCGACTTGAGTGCTTTCCTTTCTTCCTCTTATAATGAAATGTCTACATCGACTTTCGACGAAGCCTTAATAGCTCCGTGGTTAAGACGCCGGGTCGCAAATCCGTAGGTCGCGGGTTCGAGTCTGCCCCTCGCCACAATTTTTTTTTTTTTTGGGGGGGAGGGGCTTTTCATCATTTTTTTTAAAGGAGAGGGGAGTGGGCGGAAGGGAGGGGGCACCACTTCAAATACTTTATTTTACAAAGATAAGAATTTAGGCTAGGCCTTTTCTTCCATTCTGTCCTTGGTTCTAAGCATGCAACATGTAACTAATGCCATAAACGAACATTGAGACACAGAAAGATCGTCAACAGAAACAACAAACAGTAGCAGAAATACAACAATGACATGGTAGGCAGAGCATCAACATCAGTAATAAGAACAAGCAAAACAGAAAACCAACCGACCAAATAAATAAACATAAAATAAAATATTTTTAAAAAAAGAAACACTACTTCCGCTACAATTTACTTCTTCTGCTACCATCACCACTCCTACTACTATTATTGCTACTACCACCATCGCCACCACACCACTACTACTACTACTACTACTGTCACCACTACTAATAATCATAGCATCATAACACAAGTAGTTTAATGTCAATCAAATAAAAAAGCAAAATAATCATTAAAGAACAATTGCATAAGCAGCTTAATGTCAATCAATTGTTTTTTAACAGAAAAACAAGAGAGAGAGAGAGAGAGAGAGAGAGAGAGAGAGAGAGAGAGAGAGAGAGAGAGAGAGAGAGAGAGAGAGAGAGAGAGAGAGAGAGACAGAGACAGAGACAGAGACAGACAGTGAGACAGAGACAGACAGTCGCTATGGGCGAATAAATAAGGAAGATCAGTCTACACACAGACTTCTTTCTAAATTTTAATTTCCGTTTTTCGCTGGAAGTAAAAACTGACGGCTCTATATCCTGCATTCTATAGAGCCACTGGCGGCTCTATAGCCACTGCCAAATGTGTATGACGTCTGTCTAGTTCTACTATTGATTACTGAAAAACACAAAGTGCATATAGGGGAAGACGGGGTAAAAAGCGCATGGGCGGGTAAGAAGCCCACCCCAATTATCTCTTGAAATAAAGAAAATTTCAGTCAAATTTGCCCATGAGACGAATGCTAGACATTAACGCTCGTCTCATGGGCAAAATGAGACTGAAATTTGCTTCATTTCATGAGATAATTGGGGTGGGCTTCTTACCCGCCCATGCGCTTTTTACCCCGTCTTCCCCTAAATTGTCGTTTTCATTAGGGGAAGACGGGGTAAAAAGCCTATGGGCGGGTAGAAGCCCATGCCAATTATCTCATGAAACAAAGAAACTTTCAGTCACATTTTGCCCATGAGACGAATGTAAATGTTTTGCATTCGTCTCATGGGCAAATTTGACTAAAATTGGCATGGGCTTCTTACCCGCCCATGGGCTTTTTACCCCGTCTTCACCTACTTGAACACCTAGAAATAAAGGCTGGGTTCCATAAACAACTTCAGGGGCCAGTTTAATGGATTGTTTTGACCCGAATCGAAAGCTCAAAACCAAATATCGTTCTGAATTCTGTACTTAGATACGTAACCGTCAGCCAAAGGCAGCAGCCACATAGGGTGCCTCACAAAAGATGCAATTTTCAATGAAATGATGAAGGCTTCCGAAACAAGATGCAATCTGAACGAAAGAAGAGAAGAAGACTTGAATTAAATCGTTAAATGGGTGTTTGCATGCTGAGTGGCTTTAATTTAAATGCCGCGTTGAGATGCGGGGTCGATCACGCATGAAGTACACCTCCACCGTCATGACGTACGTTTCTTCCACCGTTTGCGTGCTTTTTTCACGCGAGAAATGACGATACGCAACGCATCTCATGCTTGACCGTGGACTGAAGATTGTTTTTCTGGCCCGTGAGAATTCAATGAGAGAAGAACGTTGAACAAAAGTTAGAGCCTCACTTTAAACCATGGAGGTAAGATTAGTTTATGTGTTCGGTGGTGGTGATGGTGGTGGTGGTGGTGATGGTAGTTGTTACTGTTTGAATGTTTTACGTTTAATTATTGCAACTGCGTAGGTAAAACTAGACATTTGCATTTGTGCTTGTATTATTTATAATTATCTCTAGTGATTTTCGGGTTGCTCCCACCGGGAGAGCACGTCACCGCAGTGCCGCACGCACCACTCATAGAAATCGCCCAAAGAAGGAACATTTTTGTGTTTATACATCTGTTTTGCTCTGCGTTCTCATCGCTTAGAAAACACACACACACACACAAATTTAATAACAGCAACTCTCCTATGCTTGGTTTATATATAGGGGAAGACGGGGTAAAAAGCGCATGGGCGGGTAAGAAGCCCACCCCAATTATCTCATGAAATGAAGCAAATTTCAGCCTCATTTTGCCCATGAGACGAGCGTTAATGTCTAGCATTCGTCTCATGGGCAAATTTGACTGAACTTTTCTTTATTTCATGAGATAATTGGGGTGGGCTTCTTACCCGCCCATGCGCTTTTTACCCCGTCTTCCCCTACACAAAGAAAAAAGTTAAGCACCCCTTAGCTATTACAAAGCTACCGTTATTCCGTTATAAGCAGGGTTGAAGCAGTCATCCAGGCACAGGGAGGAAACACACGCTACTGAACTTTGATTTGCCAAATGAGTTTTGGACACGCCTCATGACGTTTTCCCACAATAATTAACTTTTCAGATAGCCATATGAAATTGCTACATTGATAATTAAACATGGTATTTTTTAATTTGAACATGACAATCCTTTTTGTTTCAGAATATCAGAATGCATTTGTAAAACCATACATTAAAATATGCGTTTTGTTAGTCAGATAGTCAAACTTTCATTTACCAATCAATATTGTTTCATTCTTTATTGATTATTTGCAGTAAATCTCGATTTCATCTCATCTACAGCAAAAAAGTGGTGGGGTGCTTAACTTTCTTCTTTGTGTATATATGCCTGACTTACAGATTAGGCACCAATTGTGCCTAGTTTGTGAACAACAAAAACCCGAACACTCACGTTGTTGCTGGTAATATATTTCGGAATTTTACATCCCTTTGTCCAACCCAGTCCCTTTGTCAGACCTAGTGTGTGAACTATGAGGCACTGGGACTAACTAACTTGTAAACTAACTTCTCAGACAGTGTCTAATCTACAGACTAGGCAGCCTAATTTGTAGACTAGGCAGTCAGGTCTGTGGATTAGGCAGAGTGCCTAGTTTGCAACAACAAAAAAGGGCAGTCCGTGTTTCAATCTCCAACATGACTCCTCTATATCATAGCACCAAGAATACATTAACCCTTTCACCGCCAGCCATATTTCAGCCCAAAATGTCCATTAAATTTACCTGGGTAGAGAACAAAATCCATCTGCAGTATTGAGGATTCTTCTGTGACAGATATAAAATAAGGTCTATTCTTACTTCCCAAAACTGAAACAATAGGGTCTTTGGATAACAGACCCCAATGTGATGTCTTTTAGTGACATAGGTGTTAAATCACTGTGGTGCTAAAATGCGACTTTGGCGGTGAAAGGGTTAATAATATCATGAAAGGTTTATTGTCTGTCAGTCTGTCTGCTGTGAAAAAGTATTTTGACAATAATAAAGCTACCAAACCAAAGTTAATGAATGAAAGGGTAAAATGCAGTAATTAAGAGTAAAACTGCAAGGGGGAAAAAACGATACTACAGCGGTCAAAATCCAGAACAAATACGAATATGAATAATCTTTATTAATGGTTAAAAGGATAAGTTGGAACTTTTTCACAAATGATAGGCCTAATGGTTGTTGGGGTTTTTCTTCTTCTTAGGCAGCCAACTTCATCACGTTGAAGATTCTGCTGCACTTTAGGGGGTAGTACGAAAAAGAGAGAAAATAGCCAAAGATTATAGAGTACAAAGCGAAATGGTAGCATATTATGGTGGAAAAGAAATGATCCCAAGATAGTCCGGAAATAATTGAAGTATTTATAGATACACAGTTTACTATGTAGAAAGATATTCATGATATTCAAAACTGAAGAAAGTTGGTTAGTTATTTGAAGATCTGATTTGAAGAAGAATAAAAAAAAGAATAAAAGGGTGGGGTGGGGTGGAGGGGGTGGAGGATATGCAGCATGCTGGTATGCAGCATGATGCAAAAAATGATGAACTAATTAGGCCCTAAAGTTAATAACAAAAGCAATCCTGAAACGAGTTTATGTACTGCTTACATCTGAGTCGAATAGAACCAGTATCATTGGGACACAAGCGCACACGCGCGCGCGCGCACACACATACACACACACACATACGCACGCACACGCACGCAACACACGCACACACACACACACACACACACACACACACATACATACATACACACGCGCGCGCGCGCGCGCGCGCGCACACACAAACACACACATACTCACACACACACACACACACACACACACACACACACACACACACACACACACACACACACACACACACGCGCACACACACGCACACACACACGCACACGCACACGCACACGCACACGCACACACACACACACACACACACACACACAAGCAAACAAACACACACATACTCACACATACTCTCACACACGCGCACAGAGAGGCGGGAAGAAAGCGAAACACAGAGAGAGAGAGAGAGAGAGAGAGAGAGAGAGAGAGAGAGAGAGAGAGAGAGAGAGAGAGAGAGAGAGACTGAGAGACTGAGAGAGAGACAGAGAGACAGAGACAGAGAGAGAGGGGGGTGGGATACAGACAGAGAGAGACAGACACAGAGAGAAAGACAGAGGCAGACAGACACCTCAGACTTCAAATGGGTAATTGCGTATGTAATAGTAGTGTAACATTTACACATTGCTATTGGGGAGAGGGAAAGAGAAAGGAGTGAGGTTTTTTTGTTGTTGTTGTTGTTGATGTTGTTTTGGGGGGGGGGTTGTTTTCCTACAGTAATGGCGACTGGTTGCACGTAAAACGGTTTTTTTCTACAAGGAAAGTAAACCCTGGAAGAGGAATAATCAAATAGGGGAAGACGGGGTAAAAAGCGCATGGGCGGGTAAGAAGCCCACCCCAATTATCTCATGAAATAAAGAAACTTTCAGTCAAATTTGCCCATGAGACGAATGCTAGACATTAACGCTCGTCTCATGGGCAAAATGAGACTGAAATTTGCTTAATTCCATGAGATAATTGGGGTGGGCTTCTTACTCGCCTATGTCTTACCCCGTCTTCCCCTATCGCTTTTTTATTTTTTCTTCTTTTGTTCGTTTTTGGGGGTGGGTGGGTTTGTTTGTTGTTCTTGTTGCTGCTACAATTGTTTGTTTGTTTGTTTTTCTTACCTCAGGTCAAACCGAACCAAAACGGCGACGCAGAAATCGCCATGGAACTGTCGGTCTCCCCGAGTACCACAGAGGAGGAGCACTACACTAGCACTACAAAATGCGAGGCGTTAATAACAACAATAAGCAACGACGAGGATGACGAGAATGACAACGATGACGGTGTCAAGGACGACGCGGAGGACGAACCTCCCTCGGCGCATTCCACCTCCTCCTCCTCCTCCTCCTCCTCGCTCTGCTTGCTGTACCGTGGCATCTATCGTCTGCGTCGTTTAGCGCGTGATTACTCCCGCGCGGTCAAGCGAGCGTGCCTCGGTCTGCTTTTGTTAGCCTACCTCGGATACTTCGTCTACTGCATGTATTTCAGGTGAGGTGTGGGTGGGTAACCTCTGGGTGGGTCTCTTTAAAGATACACTGACCCACCACGATTGAGTCCCTTGGGGTTTTGGTTCTGGATAGCTGTGACCCACATACAAATGTCCCCAACTTGTTGAAATTGAGGCTGCTCTTTCAAAATGATGTTTCGTTTTCGATTTGGGTGGCATTTGTATGGGAGTTAAACCTGGTCCAAACAAGATTTCCTACCAGCTATAAGAGGGAAAACACCAGGAAAACACCCTTTACAGAGATCGCGCAACACTCACTTTGCTCTGATTTCCTAGAAATCAAACGGGGTAAAATCGGCGATTCCTCCTTGGCGGTGGTGCTGGAAGTCAGATTTGTTTTTTCAGTGAAAGAGAAGGCATGTAATGGCCGCCTGATCGTTTGCACGAAATGTCAACAAAATACAAGCCTTTTTATGCATTTTTTTAATAGTTTACCAAAAGGAGTTTCGCTCATACCATTTCGCTTCATTTATTTGTAACTGCACTACAAAGAAGAAAAAACTTCTACCACTCTCAGTGGCCTCCACCCATCCCGTCCAAAATGGCTTCTCTCTCTCTCCGGCAATTCCGCCAAGGAGGAATCGCCTTTTTGACGTTTTGATTTCTATAAGTGAGTGTTCCGATCCTTGAAAAGGCTGTCTTTCTGGTGACCTCGACGTGTTTCTTGCAAAAACTCATCCGTCAGGGTGCCCCTTTAATAGAGTATGCCCAATTTGATAAACCGCATTTTAACCTTGGATCCAATTGAATAAAATTAACTCATTCAAGTCGTTCCACCCAAATATGTGCGGAATTAATACAGGGCTGTCAGTTTGATGACTTTGCTTCAAGGGAAGTAAATATGTGTGTCCATCATACTTTGGTCACTTCTAAACTCGCTTCGCTCCCTGAGACCACATTTTTGCCTCTTACTTTGCGTTTGTAGTGGCTTGCAGTGGGGACACCAGTTGCTGTAGAGAGTATTTCTATATAAAGTGTATATATAAAAATTTAAAAAGTCTGATCGACCACGTCCCTAGATATGTCTAAACCTGAAGAGCCTGTATATCTGTAACCCTGTAATCTTCTTTCATTTCTCTTTCTGTTTAACTTTATGTCTCTTTTGTTCGTGTGTGTACGGCAGGAGTGATTTGTGTGGGTGGTTGTTTTCTAACCCTTTCACCGCCAGCCATATTTCAGCCAAAAATGTCCATTAAGTTTACCTGGGTAGAGAACAAAATCCATCTGCAGTAATGGGGATTCTTCTGGACAGATATAAAATAAGGTCTATCCTTACGTCCCAAAACTAAGCACAATAGGGTCTTTGGATAGTAGACCCCAATTTGATGACTTTTAGTGACATAGGCATTAAACCACTGTGGTGCTAAAATGCGACTTTGGCGGTGAAAGGGTTAATAATTCAAAATCATTGCGATGCGAATGAGTTAAAGGCAATCTCGTACTTTAGTCACCCTCCTCATTTTTACGATCCTCGATCGATCTCAAAGTCTGCTTTCTTCAAAGAAATTTCAAAATCAAAATAACACTAGGCTGATCCTAACCCTATCCCTTTCCCCCCAAAATGGTAGAATGTTGCTTCTCAGTGAAAATGTTCAATGTGAACATTTGAGAAGGGGGGGGGGGGGGTGTGACTAAAATACAAGATGGCCAGTTTCAATTCAAGTCTTTCGAAGCATAACCCTAATTTACTATAATATGAACGCTTTTAGGCATCATCAGTTATTGGGATTTGCGAGTGTGATATTGCTTTTATCCTATCTCAAGTGGCTTGCTGTTTATCACACGAGGTCGGAAATAACGGATATATACCGATATTTTACCTCTTTCAGATGATAATCAAACACGCAACGAAGAAGCGGGACGGCCATGCATGCAGATCTAAAATAATGCTTAGCCACTTCACCGTAGCAAGAAAATCCCACTCATCCACAAATAATATAGTTCTCTAAGTTAGAAAGTCGTGAGCTATTTTGATCTTGATAGTCATTTGTTGAATATGTGCAAAGGCAAAATAATGTACTCCGGCTTATTATGATTATTGGCCAATAACATCGCTGAGTTCGATTATCGATTACTGTGGTTCTCTAATCCAGCATTAACCCCCGCGGGGGTACCGGGGGTTTCTTTTTTTCTGGGGTTTCAGTTTTGATTATTTGATAATCAGTAAGTTGTTCGGTTTTTTAATTGATCGCGTGCTTCTGGGTCAAAGAGCATGGTTGTTGTTTTTTATTGAGCAAGAAGATGAAATCGTAATCGGTATTTTGGCCTTATATTATACTTATTCAAGTTAGTCGAACATAAAGCTGTTTTAAATCGAGTTTTTCATATATTCTTCTGTGGGTCCACTTTGTATTTTTATTTTTGTATCCACTCCATTAAATTTCTGTTTGTCAGTAAATAGTTCAATAGGGTACGTTTTTATATGGCTTGTACCCACGTGTCGTCATATCCGGCCACAAGGAGCGCGCCATATTATGGGAGACCGCCATCTTAGTCAGTAACTTTGTTTGAAAAATGCCAGATCGATGCTGCGTATTTGGCTGTTCCAATTCGAAACTTATCTAAACTGTATTTATAACATCTGGATGTTTTCTTTACACATTTAGATAACATTTTCACTTTGTTTACACACAAATAAGGACTAAGATGGCGACACTTCCGTTGGAAGGGTCGAGATGCGCACGCAGGTGGGGGGGAGCCATTTGTTGAAATCTTAAAAAAAAACTAGGATTTATGTTAGTAGAAATCAAACGTTTTCCCGTTTTGTAATTGTTATATTTAGCCAGTAAGATTTAGTAGTTAGCATAGCTTTCCATACGTTAAAGAAGACATTAAAATCACATTGTTGTTGCAGTATAAAATGATGTAGTATTACAGCCTTTACGTGCTACTGATTCCCGCATGTGCAACTTGTTGAAATACGAGCTTTAATCACTTATTTTATTTTTATTTTTGCCTCTCTTTTTATGGATGACATGGGATGATGATTCGTTGCTTCAAACATTCAGTTGTCCAACGTTTTAGCTGGACAAAGATTGTATAATAAATCGAAATATCGCTCTTTTAACACGGTGTTGCTGATTTTATTTCGTCTTGTCTGAAGTAGGGGAAGACGGGGTAAAAAGCGCATGGGCGGGTAAGAAGCCCACCCCAATTATCTCATGAAATGAAGTTTCATTATTTTGCACATGAGACGTTAATGTCTAGCATTCGTCTCATGGGCAAATTTGACTGACATTTTCTTTATTTCATGAGATAATTGGGGTGGGCTTCTTACCCGCCCATGCGCTTTTTACCCCGTCTTCCCCTAGTATTACAGCTTGTTGATCTAATTTCGACATTTACGACATATTTATCGTAACTTTGTTAGCACCATTGTTTATTGATACAAGCCTACGTTTATTTGCAATTCCGTCGTTCTTTTCCCTTTTAATATTTACATAATAATTTATTTTTTAAAGACATTTACAAGAAACCTGAATTGGTGGCACAGATTTGGAGACGAACCCTCCATCCGTCTTCTTGTCGTCACAATTTTCGGGCTGCTCTGCCTCGTGAAACCTGCCGTCAAACGTTCTCTTCCTGTCCCAACGACCTTGACCCAATACTTTCGGAAGAACAGCAAGAAGGGCCGGAAACTCAGGAAGATCATCCGCTGGTGAGTGTATCTCATTTACGTGCTAGTTTCTTTTCTTTTTTTCTACCCTTTTTCACAATTCAATAAACAAATTCAATAAACAAAGATCTACGACTCTCTTTCCCTAAAGCTAAAGCTGGAGATCTGTCTCAATCCGGCTTAAATGACACACAGCTATCAAAGCGATGACGGTGCCTATTCACATAGACTCAGAAACTTCCCTTCGTCCTTTCCTTATGAACCCCTTGACTGCCGCCAACGTATACGACTGCCTCATATGACTCGATCAGGTCGTGACGTTGACCAAATTTTGTTTCCCGCACAGAAGAGGTCACAAGCCATCTGACTCGATCAGTGAAATTTAGAACCCGCCCTATTCGGCCCCGTCACCTGACTGGGCCCGATTGAGTCAGACTGATCGAGCAGCATGGTATGCAAATGAGGTGAAACGTCACGACCTGATCGAGTCACCTGAGGCAGTCACATAGACTGTCGCCGGCTTAAAAGACACACAGCTATCAAAGCGATGACGGTGCCTATTCACATAGACTCAGAAACTTCCCTTCGTCCTTTCCTTATGAACCCCTTGACTGCCGCCAACGTATTACGTACTGACCTGATAAAATCACTGATTGATGTTATGAGATGAAGAGGAATAACCCTGTTATGCTGGCGTTTGCTCTAACAGAGTCAAGAGAGTTATATCCCCAGACCATTTCGCCAGAATGGCTCTATCAGTTGTCTTTTTAATGACATGATTTGCCCAATGTATTTTTTTCTTTCATTTTCTCTGGCAGTCAAGGGGTTAACTGCCACGTTTTCCCCCTCTTCTATTTCCTATTTCGAGAAACGTTTCTTCTTTCTCTTCTTCCTTCCAGGTTTTTTTTTCTATGTCTTCTCAATTCTTTGCCTTGTTTTCTTCTTCTTCCAAGGGGTTTCCTATTTCGAGAAACTTTTCTTCTTCCTCTTCTTCCTTCCAGGTTTTTTTTTCTCTATGTCTTCTCAATTCTTTGCCTTGTTTTCTTCTTCTTCCAATCTCTATAATAGTGTCTATTCTTCCATTCCGTTTCCTTTTTCCTCCTTTCCTCCTCCTTGTCCTTTTTTTCAGTCTCTTTACATTTTTCCTCTAATCCAACTTTTCGTTCTCTTCCATCTATTGCTCCTCTTTTTGTTTTACTGAACAGCATAATACTACTTGTGGCGGTGCCATAGCCGATGAGGTTTAACCGAGGCGTGGTCACCGCTACAGCTATCTGTATTAAAAAAATTTAAATCAGGACTTTACTGGTTTCGTACTGTCTCCGGGCATTGCCTCCAGTATTGTTCCAACCATATTTGTATTTACAAATGTCCCATATGTGTCTGATTCAGACCAAGAGGACGTAAAACTCCATTTTCTCTCTCTGAACATTTTGTTTGTGTGTGGGTTGTTGTTGTTGTTTTTTGGGGGGTGTTCGTGGTTGGCTTTGGTTGTGGGTTTTGTTATTGTTGGGGTTTTTTTTTGGGGGGTGCTCACTTGATGAAAAGGAGGCTCTGTGTTAGCCGTGTGTAGTAAGCCTATCCATGATGCTTTTATTATTTTTATTATTATGTTCTGTTACTCCTTGTCGTTCAGGTGCCTGTACGCATTGTCAGTGGGCGGAGCGGTCACTCTGTTAGCAGTGGACGTGGTGGTCAAGCGGCCTCAGAACCTGGTCTGTCTGGCCGGCCTGGCGGCCCTCGTGCTGGTCTCCGTTCTACTGTCCAGACAGCCTGAAAAGGTACAGTTGTGATAGATGTGTTCGTGGCTTTTATCGTTGGCTGACATGATATCACCTATTGGCCACTGCAACAACTGTGTTTTGCTAGAGTGAATGCCCTTGTTAGCTGCTTGAGTACTGACCCAACAAGGGCATGACTCTCGCCAATAACCCTATTTGAGGCCACCAAATGGCTGCCTTTCGCAAGAGTGAATGACCTTTTCAGTACTGACCAGCAAGGGATTCACTCTCACTGTCAAGGGCGTTAATAACCCTAGTTGCAGTGGTCAATAGGGGCCAATAAGTGATGAGAGGCGTACGATGATTTTCTACGGGATTGGAAAATCATGGTACAGTCTAGTCTTTTTATGGAAGACTTATGCAGGCCCACCGGCGTGTGTATATGCCCTGGTGCCGACGAACAAGATCCCCAGCTATGGGCAAAATAGCACCCACCGGGTAGATGGATATCGGCAAGCCCTGTTAAGGCAATCCATCTACGAGAAGGACACTCTGATGTCAAACCTACGACCCAAGGACCTCGCTGTCACCGTCTCAACTTGCAATTGCTAGGCCATGGCAGATGAACCTTGGGTGTAAAGGGTGGGGTGTTCAGTCCTTTCGCGACATTTGTCCATATGTGCACATTAGTCTAAAATGACCCTGTTTCT
>CM065686.1:36493535-36503535 GCA_017654935.2 Phymorhynchus buccinoides
GTAATCCATTATTAGGTTGGATACGTCTTTCTAATGCCCAACCCTAGACTTAGTAATCCATTATTAGGTTGGATACGTCTTTCTAATGCCCAACCCTAGACTTAGTAATCCATTATTAGGTTGGATACGTCTTTCTAATGCCCAACCCTAGACTTAGTAATCCATTATTAGGTTGGATACGTCTTTCTAATGCCCAACCCTAGACTTAGTAATCCATTACCCTGGATACGTCTTTCTAATGCCCAACCCTAGACTTAGTAATCCATTATTAGGTTGGATACGTCTTTCTAATGCCCAACCCTAGACTTAGTAATCCATT
Source organism: Phymorhynchus buccinoides (assembly GCA_017654935.2). NCBI lineage: Eukaryota > Metazoa > Mollusca > Gastropoda > Neogastropoda > Raphitomidae > Phymorhynchus > Phymorhynchus buccinoides. The sequence continues at coordinate 36,493,855 of CM065686.1, forward strand.
ATTAGGTTGGATGCCCTAGACTCTTTCTAATGGATACGTCTTTCTAATGCCGCAGACTTAGTAATCCATTATTAGGTTGGAATCCATTAATTAGGACTTAGGATTATTAGTCTTTCTAATGCCTAGACTAGACCAACCCTAATAACCCTAGACTTAGTAATCCATTATTAGGTTGGATACGTCTTTCTAATGCCCAACCCTAGACTTAGTAATCCATTATTAGGTTGGATGCGTCTTTCTAATGCCCAACCCTAGACTTAGTAATCCATTATTAGGTTGGATGCGTCTTTCTAATGCCCAACCCTAGACTTAGTAATCCATTATTAGGTTGGATGCGTCTTTCTAATGCCCAACCCTAGACTTAGTAATCCATTATTAGGTTGGATACGTCTTTCTAATGCCCAACCCTAGACTTAGTAATCCATTATTAGGTTGGATACGTCTTTCTAATGCCCAACCCTAGACTTAGTAATCAATTATTAGGTTGGATACGTCTTTCTAATGCCCAACCCTAGACTTAGTAATCCATTATTAGGTTGGATACGTCTTTCTAATGCCCAACCCTAGACTTAGTAATCCATTATTAGGTTGGATACGTCTTTCTAATGCCCAACCCTAGACTTAGTAATCCATTATTAGGTTGGATACGTCTTTCTAATGCCCAACCCTAGACTTAGTAATCCATTATTAGGTTGGATACGTCTTTCTAATGCCCAACCCTAGACTTAGTATCCATTATTAGGTTGGATGCGTCTTTCTAATTATTAGGTTGGATACGTCTTTCTAATGCCCAACCCTAGACTTAGTAATCAATTATTAGGTTGGATACGTCTTTCTAATGCCCAACCCTAGACTTAGTCATCAATTATTAGGTTGGATGCGTCTTTCTAATGCCCAACCCTAGACTTAGTCATCCATTATTAGGTTGGATACGTCTTTCTAATGCCCAACCCTAGACTTAGTAATCAATTATTAGGTTGGATGCGTCTTTCTAATGCCCAACCCTAGACTTAGTAATCAATTATTATTAGGTTGGATACGTCTTTCTAATGCCCAACCCTAGACTTAGTCATCCATTATTAGGTTGGATAATGCCCAACCCTAGGGTTCGGTTGGATGTCTTTCTAATGTCTCCTTCTAAGTAATCTTATTAGGTTGGATACGTCTTTCTAATGTAGACTTAGTAATCCATTATTAGGTTGGATGCGAATGCCCAACCCTAGACTTAGTCATCCATTATTAGGTTCTTTCTAATGCCCAACCCTAGCTGCCGTCTTTCTAATGCCGAACCCTAGACTTAGTAATCAATTATTAGGTTGGATGCGTTTTTCCAACGCCAAGCCCAATAATACCCAGTGAATAATTAATTATTTGCCCCCTGGCCATGCGCGATTATGGAAAAGCTTTGGCTTTCGCAACTTCTCGCCGAATTTTCTCATCGAAAATGTTCACTAAGATGCAACATTTCACCTTGCTCGGGTAAGGGATAAGATTAGGGTTCGGTTATGTTGGGTTCCTTTTTTGTGTGAAACGAAAAACAACAACATATAGGCTATTGAGGTTGAAGAGCGAGAACCTGTTTACCTGTCTCACATGCACGCTGCCGTGTAGTTTGGTGTTTAAACGAATATTATTTAAAATCAATTTTGCAGCAACATTGCAAGGCGCTCAAACACAGATACTTCAATATTGGCTGTTTGGTTTTTAAACGATTTTTGTTTGTGGCTCAAGCCACAAACCTATAACTCACTTTGTCGGTCGGTCGGTCCAAAATTGTCGCACATACACTTGTCGCACTTCAATTACACTTCAAATTGAGGCCGCTCTTTAAAATGATGTATTTTAAAAGCGTACAAAATAATAAACATATGTAATACAGACACTACAACAGACACGACGAGTATGCGGTGCTTCTTTTGATGAGTATAAGTAGGATACATAGTTTTAAATGTTTTCCAAAAGATATAAAAAGTTACGAAATGGTGCAGAGATAACATTCTGGTTTACAGATTAAAATTATTGAAAAGCCAGAGGAGGTAACTCATGATTGGAGTGGTAAAAATAGACCCCGCGTGCCACAAACTATTGCGATTTTCGCGCTTGTTTTAAAATCAATATAGCAGCAACATAAACAAATGCAAGGCGCTCAAGCACAGATGTATTACACAATATTGGCTGCCCAAAGTAATAAAACACTGGAACAGAGCATGATAATGAAATAATGAAATATTAAGCAAAAACGGAATATTAAGAGAAAACAGCATGTAGTTTAGACATCCCCGCATGGGTTTTTTTTACGGCTCTAAGGCCGTGTACACACATAAGCGGATATTCCATGCGGAAACCCGTGCGCAATCCATAAATAAGTGAAACAAAGAAGGGAAAAGATTTGCGCACGTGTCCGAATTCCCCCTATATGCGTAAACTTTTATCCTTCTTTCTTCCACTTATTTAGGGTTTTCCGTACGGAACTTTATACGCGTCTAATGTGAACCGGTGTCGCAGGTAAAAAAAACACTGCAGGCAAAAAACACTGAGGGAGTGTTTTTTACCTAGGCAAAAAACACTGGGAGTGTTATTTGCCTAAGAATAAAACACTCCCTCCACCAAGAACATAAGACTGTCGTTAGGAAATCAACACTCCCCAGGCAAAAAAAAACATTAAAAAAATTTAAAGAAAAAATTATGTTACTTCTTAATAACTCAATCGCTCCCGCTTCCCCCCCCCCCCACCCACCCACCCCCTTCTCTTTCTCTCTCTCTCTCTCTCTCTCTCTCTCTCTCTCTCTCTCTCTCTCTCTCTCTCTCTCTCCCTCTCTCTCCCCCCTCTCTCTCTCTCTCTCTTGAAAAAGCTTCCTAGACAACGATAAAAAGAAAACACACTTTTATTCAGTGTTAAAAATAGTAACAAAAAATGAGTATGAAATGATGGCGCTGATACCATAATTTTGCACAACCCTCATTCCTCCTTCTCTCTCTCTCTTTCTCTCTCTGCCTCTCTCTCTCTCAAATTAAATGGAAGATCTTAAAACAATAAATGTTAAATGAAAAGGCATATTTTAGTCATATCCATATTCTTTTTCAGAATATTGTTTGTCATGTTCGTCTTCTGATTGTCATCTGACTTTTTTTTCCCTGATCGTTTTTTCTTTCATGTGTTTTTTATTTCGTTGAGCATGAACATATTTAGCAAATAGATTTTTTCATCAGTGTTTCTGTTGTGAGGAGCGTATTCCAGCCAACTTCTGAGAGAGAGAGAGAGAGAGAGAGAGAGAGAGAGAGAGAGAGAGAGAGAGAGAGAGAGAGAGAGAGAGAGAGAGAGAGAGAGAGAGAGAGAGAGAGAGAGAGAGAGAGAGAGAGAGGGTGGAGAGAGAGAGAGAGGAGCGAGAGAGAGAGAGAGAGAGAGAGAGAGAGAGAGAGAGAGAGAGAGAGAGAGAGAGAGAGACAGACAGACAGACAGACAGACAGACAGACAGACAGACAGACAGACAGACAGACAGACAGACAGACAGACAGAACCTACCTGCACCATTTCTTTTCGTTTTCTTATGTAAGTATTCATCACGCAGTACGTATTTTTTACACATCCGTCGCCAATTCGCTTTTGTGCCGCAATTCTTCCGACACCAGTCGGGTTAAAATCTGTCTTCTAAAAACTTCTGAATATGCAGAAGATTTTCTTTGGCATAAAGTGCGTTGCTGTCCTTTGGGCGGCCCATTGTGACATAGCCTAATAAGAAAGCTTATTTGAGAGCAACTGAAACACATTGAACTTTACTCAGTGGTATTAATTCAAACCGCGTTGAATTGTTCTCTCCAAATAATTGTAAAATCGTGATTTAAGGGGGGGAAAAGGGTAGTGGTAGCAATTATGGCTATTGTCATCAAATTCCGTAAGATTTTTTTTTAAACCAAAGGGGAATGTGTTTTTCCTGAAGTATTTTTTTCCTGCGTGACGGGAGTGTTGCTTACCTAAGGGGAGTGTTTCTTTCCTAGGAAAATAATCCACAGGGAGTGCATTTTGCCTAGGAAAAAAACACTGGGAGTGTTTTTTGCCTGGAAGTCTTTCTTGCCTTCTACACTGGGCCTTAATCTCAAAATCTAGTTTATGTGTTTTTTCAATTTCGGGACAATAACCCTATGACAAACCCTAATCCCTTTTCCCCCAAAAATAATGTTGCTTCTCAGAGAAATTTTTCAGTGCGAGAATTTGATAGGGAAAGGTGTCTAGATTACAACTTTGCCAACACTATAGGGGAAGACGGGGTAAAAAGCCCATGGGCGGGTAAGAAGCCCATGCCAATTATCTCACATTATGTCACATTTGCCCATGAGACGAATGCTAAACATTAACACTCGTCTCGTGGGCAAAATGTGACTGAAATTTATTTTGCTTCATTTCATGAGATAATTGGCATGGGCTTCTTACCCGCCCATGGGCTTTTTACCCCGTCTTCACCTACCACTTACTACAGGCAGTACGGGAGTCTGCTGGGCGCAATGTCCACGGGAGCCAATGTCGGGCTGAAGATGGCGGGGCTGGTGGTGGTCAACCTCATGGTCTTCGCGGCAGCTCTGGACTTCCTGGACCACATCGTCCTCTGGTTTGCCCAGCGAGCCGGAGTGGAGGACTTCACTCTGTCGGTGAGTGAGATTGGGGGAGAGAGAGAGAGAGAGAGAGAGAGAGAGAGAGAGAGAGAGAGTGTGTGTGTGTGTGTGTGTGCGTGTGCGTGTGCGTGTGCGATCATTCTCGTCACCATTATCATCGTCGTCGTCGTCGTCGTTTTCATCATTACGTATACTGTGTTCGTTTTATTCCAGAAGCTGATGATAGCTTATGTTCTTTACCCGGTTATTTATGTGACGGGCCTACAGCCTGGTGACTGCTTCATAGCAGCTCGTCGTCGTCGTCATCATCATCATCATCATCATCATTGTCGTCGTCATCATTATCGTGTAGGCCAACGCTGTGTTTGCTTTATTCCAGACCCTGACGGCTTATGTCCTTTACCCAGTCACTTATCTGATGGGCATCGAGGCTGCTGACTGCTTCAGAGTAGCTCGTCGTCGTCGTCGTCATCATCATCATCGTTGTCGTCGTCATCATTATCGTGTAGGCTAACACTGTGTTTGCCCTGATGGCTTATGTCCTTTACCCAGTCACTTATCTGATGGGCATCGAGGCTGCTGACTGCTTCAGAGTAGCTCGTCGTCGTCGTCATCATCATCATCATCGTTGTGGTTGTTATCTTTATCGTGTAGGCCAACACTGTGTTTGCTTTATTCCAGACCGGCCTGATGGCTTATGTCCTTTACCCAGTCACTTATCTGATGGGCATCGAGGCTGCTGACTGCTTCATAGCAGCCCGTCTTCTGGGGATCAAGATCCTGACAGTGACCACAGTAAGTAGGATCCTTAATAGACGATTTTCGGAAGGGAAAAAAACCCTAGGGGAGAGCACTTTGTGAAAATTAGAGTTGCTTACCTCGACTTACTCAGTCAAATGCCATAGCAACAATGGCGTCGAAGAGTGAAGCGAAGGGGGGAGTGAACGATTTGCAAACATTTTAAATAGAAAGAGGCGTTACGAACTGATCTCACATGCAAAACGTCGAGAACTCGCAAAGAAATAAAAATTGAGATTGACCCAGATGGCTTGATAGAGAACAAATGCGAGAAACGCAAACCGAGTGTGTCTAGATCTAGATCTACTCAAACGCAGCATGTTCGGAGGGTGATTGTTACCATCTAGGGGGTGGGGGGTGGTGGGGGGGGGGCAATTGCTATCATACAGTCTTGACATCTGTAGTCTAGGGTCCCCCTTACCAAAAATGCTTCACAATAAGGGGTACCATTATATATCGCATGTTAACGGACAGAAAGCTACCACTTTCAGATTGCTATCATGCATTTTTGGAAAGGGGTGACTTTACAGATGTAAAAAATATACATAATATATCCCGCCTTCTGTGGAACTCTCTTCCTCCCTGATACAACCCGATGTGTCATTATCTAACATCTTGTCATTAACATTATATTAAGTATTGTTGTTTTTAGCTAATCAACTGTGAAAGTTTGACGTCTGAACATTGGAAGATGAATGTCTTACTCAATGATCTCAGGCCTACATAGCTTTGCCTTGCCCGATGTGTCATTATCAAATACCTTGTCATTGAAATTCTATTAATAATTGTTTTAGCTAATCAACTCTGAAAGTTTGACGTCTGAACATTGGAAGATGTGTGTGTTACTCGATGATTGCAGGCATACATAGCTTTGCATTGCCCGATGTGTCATTAACAAACATCTTGTCATTAAAATTCTATTCAGTTTTTTTGTTTGTTTTTTACTAATCAACTGTCAAAGTTTGACGTCTGAACATTGGAAGATGTGTGTTACTCAATAATTGTAGGCCTACACAGCTTTGCATTGCCCGATGTGTCATTATCAAACATCTTGTGTGTGTTTTAGTCAATGATTGCAGGCCTACACAGCTTTGCATTGCACGATGTGTCATTATCAAACATCTTGTTATTAAAATTATATTAATGTTTTTATATACTAATCAACTGTCAAAGTTTGACGTCTGAACATTGGAAGATGTGTGTTTTAGTCAATGATTGCAGGCCTACATAGCTTTGCATTGCCCGATGTGTCATTATTAAACATCTTGTCATTAAAATTCTATTCATTTTTTCCTTTTTTGCTAATCAATTGTGAATGGTTGACGTCTGAACATTGGAAGATGTTTACTCAATGATTGTAGGCCTACACTTTATGAGATAATAAAGTATTCTTGAGTGTTACATAGTTTTGCATTGCCCGATGTGTTATTATCAAACATCTTGTCATTAAAAGTCTATAAAGTTAAAAAAAAAAAATAAAAAAATAGTAATTCCCCCCCCCCCCCCCCCCCCCCCCCCCCCCCCCTGATGGTAATCATCCCTATTTGGGGGATCTACCTGATGGTAGAGTAACTTCCCCTGTTTGATCGATTGAATTAAGCGAGATCACTCCCATATATAAGGTTACTCTCCTTAATTATTTCCGAACAATTCCTATTAGTATACGTATATCACGCTTTTGTTATTACATTTGAATGGTTATTGCCCGTACATCGTGGTTTATCACACACACACAGTGTTCCCGGTTACATAACTGTTTGACCCTGTTTGGGGTAATAAAAGTATATAACAGCCCTAATCAATATTAAACTAACAGATGGATGGATGGCAATTGTACTCACCTATCTATATTGTTAAAAACTCGGGACTTTACTGGTGTTGCACTGCCTCCGGGCATTGCACCCAGTATTGTTCCCACCATCTTTGTATTTACAAATGTCCCATATGTGTCTATGACCGAGAGGACGTAAAAACTCATTTTCACCATGGCAATTGTACTACTTGTGGCGGTGCCATAGCCGATGAGGTTTAACCGAGGCGTGGTCACCGCTACAGCTATCTGTATTAATATTTTAAAAATCGGAACTTTACTGGTTTCGTACTGCCTCCGGGCATTGCCTCCAGTATTGTTCCAACCATATTTGTATTTACAAATGTCCCATATGTGTCTGATTCAGACCAAGAGGACGTAAAACTCCATTTTCTCTCTCTCTCTAGCAGCACGTGGGGTTTCTATTTTGTACTAATATGATTTCGAATCCTATTATAATTTCCAATTTCTGTTGTGACATAGGCCTATAATTATAGTATAGGCCTATATTTGGTTGATGTAAAATGCTGTACCCGTGCTTACGTTTTTGTTGTTGCTGCTTTGTTGTGGTGGTAGTTGTTGTTGGGGTTTTTTGGTTCTTTTTATCTTTTTATGTGGTTTGTTTGTGCGGTGTGTGTGTTTTTGTTCTTTTTTTCTTCTTTTTTTCGGGTGCTGGGTGGGTTTTTTCTCCTCTAAACACACAAAATCCATTTGATTGATCCAATCTTGCTTTGGGTTTAAACGAATGTTTATTGAGAATCACATAGTAAAGCAGCAACATAAACAAATGAAAACGAGCACAACAAGCTTAAAGCTTATTATACAAGGCGCTCAAACACCAGTAGATTATACAGTATCAGTTGGCTGCCACAAGTAATAAGAGACTGGAACAGAACATGATCATGAAAATGATAGCATACAAAATGTACACGAACAAGCAAGCAGAAAAAAGAACAACAAGTGCAACGCCGAGCGGCTGCAAAGTCCCCTCGCAGCATCGCCGAGCTACTCCGAACTCAGAAATGTGTCGGTTGTACACATACATAAAAACGCATCAAAACAGCACGTAACTTCATAAAAACGCATCAAAACAGCACGTAACTGAATAGTGTTTTATATATAGCCTTGGGGTTCGGACCCGTGATTTGAGCGCGCGCGATCATGCGCACACGAGCGCACAGAAAAATTCATGACAAGAAATGTTGTGGGGAAAAACTGCCATCAAATACATGCAAAACTTCGCGATATATTAGCGATGATGTGTTTCGGGGTTTGAACCCCGTAACTGGCGCGACCTTGACCTTAATGTAAAACTAAATACAGTGGATAGCTTGCATCTTGGCAAACTAGTATACTAATTTGATGATGATAGACTGAATAGTTTTTGAGAAAAACGGACGAATAGCCGGACGGACACCGGACGGACCAGACAAAAACACGAACCTTCGGCTCGGGGACTAACAATAACTTTTGATGGTGTAGGTGTCGTTTATTGAACTGGGTAACATCATCACGAACGGTCAAAGGCTACAGACCTATGTGGAGACATACAACGGAACATGGACCTACATAGGCAACGACATTTTTCTGGAAGCTACCAACACCACGCTAACTGGAGGCGTCGTATCGGTAATTTCGGTTTTGTTTTGTTTATCAATTAGAATAATATGCATCGATCCTTGCTGATACCTGTCTGTGTGTCTGTAGGTAACAATGCTCAAGGTGATTGCATATTTAATTTCAACTGTATGGAAAATTGGAGTTTTACCAAATAAAGTAAGTTCATGTAAGCTTACATTTCACGGTAACTCTGGATCGTTGTTTAGGTAGTGAGAGGGAGATGAGATATTAACCCTTTCACCGCCAAAGTCGCCTTTTAGCACCACAGTGATTTAACACCTATGTCACTAAAAGGCATCACATTGGGGTCCATTATTCAAAGACCCTATTGTCTTAGTTTGGGGAAGTAAGGATAGACCTTATTTTATATCTGTCACAGAAGTACCCCCAATACTGTATATGGATTTTCTTCTCCACCAGGTAACTTTATAGCAATTTTTGGCTGAAATATGGCTGGCGGTGAAAGGGTTTTAAAGGACCATACTCCATAGATTTTTTCCCGATTTTTTTTCTCTCACTTTTTTCATCAGAATTCATTCAGAACTTTTTGAATAACAATTCTGTTAAACATTGATAGATATATTCCATCGAACAGACGATGGTTTGGTGGGTAAGTGGGTTTGTGTGTGTTGTTTGCGTGGTTGTTTGGTTGGCTGGCTGGCTGAAGGTTTGGGCCAATAGTTAGTTAGGACCAAATTAACGTGAGAGCGGTATATCATCCATTTTGGACACACACGCACAAGCACGCACGCAGACACACACACACGCGCACGCACACGCACACACGCACACACACGCACACGCACACACGCACACACACACACACACACGCACACACACACACA
>CM065686.1:36508535-36543535 GCA_017654935.2 Phymorhynchus buccinoides
AAACCATAGCAACGATGCAACAATGGCGTCGAAGCTTGAAACCGCAGGATGCGAGTCAGCGACTTGCGAAACATTTGTTTTAGAAACATTTGGGATGTCCAGTGGTCACAAACTGATAAACCTTGCAAAGTATAAAAGACATGATTCTTTAGAATGACACACTGTGTTCTAAGTGCTGTACGTCTGCTCAAACATACGAATCGATAGGCTACGAGAGCTGATGGTAGAGTGACTTCCCCTGTTTGACCGATTGAATTAGGCAAGATCACTCCCACACACCATGAAATGACTCCCCTTAATTATTTCCGAAAAATTCCTATTAAATTTTTTAAAAAACTGATTTATCTTGAGGGCAACGTTCATGGTGTTTCCTTTCTACATACAAAGGACACTACCCGGCCTTAATCCAGAACCTATGCAGCTCCCTGGACCCCTGACAGAACGACACCCCCCCCCCCCCCCTTTGCGAATCACTTGGTCCGGTCCTGCAAGACAACTGAAGCAGCAACATGCAGAGCGCATGGAGACCAGGATCTTTATCATTTCAAGTGCCCCAAATGGCCCTTTGGCCAAGAAGGCGTTAAATCTCTATTTTTCTCTCTCTAGAGCGCATGGTGTGCTCAGTTCAATGAAATATTACAGCGGACAAGATTGACGGACATGCAATGCAATTGACTGAATGAAAGAAAGAAAAAAATAAGAAACAAAATAGAATTGTACTACAAACATTACATTATGATGAAAAACGATCAGCTGAAAACTGAGGAAGACTAGAGAATAATTCACGTGGCAAGGAAAGTTGTGTTGAAATAGTTTACACATTGCCCACAAAATGCAGATATATATGCACAAACACGGAGGCAGACACACATAATAAAATTATTTTAAAAAAACACTTAGGCCTATGCACACACAAAATACGAAGCAAAGAAGAAGAAAAACAGAAGAGGGGACGTACAAACAGAATCAGTCCACACTGAGCTGATATTTATCACACAAACAGAATCAGTCTACACTTAGCTGATATTGATCACACAAACAGAATCAGTCCACACTGAGCTGATATTGATCACACAAACAGAATCAGTTCACACCGAGTTGACATGACTCCGACAAAATGAGTCCACAAACAGAATCAGTCCATAATACTGAGTTGACATGGATATTGTTTTGTTTTGTTTTTAATAGAAAGAGCAAAGAAATCCCTGGTGAAATTTCCAGAAACCCTTCATTTGTTTCAACACAATTCTGATTTACAGGCCTAATTGAACGCCAGGATCAATTCAGAATATCAAAGCTTTGAAATGAGAAATATCCAGCCATAGAGCTCATAGCAATTAAAATCAGACACTGTAATGATATTAAAGGCCTAAATTTATGGACATGTGATAATGACTTACTTGCAAGTCTAATAAAAATCGCACTGTACGCTGATGATGTAACCCTGTTTTTAAGAGATGAAATGGATATGCGGCACGCGCTTAACATAATCAATGAATTCTCCTTAGTCTCAGGATTGGTACTAAACCAGAATAAATCTACGGCAATGTGGCTTGGAAGTAAGAAGTTTTGTAATGATTCATTCTATGGGTTTGTTTGGAAAAAAAGAGTTAAAATTTTGGGAATTTATTTTGAAAATGACAAATCAGCTTCTCGTGTGAAAGAGAATTGGCTACAGAAAATTGATACTGTCAAAAGAATTATTCATTCATGGGAAAAACGAAATTTAAGCATCATGGGGAAACTATGTGTTATAAAAACTTTCCTGATTTCACAGTTTGTGTATTTTATGCAAGCTTTTATCATTCCGGATGATGCATTGATTGAAATCAACCGACTACTTTTTAGGTTTCTCTGGAGAAAACAGAACTGTAATAAAAGGGCATTTGAAAAAGTAAAAAGAACGGTTCTATGTAGTGAATTTGAAGTAGGTGGTTTGAATATGATAGACATCAGGCAAATGCAGATAGCATTCATTTTGCAGTGGGTAATGCGACTTTGCACCACAAGAGAACCCGAGAAATGGACGTTAATCCCAACAAATATTTTTTTACGTTTTGGGAAAAATTACTTGTGTTTTTATGCAAATGTTAGTAGTGCTTTATTTAAGAATCTTCAACATATTCGTTCAACCTTCTGGAGAACTGTATTAAAAATGTGGTTGGATCATAACAACATTAATCGTTTTTCATCTCTCTTGTGGAACAACTTTAATATAAAATACAGAGGAAACGTTCTCTTTTTTTATGACTGGATTCAAGCATCAATACTTAATGTTCAAGATATCTATGATCAAAATAGAATATTGTCATTTCAAGAATTATGCACTAAGATAGGATATACTCCATCAAGAATGCTAGAATACAATGTAGTAACGTGTGCAGTCCGTAGTTATGTTTCTACAGTTGATGAGCGAGATAGGCAACAACCTGATTTGTCAGCCCCTCCCTTGTTTCGTGACAAAAAAATATTTACATGCAGAGATTTTCGTAAACAATTATGTTTAATGCAGTGTTCTATTCCTTGCGCCGTAGGTTTTTGGAAGAACAAACTTGGGATAGAGTTAACTAAGAAACACTGGTTGTACCCCCATCAGTGCACAAAAGAAACAAGACTCAGATTGTTACACTGGAAACTTTTACATAACATGTTAATGTTACAGCTACAGTGGACCCGTCGGTCTAGACGCGCGGATAACTGACAAATGGGCCTCTATCTTTGGTTTTCTTTGTTTGTGCGCATTATACACACATGACAAAAGACAGAATGAATGGGTCAGTACACCATACATCAGATCAGTCAGAAACCCAGACATCTATGTATCAAAATGTAACATTAATTGTTCACCACAAATGTCCATCTTAGTATTACACACACACATGGAAATGTCACAGAGAGAGGTAGAAAGAGAAAGAGAGAGAGAGAGAGAGAGAGAGAGAGAGAGAGAGAGAGAGAGAGAGAGAGAGAGAGAGAGAGAGAGAGAGAGAGAGAGAGAGAGAGAGAGAGAGAGAAAATGTGAAGAAAAAACAACGAAGAAAAAAGAAAAGAAAAGAAAAAAAGGAAAAAAGATGAGCCGCCCAAAAAAGAAAAAAAAAGAAAAAAGGAAAACAAAAGAAGGCGGGGAGGGTTTTAAAAAAAAAAAAAAAAAAAAAAAATGAGAAATATCCAAGTGAGTTAACTTTTTGTCTCTGTGGAAGGGAAATGCGTATTGCAAAGCTTCCAATGTTACGCATATCCAGCCCGCACGCCACTTTTGGCCCAAGCTTAGGTAAGCCATGTCTCTGGGCTTGTGCATAATCATGCAGCAAAGTTGGTACTGATTTCCCAACAAAAAGAACGTCGATGAGGGCTGGACTTAAATTTGTAAGGGGTTGGGGCTAATTCATCGAATGTGCGAAGCACCAAGCCCCCCCCCCCCCCCCCCCCCCTTAGGGGGTCCGGTGGCATGCTCCCCTGGAAAATGTTTAAATCCGAGAAGCAAAATAGTGCAAGCTGGTGCAATCTGGGCATGAAATAAAGGACTCATGCCATTACTGTTCATGCCCCTATTGAAACATGTTTTGAGCCATTAAGTACATTTGAGAACCGGTTCAAAAATCCGAACCGGTTTTCTATATTCGAACCGGTTTTTAACCAGTACTCGCATCACTAGTTTCACCTATGCCAACACATATTTATTTGTTAGAATATTCACACGCACGCGCACGCACACGCACGCACGCACGCACACACGCACACGCACACGCACGCGCGCACGCACACGCACACACACACACACACACACACACACACACACACACACACACACACACACACAATAAAGAAACTTATGACTTATGACACACACACACTCAACTCAACACTCAAAGTCAAAGCCATACACCACCACAAACTAGAAACAGCAGCTACTCGATCTTGGTTTACAAACACCCAATCTGCGCTGAGAATCAGTGTTGCTTTTCGAAAAGAATGCGTTATTCTAAGAAAAACTTACTTTCAGTTCGCAGTTAAAAAAACCGGTTCACAGCAACTCGAACCGGTTTTTGAACCGCGAAAGTTTAGCACCGGTTTTTCGGTTCCAACCCCACCACCCCCACCCACCCCAGTAGGGGATTAGCGCGTGATATTCTTAGTTGGGGGTAGAGAGAAAGAGAGGGGGAGATGAGTCCTTCTCTCTCTCTCTCTCTCTCTCTCTCTCTCTCTCTCTCTCTCTCTCTCTCTCTCTCTCTCTCCAACTAAGAATATCACGCGCTAATCCCCTACTGGTTTGATTGCCTGCCACCTGGCGGTGAAATGGGCGTCCTAAGTTGACCATTCATGCGGGTACTGTGAAAGCCGCCGGCACAGAGGTTCATCAAATATTCGGGGGAAACATCAATTGCAAACGTTTTTTGGATATATATTTTTATAGCCCATAACAAAGGCAGGTGATAATTAAGTGCATTTAGCGGCATAGATAATGTATAAGTACATAAGATAGCCAGACTGACAGAGAAAGGAGACACCGGGGAGGGAGAGAGAGAGAGAGAGAGAGAGAGAGAGAGAGAGAGAGAGAGAGAGAGAGAGAGAGAGAGAGTACACGTGCGTGTGTGTGTGTGTGTCTATGTGTGTCTATGTGTGTGTGTGTGTGTGTGTGTGTCTATGTGTGTGTGTGTGTGTGTGTGTGTGTGTGTGTGTGTGTGTGTGTGTGTGTGTGTGTGTGTGTGTGTGTGTGTGTGTGTGTGTGTGTGTGTGTGTGTGTGTGTGTCACGTGCGCGCGCGCGTGCGTGTGTAGGCCTACGTGTGTGTGTACGTGTGCGTGAGAGAAGTGTTTATGTGAGTGTTGAGGGGTGGGTGCGGGTGTTAGTTCTTGACCTATGTCTAATTGCACCTGCCTCCACTAATTCTCGAGGACCGGTGTCAAGATAATAATCTACCTCATCATATATCTACCCATTTCGATTTCGCGCTTGCGCACTCCGAGTTGTTGTTTTTTTGCGCATGCGCATTGAGCCAATCGTCAGCTTACGCTAGCCTGCTTCCTGCTTAAAACATGAAGTTATGGGGCTCAAACGTGATAAAATACCAGTTAACTACTTAACTGGCTTTAATATACCAGTTAAGTAGTTAAGTGGACTTTCTTATTCCAGTTAACTAGTTAACTAATATAATCAACTTCCGCTTCCGCTTTTGTCAGCAAAACCAACTCCTTTACTGTTTTTTGTAACACGAAATCCCCAGGGCTCCCCATTTTGTTTGACCATAGAGGGTATTTTCACCCCCAGGAAGCAGCTATAGAGGGTCTCTTCACCCCCAGGGTGAACTTATAGAGGGTGAAAAATCAAAACAAAATAAGCATAAAGACATGTGGGTACTGTCAAAAAAATGTAAAGTATTGTATGCACAAGCAGTATGAAGCATTACATGCCTGGCATTTCCGACACACAAATGTTACCAACACAGTCACACACAGCCACACTCACACACATCATTCAGGAATCAAGAACTTTAATCCTTTGCCATCTTTTGAGGCATTGAGGATAAAACAATAAAATTATAAAATTTCAAGCAAGGCATGACAATTTATGTTGAACATTCAATAGCACACACACACACACACACACACACACACACACACACACACACACACACACACACACACACACACACACACACACACACACACACACACACACACACACACACACACACACACACACACACACACACACACACACACACACACACACATTTTATTTCTATTTCTCTCTCTCTCTCTCTCTCTCTCTCTCTCTCTCTCTCTCTCTCTCTCTCTCTCTCTCTCTGTCTTTCGCCGGGATGTGTCAAAGGTCATTGCACTTGTAACCAGTCTAGAATGATCAAGTACTATCATGACCTGACCTTCACCTTGTGCTAATGCCTCTGAGTTTCAAGTGATGGATTTTTTTTTTCTAACCCAATGCTTGTCCTGTCTATTTATGGAAGACGGGACCGGGGTTATGTGAGCGAATGGGGGGTGGGGGGTGGATGGGGGGGTGTGGGGGGGTAGAGAGAGAGAGAGAGAAAGAAAGAGAGAGAGAGAGTGCCATTCAGATAAGGCTGACATTGACTTTGGGCTGACATGCCTAACTGGTATGGGTCTGCAGTAGACCGGCTTTTCGGCTGGGTGAAATCGGAGACAGGCTCACGCACTCAGCAGATTTATAGTGCGTCTCATAACCCTTGAGTAGTAATAATAGTGCGTCGTTTCACCCCCAGTCCGAAATTTTAATGCGTCTGTCACGCACATTTGACGCACAGACGCACAGAATGGGGAGCCCTGATCCCATTGGATGTACTGCAGATAATAATTTTTTTCCCATTTACACTGTGAAAGAGTTACATACCTTCAATATCATTTTTCATTAGCAAATTTTTTATCACGGATCGGACCTGCAGTACCTCCAGGATCTGCTCAGAGCTTTGAATGATGGTTGGTTGATGGTTCATTCCATATGTGCTGTTTTGCAGCCGAGTTTACGTTTTTCAGAGACCATATTTTAACCACAAACTAGTAAAAAAAAAAAAATCTGTTGAAATTCAACCTGACGGATATAATCTATTTACTAACTCATAAGAAATGGGCAATGATAAATATATACTTTTTGATGCTATTTGGGGCTTATTTCAGCTACTAAAACGTATTTGGGGCAATTTCTGGGGAAAAGATTGCTGATCTGCTGTATCCAATGGGATTTCGTGTTACAAAAAAACAGTTAACTAGTTGGTTTTCATGATAGAATGCCACTTAAACAGTTAACTGACCGGAAGCGGAAATTGATAATATAAGTTAACTAGTTAACTGGAATAAGAAAGTCCACTTAACTACTTAACTGGTATATTAGAGCCAGTTAAGTAGTTAACTGGTATTTTATCACGTTTGAGCCCCATATGAAGTAGACTTCTTCTCCCCCCCCCCCCCCCCCCCCCCCCCCCCCTCCCAAGCCCCCTTTATCCTGCCCTACCCTGGGCACTCACCCACCCACCCACACTTCCCCCTCCTTACAAACCATACTTAGGGCTAGGTTAGGTTGCTGCTGGACGTGGCATCATGTTGGTGTCCCGCTGAACGGGCGCTGGCTGGCCAGGTCACTAAAACTAGAATAGGTTTTTTATTATAATTTTTATTAAAAAAATTTAAGATGTGCTCTCCCTTAAAGTTTCGTCGATATAATGCCAATTATGTTCTAATGCGCATGCGCAAGGGTAGATATTTCAAGACTAGGCCTACTTAGGGGAAGACGGGGAAAAAAGCGCATGGGCGGGTAAGAAGCCCACCCCAATTATCTCATGAAATGAAGCAAATTTCAGTCTCATTTTGCCCATGAGACGAGCATTAATGTCTAGCATTCGTCTCATGGGCAAATTTGACTGACATTTTCTTTATTTCATGAGATAATTGGGGTGGGCTTCTTTCCCGCCCATGCGCTTTTTACCCCGTCTTCCCCTATTTCTCATGACCGGCGGCGACGCGAGATTACCTGCTGAAGGCATTGGCTGTCTACCAAACGACAGAGACTGAGATAAACGTAGGCGCAAATACACATAGGCCTCAACAATTGTTTTCTCAAAATGTAATCCACTAGGCCTAGCTAGATCTGCATCGTGCGACAGCTTTTTTCCAATCGTTTTAAAATAAAGGTATGTCGTTGATTTTCTTTGTTTGTCTACTGTAACACTAACAGCCTAAACAGGCTCTTCAATCGTCGTGAAATGGTTCAGCGATCGAGCCCTGAATAATGTTATTAGTGGTCAAACCATCAAGAACATTGGCCTGGGGTTCAGTTACAATACACTTTGGTGTTGTTGTTGGTGTTTTTTGTAATGTGCCAAAATTATAATCATACTAAACTAAATGAAATGTTGAGGTCTACCTTCCGGCTTCTGATATTCAAGTGGGTTTTCCCCAAGATGACGTAATTATGATGGTGGAGAATGGATTCTGTGGCAAAGACTATGTAGACTATGTTCGTCAAACATTCGGCAAAGTTGTAGTTTCGCTTCTCCCTCTATGTTCTGTGTCTGTGTTTATGGGAATTGTGACTTTTTTTTTCTCTTGTTTAAAATAAACAATAAATAAATGGATAAAAATCGATTAATCTCATCGTTTATGTTCGGGAATTCCCGCAAAGGAAGGGACACAACTATTAGAGTAAATGGTCCATTGTAGTCGAAAGGGCCACCATCGTGGCATAGAATCGACGAAAACTAGGGGAGAACACACCCTATTTTAAAAACCTATTCTATATGACCTGGCCTTCCTTCCTTCCTTCCTTCCAGTAAGTGACCACAGTCAAACTTGACTATTCTGTCACTGTAGAAATTGGGGATCTGCGGAAGAGCGCCTTAATACAGGGAGAGGTGGAGGGGGGAGTGTTGCTGGATAACTATTTGGTGACCATCGACACCTTTGTGTCGATGGTTTTGGCCTGCACAGCTTCCTGGGGCCGTTCCAGTCCCGGATTGTACGTGGGAGGAAGCTGGCTTGTCGGTACTGACTACGACAGAAGATCTGAGAGAGCTGACGTGGGTGAGTGCGTCGCTGACGTGCTGGCGGTGGTATCAGTTTTTGTTGCAGAATGTCCATGCATACCTCTTCCTCTTGCAGCTTGAAGAGCATCACAAGCCTTGCGGAAAGTCGACGCTGCTGCAGTGAGGGCCATCCAAGCTGTTCAAGCATTGAGGTGACACTAGAACTAGACGTGTTTCGAAAACGTCTGAGGACGAAGCGTGCTGCGCACCACTGGACTGCCTCCAGTCTGTCGATGTCCTGTTGTTGGTGAGGGTCCCAGACTGATGATGAATACTCTAGGACCGGACGGACGAATGATTTGTAAGCCAACTCCCTGATGGTCTGGGAGCTGACTTTCAAATTTCTTCTCAGGAAGCCTAGAGTCTTGTTGGCTTGCGCGCAGATGTTCTCAACGTGTTTCTTCCAGCTCAGCTCCTTTGTCAGAGTCACTCCAAGGTACTTCATGGAGTCGACTGCTTGGTGGGGGGGGTTAATGTAGAGAGAGGGCGATGGATTAATGGCCCATATCATGAGTTGACATATTCATAATCTTATCAATTTGCTTGTCAATTATAACATTTTGTGTGTGAATGTAAGCTGTATCATGCATGACAGAAAGTTAAGTCTTTATTGGGGTTTTTAGGTTTTTTCTCACTGGCTTTGTTTATTCCTTTTGTGAAAGTGCAATCTAGTATGAGAGAAAGAAAGTAACAACAGTTGTTGTTTTTTCAGAGCTTTCCTTACCTGATTTATGATTCATCCATCCATTCACTAATTGTTTTTCTTTGTTTCTTTCTTAATCCTATTGTTATTCCTCATTCATATTTCTTTTTTGTGTGTGTGTGTGTGTGAGAGAGAGAGAGAGAGAGAGAGAGAGAGAGAGAGAGAGAGAGAGAGAGAGAGAGAGAGAGAGAGAGAGAGAGAGAGAGAGAGATTCACTTTGTAACTGTGTTTGTGTAGGTGTTGTGTGTGCGCACATATGTAATGACAAAATGAGCACATGGTGACTTTACTGGTTTTTGTTGGCTTGGGACTGATTCTGATCCAGACCGTTGGGGGGTAGTCACTGATGGGACTGGTTTTTAAAATTCCTAGTGCGATCACTGCCTCCAGGATCGATCCAATATCTTTATTACTATAAATGTCCCGTATGTAGGGGAAGACGGGGTAAAAAGCGCATGGGCGGGTAAGAAGCCCACCCCAATTATCTCATGAAATAAAGAAAATTTCAGTCAAATTTGCCCATGAGACGAATGCTAGACATTAACGCTCGTCTCATGGGCAAAATGAGACTGAAATTTGCTTCATTTCATGAGATAATTGGGGTGGGCTTCTTACCCGCCCATGCGCTTTTTACCCCGTCTTCCCCTACCTGTTACAGGTCGGAGGACGTTAAACAGATTTTCATTCATTCCCTACACAGTCTTTTACTATTGTTGTGTTTTGCTCTGTTCCAATGATTAGAACAAATTAATCTTTTTCTTTCTTCCTGTTTGTCTTTTTTTTTATCAGTCGTAGTTTTTAAAGACCCACCATGAGTGAACATCACAGTATTCACGTGTTTCCCTCTCTTGCTGGTAAGAAATCTTCTTTTTGTCAGATGTGACTCCCATACAAATTCCCCCATACATGAAAACGAGACATCACTTTCAAAGAGCAGCCTCATTAATGTGCATGGGGAAATTTGTATGTGGGTCACACCTGGACAGAAAAAAACCAAGGGACTTAATCTTGCTGGGTCAGTGGGTCAGTGGGTCAGATAAAATGTCCATGCATAAAGTATATAAACCAACCCTTTTGTGAAACTTTTCAATGAAAGAAGAACTTTTTTTTTTAACAGGCATGTACGTATCAACAAATTCTTCACTGTCATTTAATTGATTTAAATGCTACATACTTTTTGTGAGTTTGTTGCCCCGGGTCAACCACTGTATGGCAGCCATGGCAACGCCAGAAGAAGAATACCAGCAAGTACAGACAACAACCAGTGCAGATGATGTCACAGAGTCAAGAACCAGTGAACGAGTTGTCATCAACAACAGACTGCACGCTGTGAATGTTAGCAATTCACTGACTGGTGTTGAACTTGAAGGTATGGTTTGTGTACTTATATGTACTTACTGATTAAGATTTTCATTATTTTCCTTTTTAAAAAAATGTTAAACATCATTCTGTATTGCCTCGTTACATTCACCGTGTTTCAAAACCTGTCTTCTTTTTTTTTAAATATTATTATAAATTTATCAACCAAAGATGCTGAAAGTATGTGGCAAGTATCCGTGATTTTGATGGTGGTCAACATCCAAGATATGAATGTCATAGCCAGATACTTGTACAGTATTTTCTTTACCTTTTTTTCTTTAAATCTTCCTCACAGCACACTTGCCTTTACCGGTACTGGCTGTAATTCTTCTATAGGACATGAACAGAATATTTAAAATACAATGTTGGTTTCAACTATTTCCCTGCTCATTTCATTGAAACGAAAAATGATACCGGGTAATCAGACAACACAATCTGAATGCAACACCCACAAATCTAAACTGAACTTTGTGGTAACACCACTGTCCTCACAAACTCAAATTTGTAGACAAAAAAAAAAGAGTTATGTTGCCTTAAAAGATGCTTATAGGCCATATGTGTTTGTGTGTGTGTACATGTGTGCATGTGTGTGTGTTACAGATGTGATGTGGCAGCTGGAGGATCAACGGAAAGTTCAGTATCAGGAAATTGAAACTAACTTTCTGGCAGGTTTGATATTTTTTAACCACATCTCTCTCTCTCTCTCTCTCTCTCTCTCTCTCTCTCTCTCTCTCTCTCTCTCTCTCTCTCTCTCTCTCTCTCTCTCTCTCTCTCTCTCTCTCTCTCTCTCTCTCTCTCTCTCTCTCTCTCTCTCTCTCTCTCTCTCTCTCTCTCTCTCTCTCTCTCTCTCTCTCTCTCTCTCTCTCTCTCTCTCTGAGGCCTGAATATGAAAAAGCGTTGTTGTTTCTGTTCAGTACGTTTTCGGTTTTGTTGCTTTGCGTGTGTGTGTCACTGTCTGTGTGTCCCACTATTTCCATCTATAACTTGTTTATTCAACTCCCACTGTTTTTCTTTTCTTTTTTCTTTTTTCTCTCAGTTAACAGCCATGCAACAGTGGACAGTGACCTGTCCCATTATGTCCAGACACCTGCCCTGGAGCAGGCGGACAGAATTCTCCAGGACACGGGCTTCGTGGTGCTCTGCGGGCCCCTGGGATGCGGCAAGTCCACCACAGCTCGCGCCCTCCTCCGCCGGTGCCGACACCAGGGCTTCAAGATCTACACTCTGCGACGCCTGGAAGACTGGGACGACCATGTCGGGGAAGGGCGGAGAAGCGTTGTTTTGCTGGACGGAGTTCTGGGGGAGGTTCGAGTGAACGGCGTGCAACACGACTGCTGGAAACAGGTTCTGGGAACGCTGATGGAGTTCTTAGCGAAAGGGACATGTCGCGTGGTGGTCACCGTCTACCCTCACATCCTGCGGGAGCTTCAGATGATTGAGAGTCGGCGCAGTCCTTTGAAAGATGACAGTGCCGTGATGCAAATGACCGACCCCCTGCCGGAGTCTGTCAAAACAGAAATGCTCAATTTCCACCTGAATAGCCTGAATTTGAAAAAGGAAATGCAGAGCGACGTTGTTGAGAGAGTTTTGCGAAAAGAGCGAAAGAGCGACAGTGGACCTGTTTTTCCTTGGTGCTGTGAGTATATGGTGGACCACTGGAACTTGTCTGAGGACCCCACCGCCATATTCAAGGCACCAGGTGAGGCTTACTCTCAGCTGCTCAAAAACATGGTCATGGACCAAACCCACGGAGAGTTTTTCGCTGCAGTCTTGGCCCTGTCCATGAAGGGAGTCTTTCACTTCTTGCATCATGTCCAGGAAGTGGGTCCTCACCTGGAAGAGTTGGGCTTTGAGCGGTTTTCTGAGGATCGACTGGCAGTATATGCGGACCTCCTTCAAGGTTCTGTGCTGACAGATGGTGGATTCTTCAGTCGTACTCTGTACGATGCTGCAGGGCTGGTGCTGGGCCGTTTTCTTCGATTGCCTACGCTTCTGAAAGTGTGCGACCTCCCA
The DNA here is from genome assembly GCA_017654935.2 of Phymorhynchus buccinoides. Lineage (NCBI taxonomy): Eukaryota > Metazoa > Mollusca > Gastropoda > Neogastropoda > Raphitomidae > Phymorhynchus > Phymorhynchus buccinoides. Next base: position 36,521,161 of record CM065686.1, read on the forward strand.
TTCTTGATACAGTACGTACATTTGAGAGCTGTCGATGGTGGAGTATCTCAGAATGGAGCCACGAATGTTTGTGTCACTGTTGGTTCTGTTCCTACCTGCTCAACTGTTGACAGAGAGCGGTGTGCGGTGGACTGCCTATCCCTGGCAGAAAAGATCTACAAGGAAATCGTAGAAGGAAACCTGCAAGCCATCTGCCAACATCCCTCACTGCAGAGTCCAGAGTTCCTGCGAGTGCTGGACAATTATTGCTCAGCAAAGAGGCAAAGGATTCGGCAAGTTTTAAGCGCCAGGGATCATGAGTACAGGTTGCCACTTCTGTACTGGTCGGCTTTCCATCCTTCCCCCGACCTGACCACCTGGTGTTGGGAAAGAATACTGGATAACGAACGACCATGTATGCCTTGGGCTTTCCCCATGACATCCAACTACAAAGCTCTAGCCTTAGTGGCCTGCTCTCTGTTCGATTGCCTGTCTCAGAGCTCATTTCGCAGACTTCGGGTTTTCACTCAAGACGCATTGCTTTCCAAACATTTTGACTACCCGGAACAGGTGATGGAATTACCTTTGCTTGAACCAAACCAGTGTCTGAACAATGAGGTTCAATACCAGATTGAAACCATTATAAAGGCAGTGTCATCATCGCAGCTGAGACTTCAGTATCTAGATAACCCATCGTTTGAGATTCCACCTGACCTTGTGACCTTTCAGCTGACCAATCGCAAGCTGCAGATCCAGATCAAAGACAGACGTCTTTGGTACCTTCTATTTCGACTCCTCACTGACAGAAACATGAATGAAGAAGACAGTCGCGGCAATTCCATCCTTCACGTGGCTGCCAGGGGCAGGGAACTGGCTGCTGCGAAGCTCTCATTAAGAGCAGGGGTACAGATCCGACAAAACAGACAAGGCTTAACACCGCGTCAGATGGTCGACAAAGCTCGATCTCTTGTTGCCAAGGGAACGGGAAGGTCAGGTCTTTTTGAGGCCTGCTGCAAGGGATGGGCAGACATCGCCAATCTGTACATCATGCTTGGCGCAAACGTCAACATCAGTTTTGATTCAGTTTTGGGTAAACACCTTGGAGGGCTTTTGCGAATTGATGAGTTCGATGAAAGTGCCACACCTCTTCACTACGCCTGCAAGAATGGCATGGCACAGACAGTGGAGCTTCTCATTCAGCACGGGGCCAACGTTGCCGCCTTGACTTGCAGAAACAACACCCCCCTGCACTTTGCTGTTTGGTGTCACTCGCCCCACGATTGTGCCAACATTGTGCGTCTTCTGGTTCAGGCTGGAGTCGACATCAACGCTAACACTTCCTGGGGCAACACTCCTCTTCATCAGGCCGCTAAGATTGGGGCGACACATGCCATGTTTGCATTGCTTTTCTGGGGTGCCAGTGTGGATGTGCCAAACGACCTAGGGAACACTCCACTTCTGTTGGCGACCAGATACGGATTTGAGAGGATGGCGAGAGCACTGACTTGTGAAGGAGCGAATGTCGACTATCAGAACCCCTGGGGCAATATGCTGAGATGCCTGAGGAGGAAAATAGCTGGTAACTTTTCATCCAGACATTCTCCAGAACGACTAGCATGAGGAACCCTCAGCCAGCCTGCCAACACAGTACATTTGACCTTACTGCCGAGTAAAGTGAGGGTTAGGCATTTCTGGTCTGAAGCAGGCAACACAGAAAGTCACAGTTTCAGCTATTTTTCATTTTTAACATCGTGTTATGGGGCTAGTTTTCTTTTTTCGCTTTGTTTGTTGTTGGTTCTTTTCTTTTTTTGGTCTTATTTTGTTTTTTTGCATTTTTTTTGCCAGGCAAGATGTCAAAGTAGACCTTTAAAAAAAAAGATCAAGTCATGAGTATGACCAAGTGTAACACACACAAAAAAACCACGTAAACAAACCCACGAATCAAATGCGTAGTATGCAAAAGTGTAGAGTGGTAGCGTGTTCGCCTCGTGTCAAGTAAACCCAAGTTCGAACCTGGATACAGGGGATTTTTCCTCTCACTTTGCACTAGGCCTTACGGTCTGAACGTGGAGTCTTTCGGATGAGATGATAAACCGAGGTCCTGTGTGCCCATGCAATTAGCACACGTTAAACCCAGTGGCAACGAAAAAGTTGTCATTTGGTCCAAATTTACCCCACCCACCCCTCCCCGCCCCCTTCCTTCCTCATCAGTCACACAAAAATCGCATGCAAGGTGGGAGCAACCCGAATTTCACAGATGCCTCTGTGACTGTAAAGTACCTAATACCTGAAGTGGGTGGCACTGCACTAGTGGTGATGTTCTCTCCTGGTGGGAGCAACCTGAATTTTAGAGACGAGTCTCTGGGACTAGAAAATACCAAAATTACAGGGTGCAGATAAAAACATTTGTACACATATTGCTTTTGTTATTGTGAACACTTAACTCAAGTCTTGTTCATTTATTTACTGATTTGTACATGTATACAGTATAAGAGTGTGGAAAAGGGTAAAAAATAAGGGGTCCAAGCGAAGGGAAGGGGGTAGGAGAGTGGAAAGAAGGGAGACATGGTCAAGGAGGAGAAAAAGGGGTTTGAAGTTGTCAAAATGTGTGTTTGTGTGTATGTCTGTGCATGCATGTGTGTGTGTGGTTTGATAAACATTTCTTTGAGTGTACTCTTTTAATTATAATGATGATATGGATAATAAAAGATTGTCAAAAGCAAGGCTCTGTGTGCATGTGTGCGTGCTTGAGTGCAAGTGTGTGTATGTGTGCGTGCTTGAATGCAAGTGTGTGCATGTGTGCGTGCTTGAATGTGTGCATGCTTGAATGCAAGTGTGTGCATGTGTGCGTGCTTGAATGCAAGTGTGTGCATGTGTGCGTGCTTGAATGCATGTGTGTGTATGTGTGCTTGCTTGAATGCAAGTGTGTGTATGTGTGCGTGCTTGAATGCAAGTGTGTGTATGTGTGCGTGCTTGAATGCAAGTGTGTGCATGTGTGCGTGCTTGAATGCAAGTGTGTGCATGTGTGCGTGCTTGAATGCAAGTGTGTGCATGTGTGCGTGCTTGAATGCAAGTGTGTGCATGTGTGCGTGCTTGAATGTATGTGTGTGTATGTGTGCATGCTTGAATGCAAGTGTGTGCATGTGTGCGTGCTTGAATGCAAGTGTGTGCATGTGTGCGTGCTTGAATGTATGTGTGTGTATGTGTGCGTGCTTGAATGCAAGTGTGTGTATGTGTGCATGCTTGAATGCAAGTGTGTGTATGTGTGCGTGCTTGAATGCAAGTGTGTGTATGTGTGCGTGCTTGAATGCAAGTGTGTGTATGTGTGCGTGCTTGAATGCAAGTGTGTATGTGTGCGTGCTTGAATGCAAGTGTGTGTATGTGTGCGTGCTTGAATGCATGTGTGTGCGTGTACATGTGTGTGTGGGTATGTGTGCATGCTTGAATGCATGTGTGTGTATGTGTGTGCGTGTGCATGTGTGTGTGGTTTGATTAATGTTTATCTGAGTGTAGTGTATGACTACAATATGAGCCGATGATGGCATAGATTTTGCTGCTGCTTTTTTTTTTTTTATAGATTTTGCATTATTACACATACTCACTTTGCTTCCAAAACACTAATAAAATCAGGTCTTCATTTTATTCTTCATTCTCTGATGTTTACACAGTCAAATCCATCTCATCCAGTTATGTTATATTGCCACTAGCCTTTGAAAATATGACATGCATCAAAGCACTTATCGTCAGTTACATGCACGCATAGATGCACACAGATACAACCCATACTTTGTACACACGCATACACACACACACACACACACACACGCACACCAAAACATCTATTCTACATGCATCAGTATTTTTATCAACATTTTACCTCTTCCAATTTGAAAAAAAAGAACAAGCAAGCTGCGTCACAAAGCATAAATAACCCAAACAAGGCCTACCGATCTCCCAGACCTTGACCTTGACCTTGATCGGCATGCCATCATCGGAACGGGCATAGGCCAAAGTACCTACATGCCAAATCTGAAGACTCTAAGACCAATGGTGTGGGAGTTATGGCCCCTTCAAGATTTTCGGTTTTCAAGGTCGTACACCAAGGTCAAGGTCAGGACGGCTAAATGTTTTGCGCGGATGCCTTCCACTCATGGTGACACACCACCACACAAAATTTGAAGCGATTCGGTCAAGCGGTTCGGGGAGATATCCTTGGGACAGACAGACAGACAGAAAACAAAACAAAAAAAGAAACAGACTCGAACGAAAACATACTCCTTTGCGATCTACTTTGTAGATCGGCAAAGGACAATGAATTTGGCTTTTATGTATTTCCAAACAATTGTCTATCATTCACCTTCATCCAAATTGAATACTCTGCACTCTGATTCACTGTTAGTGTTCTACCAAAGACAAATTTAAAACAAATGATTGTGTTTGTATGCTCATCGGTATAAACGTTTAAATAATTAATGGCACATGTATGATACACATTTGCACTTGTTTAGGTTCAAACAAAAACTGTCACTAACAGACTTTTTACATATCAAATGGTTTTGGGCTCACTCGTGTTAACTGAGGATAAGTAGTACAGTGGAACCTCACTTATAAGACCTTCAAAAATCATCCCAAATGAGGTCTTATAAGGGAGGGGTCTTCTAAGGGAGGTAATTTTAATACTTACAAAGAAGGGCAATGTCTCAGAGAAATAGGTCTTATGTGGGAGGGAGTCATAATGGGAGGTCTTATAAGGGAGGTTCCACTGTATTGTTTACTCTTAACTCAATCAGGACATATGAACCCAGGATGGCTTGCACAACCATGCAGGACGAATAGCCTGATTGGGGCCTTGAGAGTTTTTGTTTTCTGGAGTCAAACTAACTTTCTTGACCAATGTTATAGTTTCGTTGTAGTATTCTCTGACCTTTATTTTTTTTCTTGATTGCAACCAATCATTGCAGACTTTATTGGTTTGTTCCGAAACAGTAGAGGTTTAGTACAAGACCACTTCAGAATTGTTTATTTAATGAATCAAATGTGATAGTGCATGGGAAAAACAGACATAATGGAATTTTTGCATAAATTCATATTTTGATTTTACAAGATGAAGAAAATATTCTTAGTCAATACCAACAAAAAAAAGAATTGAGTTATTTTGTCTAGTTTTTATTTTAAAGCCGTTTGATGTCTAATATGTTTGCCTGTTTCTATCGACTTGATCTTAAAAAAACAATCAATCAAATAAACAAATAATTCAACATTGTCTTTCATGTTATGGATACTGGTAGAATACATAAAAATTTACATAAATATGGTACTACCGTACTTTTCGGCTCATTAGGCGCTACTGTGTATAAGGCGAATAGGGCAATTTTCAAGAAAAATCTGACAAAATCCAAGTAAAAGGCGCCCTCGTTTATAAGGCGATACACACCTCGCAACAGAAAGTCGAAGTTTGAAGCCCGTACACGTCCTGTAAACGATTACCGACCGCCATTTTGTTGTCGTAAACGAGAGTTGGCTCCCTTCTCAAATAATCGAAAGTTCTGTTTTTGCGACTTCCGATTGAGTGTTTGGCCAATTCTTCGCGGAAACTGGTAGAATTATGGCATTTTAAGCTCTACAACGATGATTTTTACATCCAATGAAGGGTTATGGCATCTGTTGGACGGTATCTCGGATGATAATAGGGATTTCGAAGCATTTTAACGTGAGTATTCGTCGTATCAGCGACTCGTTACCACTTTCGATGTTGTGACTCACAGTAGACTGTACTGAGTACGGCAATCGTTGCCTCTCTTCTCACGATTTTGTTCACTTATAGGGCACCCTCGTTTATTAGGCGCATAGGTCGAAATTGGAGAAAAAAATATCGCCTTATAGTCCGAAAAATACGGTAAATAGAAATTTGGTATTTTGGGGGTTGTTGACTTGTTTCGGCTTTTGCTCAAAAACATTCTGTGCGACTTAATGTCTGGTTTTCCCATGCACCGTCACAGATGTCTCTGTCAATTGAAGACAAGTGACAAAGATACCAAATCCGATGTTTTACCATCAATTAATGATTGTGTAGCAAATTACTTCCAGAAATTTCATGTTCTACCTCTTCATAACATATCTTTACTTTTTTTATGAACTTATACAAATGGCCTATCCCAAAGAGTTATAAAAGGGGACAACTTTCTCATGATTATTGATTAAGTCATTAGCTAATTAATCAAAAACATAGGGACTTTCCTGGTATTGCAGTACCTCCAGGATCACCCCGCTATCTTTATAGTTATTAATGTCCCATATGTGCCTGTTCCAGATCGGAGGACGTTAAACGGACTGTCATACTTACTGATTCAAAGAGAAGTATAGAAGAAAAATTAACACTTATTTATCCAGTCTTGGTTAATTGTGACACACACACAACCACACACACACAAACAACCACCGACACACACACACACACACACACACACACACCGACGACACACACACACACACACACACACACACAACCACCAACATGCATATACACACAACCACCGACACACATATACACACTTTTCCTGGCCTGCTTGCACCCCCCCTCTTAAAATACATACACCTCAAAATCCAACACAGACTTTTCACTCTTCCTTCCTAGTTTTTTTGTTATGATGATGATGATGAAGATACTGGCTCTTTGCCAGCATACACATACACACACACACGCTTTTTCCTACCCCCACTTGTACCCCTTCTTAAAACACACACCCCTCAAAATCCACCACCACGTTTCACTTCTCTTTCCTGGTCTCTTCAGACGATGGTACCGGCTCTTTGCCGGAAGCGACCTCGGTCTTCAGCGGAGGAGAGAAGTGGGGGCTGGTCCACAGAGCCAGCAGCATCGCGGCGTGACAGACGTGCAGAATGCCGCTACTGCCCACCGTGGAAGGGTATGTGTTCCAGCACAGCTCCACTACTCCCAGAATCAAGACCCTAAAAAATAAATAAATTTAAAAAAATGTTAATGCCAGAAAACACACTTTGTGCCACATCCTTTGTATTTTCAGAGAACACAGATGACTGCTACTACTAGCAAAAACGGAAAGTAAAAGAAGCTATAGAAATCAGGGAAAGAAAACCCAGCCTAAATAGAGACCTTGGGTATGAGTTACCTCCCATCTACAGCAACTTACTGATCCAATCCCGCAGTGAATACAAGTTCACAAGGCAGAAACAACAGCCCCCAGACTTCCATCTCAGTATGGGTTGACAAAGGCCAGCAGAAAGCTGGCCGAACATTTCCCCAAGGTACTTTCTCTTTGTTTTTCTTCTCTTTATTTTCATTTTTGGAATATTTATGACGTGTAAGAACACGTAAAACATGACCATACCGAAGTCGGAAAGCATCTTTGGATTAATTAAAGAAGTGCCAGGGTTTGTGAAATCAGTAAGAAAGAAAAAATACAGTGGAAATTCAACCCCAAACAATTTTTTTTAATGCAGACATTTTTCATCACAAAATGTCCCAGGCTCAAAACTGTCCTGCTCCGAAAAATTTCCAAGTAGAATCTTTGTCCCTTTCAACAACAAAAAATCAGAAGCGTGAAAATGTCCCAAGTCTAAGAATAATTTTTTTTCATTCTTACTAGGAAAAAAGTCACAAATGTATGTTTTGTGCTAAGTTTCTTCAAACAGTAGACTTCCTGAATTAAAAAAAAAATATATTAAAAAAGAGCCCCATGTGAAAATAATTTAAAACATGCTTTGTACCATTCCTCTAAAACATTCACAGTATGCGGCATGTCCTAGGTCCAAAATCATTTCTAAAAAAGTCCAAAACACATGCTCTGTGAGTTTATGTGTGTCTGTACATACATTCAAGAATGTATGCGTGTAGAATGTGTGCGCATACATGTATGTATGGTCATGTGTGTGTCTGTGATGCATGTGTATGGGGGGGTGTGAGTGAGTGGCATGTGTGTGTGTGTGTGTGTGCATCAGTGATTGTTTGTGTACAAGCGTGTTGCATGTCTGGTTGAAGGTATGTGTGTTGCATGCATTCATGAATATGTGTGTGTACGTGTTGTGCTGCAGTGTGTGTGCATGTGTTGTGCTGTGCACAGTGTGTGCATGTATGTGGGCAGACCCAATCCATTCACCTGGACACGACAGGTAGAGAGGTGCACCACAACAGCAGGTGCAGGCTGTGGAAGTACCACACGTAGAACTGATAGTGCAGCGACCGGCTGAAGCACATGCCGATGAAGTTGGACGTGAACAGCGGCAACAGAATCTGTACTCTACAGTTAAGAATAAAGTCCAGGGCTCCCAGGGACCCCCATTTGGGGGTCTATGAAGCACTAAAATTCTACAGGACCCTCTAAAAGAATGTGCAGGGGTCCCAGGGATGCACTAGAAAAATTCTTTTTAGCATTCGCTATGCCACTGGGACCCTCTATCCCGCCTCTAGGACCCTCTATAATGTAAGTGAAGGAGTCCATGGGACCCCTTGTTTTGTGGGACGATTGGGAGCCATGAAAGTCCTTATCCTCTCTGGGTCCCTGGCTCTGGCTTTTTTTAAACATTTTCTCTCTCTCTCTCTCTCACTCTTTCAGTTGCTAAGGCCTTTCACTGTTTCAGGTGATGACAATAATAAAATGTAAAAATGTCACTTTCCCTCCTTCTCTCCCTCCATCCCTCCCTCAAACACTCTCTTCCCACGTGCAGTTCCAATTTTTAGATCATTCATATTTCTCCCTTTCTTTTTCAACTTTCAATTTAAAACACATGCATGCACGCAAGCACTCACGCACGCACGCGCACTCACACACACACACTCACACACACACACACACACACACACACACACACACACACTCACACACACACATGCACTGGCTGTATCCAAACACACACACACATTATTGAATACATTACATACTATATGAATATAACTTTTTAATAAGAATCAACATCAGGTTGGATGGTTATGCCATGGAAAATAAACCAAAAAACCCCATTCTGACAGTCAAAAAAAAAAAAATACATAAAGAAATGTATCATTAACCAATTTCTGCTTTTCCACTGACAAAAAATAAAATCTAAATGACATAATAATCCCAGAAGAAATAGAATCTCCCAGAAGAAATAGAATCTCCCAGAAGAAATAAAAACAACAGAAAAAGAATTGGTGGATGGATATGAATTTTAGCATAAACAGCAATGACTCACAAAACCTAGAAGCAGAAAAGCAGAAGTATGACACATCACTATTTCTTTTTCTAATAGACGATTTCTGGGGGGAAAAAACTAGGGGAGAGCACTTCGTGAAAATTATAGTTGATTACCTCAACTCTCAAAACCATAGCAACAATGGCAGCATGGCTTGGCATGAAACCACAGGATGCGAGTCAGCGACATGTTAACATTTTTTTTAGAAAAATGAGGGGAGGCCAGTATCCACAAACTGAAAGAACTTGCAAAATGTGACGTAAAAAAATAAATGACATCAAGTTTAGAATGACGCACAGTGTTCTAAGTGATGTAAGTCTACTCAAACACACGAGGCAAGAGCTGAGGATCTACCTGACAGTAGAGTAACTTCCCCTGTTTGACCGACTGATTTAGGCAAGATCACTCCCACACACCATGAAATTACTCCCCTTAATTATTTCCGAACAATTCCTATTCAAAGGATATGGACTGGCTGCAGTGTGGAGGTCCATGGCTTCATCCACAGGGACAGCTTAAGACCAGGGAACAACCTGAGATGACACAGCAGCAACATATATGTCATGTCAAATGATTGATCAAACTGTATGGCAAACTCGTGTGTCATTGACAATAAAACTAAAGCCATCTGACAAGTCGAAATAAACCTCTGGAAAAATCATGTACCGTAGTTTTCGGATCATTAGGCGCTGCTGTGTATAAGGCGAATTTTCAAGAAAAATCTGAAAAAAGTAAAGTAAAAGGCGCCCTCGCCTGTAAATGCTTACCGACCACATTACTGCTGTCATAAACGAGACTTGGCTCCCCTTTTAAATAATCAAACTTCTGTTTGAGCTGCTTCCTGTTGTTGTGTTTGGACAATTCTTCGCAAAAACTGATAGAATTATGGCATTTTAAGATCTACAATGATGCTTTTGACATCCAATGAAGGGACGATAATAGGGATTTTGAAGCATTTTAACGTGAGTATTCGTCGTATCAGCAACTCGTGACCACTTTTGATGTCTGACTCACAGTAGACTGTACTGAACATGGCAATCATTGCCTCTCTTCTCACGATTTTGTTCACTAATAGGGCGCCCTGGTTTATTAGGTGCATAGGTTGAAATTGGCGGAAAAGATATTGCCTTATAACCCGAAAATTATGGTACTGAGTCATATACAAGTCAACACTTCCTTCTAATATCAAACTGGAGGGCTCTCAAGTGTTCCTTGACCAGCCTCTTCTCTCATGCCTTGGGACAATGATTATGTTTGTGTTACTGTGTCACTGTGCCTCATAGACATTTGATTTATATAAAATGACACATTCAATAATTATTTTTAAAAATAAAAATGCACAACATTTACCCATTTCTTTTTTCAATACGTTTTTCCATAAATTTTACTTTTAATTTTAACTCTCTCTACATGAGAGTACGCTATAGCGTACGTACCTTGCACAACCAATCAACACGAGAGTACGCTATGGCGTACATCGTGTTCAAACATTCACAGTTCACAACACGGTGAGCCCATGCAAACCAAACTGGTATGAAAGCATTCCTCTATGGTCCATTAGTAGTTTTCAACCAATGAAATTACTTCTAATCTATTTTAAGGACAGCAATGAATGGAAACGAGGGCTTACCCCCCTCTTTGTCTTCTTTATCATGCTTTTTTGCAAAACGTCAATAATCAGCATGTAAGAACAATTTAGCTTTCAAATTTTAATAGACGTTAACTTTTAACCCCTTGACCACCAGAGAAAATTATAGAAAAAATCATTGGGCAAACCATGCCATGAAAAAGACAACTGATAGAGAAAATCTGGAAAAATGGTCTTGATTGTGCAAGAGCAAAAGCCAGCATATCAGGGTTATTCCTCTTCATCTGATAACATCATTAGTGATGTCATCAGGTACGTATGTAATACGTTGGTGGCAGTCAAGGGGTTAATATTACAAATGATGCCACAAAATGTCAAAACTGTACGGTTAAGCATTCTTTCCAAAATAATTTTCTATGTAACGAATGCAAACTCGGCTAGTGTTGAACAGTTGTGAAGGGAAGCAATCAGCCAGAGTTGAATGAGTTAAAGGCATAACAACCGATCCCAGGGATCAGGTCTAGACTGCTAAGCTAGTCACTGCGAAGTTCTGCCTCGCAGTGGCTCGGACAACATGGAAAAAAGAATGGTTGAACCGTCTCTGTCGCGAGCAGCGATTCGAATGATGAAGAGTGCCTCGCGTGAAATCTTTATATATGGCGGCTGTGCGTTTAACCCAATGACTCCCGACCATTCGAACCGAGAATCGATCCCAGTCCCCGAGACAAGGACATTAACTCCGAACGTCACACCAAATCTTTTCATTAAAAAAAACACCCAGAATACAGTCTAATTCACATTTCATTTCTGAAAGATGCATATTGAATAGCAATGATGATATTTTCATTCGAAAGCTAACACAATGTCACACAACAAACCATGAATTAGAAGACAAAATCCGTAATGGCGCTCCGAGCATCGCGCCGAGTCAATACTGCACACGTCACGTGGAAAGAAGAAAAAAATTTGGGGTCACTTCGAAAAATCCGTTCAAAAAGACTATTGGGTGCTTTCCCTTGCTGTAAAGACCAAAAACGGATCAGTGAGTGTCAGGAACAGGAAGAACTAACCTAGTATATTGCATTGTGGGTAGGGAGAAAGTGAAAGTGAAACTACTAGACCTGGCGTTCAGCAGGCGCAATCAGCGTCATCGGGCACCAGGGAAGGGAAAAAAATCGGGCGGATTTCGGTTCTGCAGCCTTGAGAGGGTTAAGGTGAATTCAACGAATTCCTTTAAAAAAATCTACGCCTTTCAACAGAGCATTGTTATTCTTCACCTACTTTCTCCACTTGAAGACGCAGAACAGCAGCAGAGCGGTGGCGTGGCAGAGCAGCAGGGAGATCTGAAAGGCCTTGTTGAGGAACAGGTCTTCAGGGATGAGGCGCCAGTTGACGGTCCACTTGTAGAAGAACTGCCGGCTCAGGTCGAAGGAACGCACAATGTATCCCTTGGGGTTCTCCAGGAGGAAGGGTAGACCCAAAATTACCTGCACGTGACAAATGGTGATGATTGTGTGTGTGTGTGTGTGTGTGTGTGTGTGTGTGTATGTGTGTGTGTGTGTGTGTGTGCGTGTGTGCGTGTGTAGACCCAAAATTACCTGCACGTGACAAATAATGATGATTGTGTGTGCTGTGTGTGTGTGTGTGTGTGTGTGTGTGTGTGTGTGTGTGTGTGTGTGTGTGTGTGTGAGTGTGTATGTGTGTGCTTGTGTGCATGTGTATGTGTGTGCACATGCGTGTGAGCGTGCATGCATGCATATTGGCATTCTTTTTTTACCATTAAAATCTAAATACAATTCTGAGGTCACTGGCTTCTTTGCAGAGGAGGTACTTACAACAGAAAGACACACAACATATCTCACATAAATGAAAAGAAACAATAACAACAAAAAGAGCACATATAGTAGGCCTCTACAAATTCTTATCCGACCAAGATAACTAAACATCCAAGATTTTTTTTTTTACCCAGAGAGAAAGAGAGAGAGAAAGAGTCAAAAGAAAGAGGGGAGGGGAGAGTAAGAAAGACACAAGAGAGAGACAGAAACAGGTAGAGGGGAAAGAAAGATATTTTTCAGAACTCTTTCACAGTGATCACCTGAGGCAGGGCACAAAGGGTGAGGTGACAGATGGTGCTCAGTGTGCCCTGACTGACCAGCAGCAGGAAGAGAAGGCCTGGGGCAAACAGCAGCAAGTTCATCTTCACCGACACCCCAAGGCTGCAGCACAAAACACAAGTTACAGTGATGACGATGATGATGATGATGATGATGATGATGATGATGATGATGATGATGATGTGCCCTGACTGACCAGCAGCAGGAAGAGAAGGCCTGGGGCAAACAGCAGCAAGTTCATCTTCACCGACACCCCAAGGCTGCAGCACAAAACACAAGTTACAGTGATGATGATGATGATGATGATGATGACGATGATGTGCCCTGACTGACCAGCAGCAGGAAGAGGAGGCCTGGGGCAAACAGCAGCAAGTTCATCTTCACCGACACCCCAAGGCTGCAGCACAAAACACAAGTTACAGTGATGATGATGATGATGATGATGTGCCGTGTGCCCTGACTGACCAGCAGCAGGAAGAGGAGGCCTGGGGCAAACAGCAGCAAGTTCATCTTCACCGACACCCCAAGGCTGCAGCACAAAACACAAGTTACAGTGATGATGATGATGATGATGATGATGATGATGATGATGACGATGATGTGCCCTGACTGACCAGCAGCAGGAAGAGAAGGCCTGGGGCAAACAGCAGCAAGTTCATCTTCACCGACACCCCAAGGCTGCAGCACAAAACACAAGTTACAGTGATGATGATGATGATGATGATGATGATGATGACTATGATGTGCCGTGACTGACCAGCAGCAGGAAGAGGAGGCCTGGGGCAAACAGCAGCAAGTTCATTTTCACCGACACCCCAAGGCTGCAGCATAAAACACAACTTACAGTGATGATGATGATGATGATGTTTGAGAATCGCCAAATAGAGACTTGTAGATATAAGAATACGGCAAGATCGGTCCTTTACGCGGACATTTTTTTTTTCAGCGGAAGTTTTCAAAACATTTCCGCGGATTTTCCGCGAAACGCGGAATTCTTTCATGCCTGATTAATGTTACTGTAGTAAACTGAAAATGTATGGTCTGTTAATCTTAATTTTAAAATGCGGCCTGTCGGTGAAAACTGAAGCAGCCAGTTATTCAAAACTGAAAACATTCAGAAGATGAAATATCGAAATTATCTTGGAAAATAATGATGCATCGTAAAAAAAAAAAGAAAAAAAAAAGGTATCTTGGAGTGGAGGGCTTCAACGTTTCATGAAGTGTCATGACTAAGAGCCTTGGGCTTAGAAACATTGAAGCCCTCCACTCCAAAGTACCTTTTACTTTAATAATAAATACCCTTTTTCTTTACATCTTGAAAACATGCAGCCTGAGAATGCGCAGCGCAGAAGGAAAAACAAACAAACAAACAAAGCACCCACCCCTTTGGACTGCTGGTCTCGGATTCTGCTACTTGAACAAACCGGGGTGTAGCTGCGAATTGGGATTCGGAACGAGCGGCGTGAGAGCAACGCCACTGTACTGCCAAGAGGATGGGACAGCAACAACAAAAAACAAAAACAAAAAACAAACAAAAAAAATCACACCCACCTATACAACAAACATCCCCAGCCCCATCGACTGTGCAGGAAGCAGAGAACGGCCATGTACAGGAACGCCATGGCAACGGGGTCGTTGAACAGACGCAGGACGTAGATGGAGTGGATGCGATAGGACGCGCAGCACATGAACACGAACACGTACGGGGGCACCTGAAAATACAGTTCACAAGACACAAATGACAGACTGCCAGTCAACCGCTTCTTGAAGAAGCAGGGCTCCCAGGGACCCCCAAATGGGGTCTATGAAGTATTAAAAGTCTAAAGGACCCTCTAAAAGAATGTGCAGGGGGTCCCAGGGATGCACAAGAAAAATTATTTTTAGCATTCGCAATGCCACTGGGACCCTCTATCCCGCCTCTAGGACCCTCTATGCTGTAAGTGAAGGAGTCCCTGGGACCCCTTGTTTTGCGGGACGATTGGTAGCCCTGAGAAGAGCCGTTTCCTTTGAACAACTCGTTTTCCAAAAGGTACAGCAGTCATTGTTGAAAGACTGCTGACAAGAAAAGCAAACAGCAAGAGCAAAAAAAGAAGAACGTGTGGGGGGAGAGGAGGGGGAGCAGAGCTTCAGATTGTTTTCACACTTCATGGGTCATATGACCCATGGCTGCTCAAAATGAGGGGTCAATTTTCAAAATGATGGGCCACTTAAGCGGCGCAATGGCTTCATTAATTAAATGGCTGCCTAACTGGATGCGCCAAACAGGCGCATCCCAACGTATTCATGTGCGTCATTAACGAAAAATATGTGTCATTGGCGCGAGCGCACCGACGAGGGTCAGGCCTGAAAATGTTGAAACACTGTTGAGTAAAAAAAAAAATTTTAAACAACAAACGGGTGGTCTCTAAAATTAAAGAGTCTACTACTTTTTTGAGCATGCAGGGCTCCCAAGAAGAAAAAAGTCTGAAATCTAATGATTTTTCACATCCCTTGTCATTCTTTCTTCAACTTTTACATCTTTAAGCCTACACACAAGTATCATTGATTCATTACAATACAGTACAGTGGATCCTCCCTTATAAGACCTTCAAAAATCATCCAAAATGAGGTCTTATAAGGCAGGGGTCTTATAAGGGAGGGGTCTTATAAGGGAGGTAATTTTAATACTTCCAAAGAAGGGCAATGTCTCAGAGAAGTAGGTCTCATATGGGAGGGAGTCTTATCATGGGAGGTCTTATAATAGAGGTTCCACTGTACTTACACTTTAACCTACCTTCCGTGTTTTGCGGTAAATGAGGAACACAACAGCCAGCGTCAGCAGGTAGAGGCCAGCGAAGGCGTACTGGCCTAGGCGGACGTTGGCCCCATGATCAGTCATGTAGTAAAGACCCATGAACATGTAGACAAACCCAGCTGGATACCTGAAATAAATGAGCTGTACATATCAAAATAGGTAGTTGAAACTTTTCACACACATTAAGTTGCTTTTGTTTTCCTAGTTTTTTGGGTTTTTTTTACTTTAAACCCTTTCGCCGCCAGCCATTTTCAGCCCAAGAATTACCATTAAACTTAACTGGGAAGAGAGAAAAAATATCTGCAATATTGGGAATTCCTCTGTGACATGCATAACATTAGGCCTATCCTTACCTCCCAAAATTACGAAAATAGGGTCTTTGGATAACAGGCCCTGATTTGATGCCTGTTAGTGACATAGGTGGTAAATCATTGTGGTGCCTGAATGCGACATTGGCGGTGAAAGGGTTAAAAGATTTGTTGCAGGTAAGATTTTGTTTTATTGGTTGTTTGTTAAAGTTCTTCTTTCACAGTTAAAGATATGAAATTTGGCATTCCAGGATAGCTAAATATTCACAAGTGATTTTAATTTGAATGTACATACCACTAGCATTATAATTGTCATCATTATTATCTTCTGCTGATCTTCATAATCAGTCAATCACAATTATGAATCAATGCAATCGTTGCTGTTGGCACTGTCATAAAAATCATTACTGCATGATGTATCAGTCACTATCACCACAATTTTTTGGACACAATACTTCATTGTGTACAACTTTAAATATTTTGTAGCTGTATTTGGGGGGATTTAATGCAATCGGGAAATCCTTATTTAAAAAAACAAAAAATGTAATTCAAAAAGAAAGAAAGTAGACAGCACACCTACTTCAGTACATGTTAAATACACACATACTTATAATTGTCATAATATATATCATGCAAAAGATATACACACTTGTACACACACACACACACACACACATGTGCACACACACACACACTATACACAGGGTCACACTCACACCAGGGGCCCTGTGTCCCCTTTCAGCTGCATGTAGTCATAGGTTCCATTGACCACCCCCTCTACCTCCT
Source organism: Phymorhynchus buccinoides (assembly GCA_017654935.2). Taxonomy (NCBI): domain Eukaryota; kingdom Metazoa; phylum Mollusca; class Gastropoda; order Neogastropoda; family Raphitomidae; genus Phymorhynchus; species Phymorhynchus buccinoides. Next base: position 36,537,937 of record CM065686.1, read on the forward strand.
GCATGTAAGCCACCCAGTCAATCTCTGTGTCTGCAACACAGTGATAGAGTAGCTCAGATGTCACGTGCCACCTTGTAAAGCAAAGTTGACGTAGAGTGGGGCTCAGTGAGAGAAGAGAAAGGGCGGGGAAGGGGGGGGGGGGGGTATCGTTATGATGTATTTAATGTCAATCAATAATATGTCTTCACCGAATCCCAGTTCCCAATTATGCAAGCACAAACATAAATGCATAGGTTTTTTCCGTTGGTGTAGTATAACCAGAATTGGTTCTTCTGCCAATGTACCGGATGCAGAAATGCACATACACATCTTGAGAGGCACCAAGGCCTAGTCATCCTACCTGACCTGACATACACACACTCATATTCCTATGCAGCACACAGTCACACACACATGCTCTCTCTCTCTCTTACACACACACACAAGCAATCACACTCCTTCACACACACACACACACACACACACACACACACACACACACACACACACACAGACACACAGAGAGAGAGAGAGAGAGAGAGAGAGAGAGAGAGAGAGAGAGAGAGAGAGAGAGAGAGAGAGAGAGGAAGAATCAAGAAGAAAGAAAGATCAGGAACAAGAAGGAAAGAACAAGAAGGAAAGATCAAGAACAAAAAAGAAAATAATAAGAATAAAAAAATAATGAGATTAGGGAATATGTGCTCTCCCCTAGTTAGGAACGACGGAATTAGGTCAAGCCGCAGCGATTTTTCTCGTTGAAAATCCGAACCGCGATTTTGGCAATGTGCCAAACGGTCACTTCCTTTGCTTGTTTTTATTGGTGGTTATTCTTGGCGCTGACCATCCGAGTTTCTTTCTTTCGGGAAGCAGACACCTACTCGGTCATTCGGGAACGATCTTTTTTTACGCGAAGACGGCCGATCGCGAGAGACAAGCGATCCAATATTTGGGTCCAATTCATTCGTTTATCATTTATGAACGGTAATTATATAATTTTTTTAAACAAATGCTTAGTTACATTTAATTATTTTTCTACAAGTACACCAAATTTGGTGCATCTACAATAAATCGCAATGCTGCTCAAGGTCTCCACAAGTCGGGAGGTGTTACGTCGAAGCCTGTCCGACATGTTTTCTGTCATGCTCACGTTGATGTTGCGATCTTGTGAGTCGCACAAAAAGCTTAGGCCTAATCTGTCTAATGTATGGGGTTGATGTTGCCCCTTTGAATAAGCTTTATTTTGGTACCAATGCTTTGTTTATTGGTAAAAAAAAAAAAAAGTTATGGCTGTTTTATTCATCCAAACATTGATACGGTAAGGGCCGGTAACCTTGATCAAAATTTTCTTATATAGCTCTTGTAAAAAAAGCTATCATTTTAAAACATCGTAACTTTCTCAATTTTTGACCGAGTTTGATCATTTGGGTATCATTTTAAAGGTCTTGTCGGGCTCTTTCCAATGACATAAATTTCATTAGGATTTGACAAAAAGTTAAAAAAAAAAAAAAAAAATTATAACCACCCTACCCTAGTTTTTCGTCGATAAATTGCCACAAAAGTGGCCCCTTTCGACTATTACACAGATACAGATACAGAGAGAGAGAGAGAGAGAGAGAGAGAGAGAGAGAGAGAGAGAGAGAGAGAGAGAGAGAGAGAGAGAGAGAGAGAGAGAGAGAGAGAGAGAGAGAGAGAGAGAGAGAGAGAGAGACTGACACACATAACTGTGCCTGTGGTACATCGTTTTGGAGCACACACACAATACACAGCTCACATTTGATTTTGAAGATGACAAAAACATTGACTACAATCTCAGCCAAAAATAACAACAAAAATGCCGGCAAACTGAAAGCAGGATCAAAGATAAAACGCTTCCAATATGATGGCTTGAGGGTGTCACGAATTCTTTTCATGTACGCAGCCATGATGAAATAAGGGGAGTTATTCCCAAATTATTTTTTCCTTGACAGTAGGCTTAGCAGTTATCTTTCTTGTTTAGGCTTCAAGCGCTTCCACTAGTTCTTCCATGCCTTTTTGTTAGCCGTGTAAAACTGTATGTTTAGCCTCTTTATCCCTAAGGATGTTTCCACAAGGATTTGAACAATTAAGTGCGCACTCTTGACCGAGAGGCTAGCCTAAGTATTTTGTTTTGACGTTTTGACACTCACGAGTGACCATAGTTCCTGAAGGGCGCGCCAAGCAACAACACGCTTTCGCTTTGTGTGTAGAGTGAGGTCCCTTGAATTGCAGCAGACAAGTTGAAGCAAAAAAATTGGGAATGGTAGTGGTAGGCCTATAGTATACATTGCGCTAGACTAGTCATTCATTGTCGTATTCAAAGAAAGTGCAGCCTATGTGTTATCATGGTAAGTCAATGCACTAATAGATCCTAAAGGAAAAGGAAAATGACAGTATCATTTAATCTTAGAAAGGTGGTAATACACCTCATCACCCTGATAATATTATTTAATTCAATTGTACTTGATAAAACAATAGGGGCTTCTGATTTTGTTCTGTGGGAAGTAATTGCTGCCCAGATGATTCAACTGAGGACTCTCAATCTCATTAATTCATACCCACAGAGGACACATTAACTCGCACACTTATATTATATCGCACACTAAAGTTTATAAGCCGCGAGGCTTAGGCAGAAGCCAGTCCCTTTACTACTACTACTACTACTACTACATGCATACAGAGGACAGATAAACACACACACATACGCAAACGAACACGTCACTCACACTGACATAGAACACATGCATGCACACACACACACACACACACACACAATTCTGTTTAACCTAAACAAAGATTGTGGTTTCTAAATTCTACAATGCCTTCAGTACACTAATTGCTAGCATGTGCCAAGCAAATAACAAGGTTTGGTTGCATAATAAAACCTAGCTCCCTTGGCTTGAATTGAAGCGCAAATAAGTTGGAGGAAATGGTAGGGCTAGACTCCCCAGATTTTCGTCAGTTAACCCCTTCACTGCCGAGCCTGGTTCCGGTTCCGGGGCAACTATTTGCCAAGCTGTTTTAGGTTGCAGAGTCTATCGCAAAACTTTCTGAATAAAAGTGCATATAACCTATGCTTTTCTGAAAGGGAATTGAATATACTATCCTTTGAGAACACTCTCACATGCATTCGAACATACTGCGTAAAGCGTATGGATAGAAAAAGGGAAACTCTTAGAATAACCCTATGACGGATATTTCCGTGACGGGGCAGTTTATAGGTTACCGGAAGTTGACAGAAATATCCGTGACGGGGCAGTGTAAGGGTTAAAGAAATCAGACCTTCGTTCTTTCATGGTATATATATATGCCAAATCATTTAGAGCAAAAGTGAAACAGGTCTGAGAAAAATAAGAGGAAAAAAATGAAACTTCCATTTACTAGTGAGAGAGACAATGAGATAGACAGACATAGATAGAAGATGTGTGTGTGTGCGCGCGTGCGTGCACACTATGGCATCCATGTACTGTGTTTGATGACTTATGCATGAACATACAGTCAAAATTAATGATTGATTCAGGGGGGTGGGGGTGGGGGCATTTTTCTGTAATAGCCCCTGGCAAATTTGACCTAATGTTCACTAACTTAACACTATATCATTTGAGCTATTCCTGCACCTCCCCCCCCCCCCCCCCCCCCCCCTAAGCTAGCAGCCTAATAATATGCTGCAGCACACTCAGTCTATATCTGTGTTTTCAGTTTCGCCCAGGAAGTGCCCAGGGAAACCACGACCACAGCAGCGAGTCGGAGTCGGACTGGGACACGACTGAGATGCCCTCGCTGCGCATCAGCGGGCCCCATAATGACGCTGCCCCTGCTCTCCCGCCACGAGATTTCCACGACCCGCCCACTCCCAGAACGCGAACAAGCCTGACAGGTAACACTAACAGTAAGGAAAATTTACCTGAGCATTTTTTTTTCAACTTCCAAGGAAATCTCAAGCTTATTCTCCAAAATTTAACCCTTTCAACGCCAAAGTCGCATTTTAGCACCAAAGTGATTATAATACCTATGTCACTAAAAGGCATCAAATTGGAGTATATTATCAAAAGACCCTGTTGTCTTAGTTTTGGGAAGTAAGGATAGACCTTATTTTATATGTCACAGAAGAATCCCCAATACTGCAGATGGATTTTGTTCTCTACCCAGGTAAATTTAATGGAAATTTTTGGCTGAAATATGGCTGGCGGTGAAAGATTTTAAAAAAATCCAATGATTAATAGACCTACTGCGTAAATCAAATCAGGCAGAGTGATCCGCATTGGTATGAGTGATCTCCCTTGAAATGTCTTACACTTTCCTTCATATTTTTACTTGCACACACACACTTCTTACTTGCAGTGTGTGTGTGTGCGTGCGTGAGCACGCGCGAGCGTGTGTGTGTGCGTGAATGTAGACAAAATTATGCACATAAAATTACACACACACTCTCTCTCTCTCTCTCTCTCTCTCTCTCTCTCTCTCTCTCTATCTCTCTCTCTCTCTCTCTGTCAATCTTGAATAACTTGAATAAAAGGTGTGTTGTGTGTGTCTTTCTCTCTCTCTCTCTCTCTCTCTCTCTCTCTCTCTCTCTCTCTCTCTCTCTCTCTCTCTCTCTCTCTCTCTCTCTCTCTCTCTCTCTCTCTCTCTCAATCTTGAATAACTTGAATAAGAGGAAGATTGAATAAGAGGTTTGTGCTGTGTTTTGTGGTGTGTGTGCGTGCACACACACACACCACACAAGTCTGTGTGTGCAACGCATAATTTTGTCTACATTCACGCACACACACACACACACACACACACATGCATGTACACACAACCAGCAAAACCAAATGTCTCTCTCTCTCTGTCTCTGTCTCAAGGTCAGACACACAACACACACACACACACACACACACACACACACACACACACACACACACACACACACACCACAAAACACAGCACAAACCTCTTATTTAATCTTCCTATTATTCAAGTTATTCAAAATTGAGAGAGAGAGAGAGAGAGAGAGAGAGAGAGAGAGAGAGAGAGAGAGAGAGAGAGAGAGAGAGAGAGAGAGAGAGAGAGAGAAAGAAAGAGAGTGTGTGTAATTTTGTGTGCATAATTTTGTCTATATTCACGCACACACACACGCTCGCGCGTGCTCACGCACGCACACACACACGCACACGCACACACGCACACACACACACACACACGCACACACACACACACACACACACACACACACACACACACACACACACACACACACTGCAAGTAAGAAGTGTGTGTGTGCAAGTAAAAATATGAAGGAAAGTGTAAGACATTTCAAGGGAGATCACTCTTACCAATGCCAAATAAGCCAGGAAGAGTTATTTCTGAATATGGCCTATTATGGCTCACATTTTCTTTGTAGATTGGTCAAATTTTCTTCAACCAAAAAAAAAGATCAATAAAGAAATGTTGTAAAGCTATAAATTATTTTTGTATATATGACTAATCTGCCATGTGCTAGAAATATGTAAACAAAAAAATATTGTATTTGGATTTGAAATGTATATTTACATTATAATGCATTGAAGTATGTGTATTCGTTGTATGTGTGTGTGTGTGTGACAGATAAACAAATAACAGACTT
>CM065686.1:36548535-36688535 GCA_017654935.2 Phymorhynchus buccinoides
ATATGTCCGGAATTAATAGATAACTGTCAATTTGATGCATTTGCTTCAAGGGAAGTAAATCTGTGTGCACAGATGTGTGCACCTTGGTCACTTCTAAACTCGCTTCACTCCCTTAGACCACAATTTTGCCTCTGACTTTGCTTTTGTAGTGGTTTGTTGTGGGGAAACCAATCGGTGTCGAGAGTTTTTCTGTATAAAGTCTATATATAAAAACGTATAAAAATATCTACCACTTCCCTATGTCTAAACCTGAAGTAAAAACCCGTAATCCTTTTGTTCATGTATGTTTTGTTTGTGTGTATGGCTGGAGTGATTTGTGAGGGGTTTTTAATCATTCAAAATCATTGCGATGTGAATGAGTTAATAAAGAAAATTGTTTATTGTAGTTTGTACAGCTTTCACTTGGCTGAAGTGTTTGCCCCAACTTCAAGGTAATGTTAGTCAAGGATAAAAGCATTTAGAGTAAAGGCTATATTAATTTAACAGTGTTGAAGTAGTGTTGATGTGAACAAGGACAATGCAGAAATGTTATTATAATGGTGAACTGAAACGTTAGTCATGAATGATGTGAATGGTGGTCATAATGCCTGTCATTTTATGACACGTTTGGTTATTTTTAGTCTGTTTGTTTATATATTCTTCTCTTTCTTTCTTTCTCACTTTTTCCTTCTTCCCTCCACCTCCTCTCTTTCTCTCTCTCTCTCTCTCTCTCCATCTCTCTCTCTCTCTCCCTCCCTCCCTCCTCCCTCTCTCTCTCTCTCTCTCTCTCTCTCTCTCTCTCTCTCTCTCTCTCTCTCTCTCTCTCTCTCTCTCTCTCTCTCTCTCTCTCTCTCTCTCTCTTTTGTCTGATTGACCACATTTTTAAACATCTGGTTTTTCTTGTTGTTGCAGTGAGGGTAAATCAAGGGATCCAAGTCCAGTGCCACCTTACACCACAGGCTTCCGTGATGCAATCCATAGTATGTATTGGGTTGAACACGTGCACACACACACGTACACACATGCATGCACTCACACACGCACGCACACATTTATTTTTATTTTTTTGCTGTCCCATTTTCTGGGCCGTACTATGGCTTTGCTCCCACACCGCTCATTCCAAGTCCCAACTCACAGCCACACCCCAGTTTGTTCAAGTCACAGAATCCGAAACCAGCTGTCCAATACACACACACACACATGTCTTTACACCACAGGCTTAATCCACATAATCCACAGTATGCATTGGATTGAACATACCCCCCCCCCCCCCCTTCTCTCTTGCTTTCTCTCTCTCTCTCTTGCTTTCTCATTCTCTCTCTCTCTCTCTTTTCTCTATTTTCTTTCCATCTGTTTGTCGTCTGTCTATCCCTCTCTCTTTCTTAATTTTTCTCCCCTCCCTCTCTCTCTCTCTCTCTCTCTCTCTGTCTCTCTCTCTCTCTCTCTCTCTCTCTCTCTCTCTCTCTCTCTCTCTCTCTCTCTCTCTCTCTCTCTCTCTTTCTCTCTCTCTCTCTCCCTCTTTCTCCCCCTATTTATCTCTTTGGCTTTTCCCATCTCATCTCTGTCTCTCTTTCTTCTTTCCCTCTTTTCTTTTCCCTCTCTCATGTCCAAATTTTTCTTTAATCTAAAAGTTCTTCACTCTTCTTTTTGTTATTATTATTATTATTATTATTGCACTGCGCATTGTTTCTGTGCAGGTGGGGACGACATTAGTAAAGGGGGAACACCCTCACCGCCAAGAAAGGGTGACAATAAAGGTGTACGATATGAACCGTCGCCTCCCCCTCATCACCGAGTGCCCCTTGATGGTCTGTGTGTGTATTGGATTGTCTGTCTGTATATCGTCGCTGTCCGACGCTAACCGTGTATTTACACAATCAGTGATTTTACAGGAGCATCAAAAAACATATTGTCGCCTGCTACAAAGTCAATCCCCATTTGATATACGCTTGACCCTTCTTCTTTACCGATGAGTAAACATGTGACAGAATAAAAGTTGCATTAACACCCAAAATTTTCGTGATAATTCAGTTACACGGTTAGTCACAAAGTTAGTGCATTGTTCTCACAATGGGAGATACGGCAGCTGCCAGCAGTTACACGATTAGCGTGACCAGTTACACGCTTATCGCGTCAAAACCAGCAACAACCCGCCACATACACGATTATTTCCGTGGTATCATGTGACAAATTTGAGCATTTTCATTGGTCGCAGACACAAGATATTTATAGAAGACCTGCGTGAGGTCACTGGAAGGAGTTTCAGTAAAAAATCTATTTTTGTCAAATTTTGTAGATACACGGTTAGCGTCGGAGCTTCTTCTTCTTCTTCATCATCATGCCTCCATTCTTCTTCTTCTTCTTCTTCTTCCAATATAGTTGTCAAGGTCAGTTCTGACCATTATTACAACTGAAAAGGGCGAAGAGGTTGAAGAGAGAGAAAAACAAAAGAAAAAAAGAGAAACAAAAACAAAGGAGAGAGAGAGAATTTTGGTGGGTAGACAGCCAGTCAACCGGCCAGACTGGGACCATTCAGCGGAACCCAACCATGATGCCGGCCCAACCACTTGGGTCTGAAGCTTATAGTGCTCTGCCAACAGCCTCCTGAAGAAGGCCTTGGCAGAAGGGGCCTGAACAGTTTCTGGAAGCAGGGCGTTCCATTCTCTGATGGCACGGGGGAAGGAGGAGGAGCTGCGCTGCTGGGTGCGGCAGGGGATCCGTTACGCGCCTAACTAAGAAACAGTTAGGCCCAGCATGCCCATCTTCGGCTGGAGAAAATCTTTGTACATGTTTCTTGAAAAAAAAGACAGGAGAATGGACCAATAAGGCAGCAAGATAGTAGATGACAGTAAGCGGAGGGAAAAGGCAGAGTCAAAGAGAGTGATAGATTTGAGGAAGTTACAAGCATAGAACTTCCAGAAGATGGGAGACTATTTGTACGAAAGAACCCTGGTATCCCCACAGGGGGGAGGGGGGGGGGATATGAGCTGTTTCTTTGTTTTCTGTCTTCTCCATCATGCTTTTATGTTCTTCAATATTACTACGTCAGCTATCTTTATTATACTCCTCCCCCAAAACTATACATATTTTCTAGCCTACATTTCTCGTGTACATGCCTGGTTCTAAAGAACAGGAGTAGGACATTGCAGCTGGAATGAGGATCTGAGCGTTTCTCCGTCTGTCTCTGTGTGTATGTCAGCTTAACCTACTGAGCGACTCTTCACCACAAAAGGGACATTAAGTATTGAACTGACCAATCTGTAGATAGTTCTTTCTAATGATACAAGAACTGTTTAGAAGAAAGAAAAAACCCAAAAAGATTAGTCGTTAAATGTTGATTTGGCCTACAGCACGTTGTCTGTGGCTGCTGTTTGAGAACATACCCGAGAAACTTCAGATTTCTTTCTATCTCTCTGTTCTTCTCCTTCGTCCTAAAAAAACAGACATTACATTGATATGGCTTGCCGTCTTGTTTCTACTGTCATTCTGTGGGGTTTTTTTTGTGCAGCAGAGACAATTCCCACCTGGGACGATTCTGACGCTGATGAGCAAACTCTGCGTGAAGTGCATTCCACATTCCAGAAGGAAAGGACTCGAGAAATCGAGACGGATTCTGCAAGGCGACCTATCCATGGTACATTGTAGCTACCGTATTCAAAGACTGTACAGGGGAAGATAAACATCCTGTCTCTTTTCCCTATAATGAGTAGTGAGGACAGAAACACTGGTTATGTCCCTTTGAAACGTGACACATTTTACACATCGATAGGCCAGTTGAATTCTCCGTTCAAGTTCCAGTCCGAGTTTTTGGATAGCCTCCACTGTGAATAGTGTACACGTCCGCACTAACGATAACTCTATCAGCCCGGTTCGCCGAGCTTTTAAGTAATCCATCTTACCCATTTAGAATATCTTTGCCGTATTTTACAGACCTTAAGATGCTACTTTTTTCCCCAGACTTAGAGCCTTGCGCCTTATAATGTGACTACTTAAATAGTAAGAAACTATAAAAACAAAATCGGAATTTTTGTTTAAAATTGTTCTAAATGGCGCCTTATAATCCGGTGCGCCATTTAGTCCGTAAAATACGGTATGTGTCGTATTGTGTTATTTTGTAAATTATTCTGTTCCATTCTAAAAATATTAAAAAATTCTATTGTGTGTACCTTCATTAAATTTACCTTCAGGTTAGTGCATGAAGAAGTCTGATTAAAGACGAAAACTTGACAAAACAGCCTCGCTTTTTTGTTATTTTCTTTTTTGTTGTGCTGTTATAGACAGGCTGTTATCTAAGGCGCTGTTGGCCACTGCAAAGAACACCTTTTGCAAGAGTGAATGCCCTTGGTGGGTGGGGGAAGATGGTTGAGTACTGACCGAACAAGGGAATAACTCTCGCCAATAACCCTATTTGAGGCCACTTAATGGCTGCCTTTTGCAAGAGTGAATGCCCTTTTGGATACTGATCAACAAGGGCTTAACTCTTGCCGTCAAGGATGTTAATAACCCTAGTTGCAGTGGCCAATAGGGAGAGCATCGCTGGTAGTGCAGCAGCACTTCATTTTATTTTCCCTGCTTGTGTGTAGATGTACAGCGGAATACTCTTAGCGTGAAATTCAGGGGGACAAAGATTTGTGTGTGTGTGCGTGAACCATTATTCGTATCATTAAGTAATAACAAAGAGGGGTTGCGTCCATTCAAACAGATGTTTTTATCGTAAAGGTCTGTGCACACGTTAACATTATTCACAAGATATTTGTATTTCCCCATGGCAACCTGTAAGTCGTACTAACAGTGGGCTATCACTGTGTTGCCATGGGGACATAGAAATATCTCGTGAATAATGTTAACGTGTACAAAGACCTTAACCAATGTTTCATGTCATTCAGTTTTGTGTTAAGTATGCTCCGATTGGTTGGTCGTTCGAGACCTTCCCCAACACCAATGCTCATCCTCAAATCCCTTTTCGCCGAGAGAGTGGGGATGTACCCTGGGCAAGGCTTCTCCACTATAAGCAAATTCTAGCCCTGCCCGCCGGAATAGCAGCTGCCCCCTCCCCCCCCCCCCCTCTACTATCTGGCAGTCATTGTCGGAAACAACAGACAGGCAACAAAATAAGTATAGATACTCCACTGTATGCAGCAACAAAAAATGAAATTTAGATGGCAGGTTTAACCCTTTCGCCTAGCACTGTAGCAGACATTTTTCAGCCAGCAAAAATACCATTAAACTTAGCTGAGAAAAGAAAACAAATACAGTGGAACCTCCCTTATAAGACATCCCATTATTATCATTATATCTATTATAAGACTCCCTCCCAATCCCATACAAGACCTACTTCTCTGAGACATTGCCCTTCTTTGCAAGTACTAAAATTACCTCCCTTATAACTTCCATCCCTTATAAGACCTCATTTAGGACGATTTTTGAAGGTCTTATAAGGGAGGTTCCACTGTATCTGCAATATTAGGAATGCCTCTGTGACATATTTAGCATCAGGCCTATCCTTACCTCCCAAAATAAAGAAAATAGGGTCTTTGGATAACACTACAGGCCCTGATTTGATGCCTTTTAATAACATGGGTGTTAAACCATTGTGGTGCATAAATGCGGCATTGGCGGTGAAAGGGTTAAATTATGTTTCTGTCTACTTCGTCTGGCACCAACAGAGGAAGGGAAGCAGAACCCTTCACCCAAACAGGGGTCGTCTGTGCTGGAGAAGTGGATGCACGCGCAGGAGCAGAAACGGGAACTGAAAACCGCCCAGGTTAGGAAAAATATTTTCAGTCTAACTATTGTGGTGTTTTGGGCTCACTCTATCTGACACAATGATGTAAAATCACACCAGCCGCCGTGGTGTAGTGGTAGCGTCGCGGACTACTGGCTGGGAGGTCTTGGGTTCGAATCCCATCAGAGGCAAGGGTTTTTTCGGTCCTGGACCGACTCCTACCCAGAGTGAGTGGCTATGGGCTCAATGGGAAGACTGAAACCACACAGTCGAGTTTCATCCGCTTAACGGATGCGATTCTGAGAGTGTTGCTCTAATTGCAAGACCAACACTGCAGGTGTCTGTAGTTCTCGGGCCTGGTTAACGCCGGGATATAATTATGAAAGGAAGCGTAGAATACAGCCCTGCCATGCAGTCTCAGACCGATACGGAACTCCATAGCATCATCATCATCATTATCATCAGCCTCATTTTCCATCAATCATAGAATTAAAAAATGTCTCAAATTCTGTGGCTTTGCATGCCCTGCTCTCATGGTGACCTCAGTTTCGGTTTCCAATCCAGTCTATGCCTTGGTGCGTTCGGGTCAAAGTCATGGGGATCAGTGTGTTCTGGGGAGCTGTCGACGGACGGTCGTGGTGGCGCCCTCGGAGGAGGACCTCACTCACGCTGGCTCCGCGACTAAGAGAATAGTGTCGTCAGTAGGGGGCTTAGTAGGTGGTGTCCTGAACAGGCTCCACTGAACTCCACCGAAGTGACTCAGCAGAAGTGCAGTGTCTCCTCGGTTGGTTGCCTCCTGACGGTCTAACATAGATTCGCTCCCCTTGGACTGCTGGTCTCGGTTTCTGCGACTTGAACAAACCCGGGTGTAGCTGCGAATTGGAATTCGGAACGAGCGGCATGGGAGCAACGCCACTGTACAGCCCAGAAGATGGGACAGCAAAAAAAATATTAAAAAAATGATGTAAAATCACACTATGTCTGCATTGACTGCTTTTATTCAAAAGTCACTTGAACAAATTGGATGCAAATCAATTTTTAAAATTTGAATCGGCAGCATGAGTTAAGAAAGTCTTCAACAGTGAATGCCTCAGTAGTTCATTGCGTAGAGCGTTTGTCTCTTATGCGAATGTTCCGAGTTTGATTCTTGGCATAGGCACTTTTGGTGAGTTTTTTTGTTCTTTAATTGTATCCATTGTAGCATATTTATATGCTTTTATTTTAAAAGTCACTAGAATAAGTCGGTTGGAAATAAGTATTAATTCCTGAGTACAAAAATGTTCAATTCCTCTAAGTATGTAAGCCTACACAGTTTGTGGTTTTAAAGAAATTATGTCATCTTTGTGATGTAAAAAAAAAAAGGAAGTGAAGTTAGATTGTGACATTTTTTTAGACAGGAACAAATTAGTGAGCGACTTCACGTCTAGATCTAGACCGACAAAGTTGTGTATGAGCGAGTCATTGCGGCATGCACTCTTGTTCCTTTTGTGCTATTACATTCTGGCTTAAAACCTAACAAACTTATCACACATTCTTTCATAACATTTATTATTCTTTACAAGGAGCCTTTGGTGTGGCCGTGTCAAGTCAAGTCAAAGTTGTCTGTTATGAGGACGGAAGAATGAGCTTGAACAGCTTTTTTTTCGCTTTTTTTTTTGCATCTTGTCCTCGACAATATAAATAGATAGTAGTAAAGGCAAGAAATATGAATTAACAGATAATAGAACCAACAACAAAAAGTGCAAATTACAATGACGATCATAGCACGCAAAACAAGACTGAACACTATACAACGTACACTTGCTTGAACAAGCTATTCAAGGAAATAACTTACATCAATTTGTGTGAGTGTGAGCGTGTGTGTGTGTGTATGTATGTGTGTGTGTATGTGTGTGTGTGTGTGTGTGTGTGTGTATATGTGTGTGTGTGTATGTGTGTGTGTGTACGTGTGTGTATGTGTGTGTGTGTGTGTGTGTAAGCACCCATGAATGGGACTATTTCTCTAAACTACAGCATTGGAAAAGTCTTATGACAGACCTCTGCTATCATGACATTAAATGAGACCTACAGTGACGGTATCCCAGTGTCGTCAGGACTTCATTGAGTTGATCTTGCCCCTCTATCTTCTGGGGTCTGGGCCTTAGCCTTCGTAGGATTGGATATTAATTATTGTTCTTGTTTCCTGTAGCTTTAAATATGCACTTAAAGGGTTGGTTTGGGCTGGTTTTTTAAGAGTTGTAAACGTTTTTAGATGCACTCGGCTTTGATTGTGTCATTTAGATGAACGTAAATAAGTGCCATAAATGCAGTGAAAGGGCGAATTTTCTGGATTTGTATTTTGTTTTAAAATAAAACGATGCTCAGAAATTGAAAAAAATCATCTGTTAAACGAGACTTTGAAATGGAAATGGCGACACAGACCTTGAATGTGAAGGAAGTAGAATCGCATGATGCCAGTGTCAATGTGCTCATGCCGGGCGCATGAACTGTGTCAAACTGCACCTTTCATTGATTTCCTCTGCAAGACTCTGTATACTTAAAAATGGCTGAAAAAGTGAGAAGACTGAACTCCAACAATCACAAAAACTCTGAGAACAAGAAGAACAGATGGTCGTGCCCCAATCAATTCAAACTACTTCTTGTGTTGATGTCATAGTTGCTTTCCTTCTACGTTACAAGCACTGTACGTCTCAATTCTGAAATTTTCTCAAATACACCCCGAGTTGAAATTTGATGAACGAGACGACATCAAACCCCGCATTTCAAAAAAAAAAGTATTTCAATTGCGGCTTCAGGTGACTTGGAGACGAAAAAGGCATAGCCAAAAAAGGTGAGAGAACCGTTTTCAAACTACAGTAATCAGCAAAATCATATTTTTCCCCTGAAAGCCAATTTGAAACAAAAAGAGCCTGAATTTATCCTTTAAGCCTATGAACAATTACAAGAATAAATTGACTCTTGGTAGACTCCTAGACTGGGGTTGTTTTGTTGTTGTTTTTCTTCTTAGTTAAATCTCAAGTGAGCCCCATGTGGTCGATTCAGATTGAAACAAATTTGAATTTGAGCCACTCAATTGCACTGTGTCAGCGCTTTCTACTTTATTGATGTGCTCCTTCTGTGTACCTGCAGGGTTCTTCCAAAACACGCAAGACAGGCCTGGGCTCCCCGCCCAGTCAGTGGTCAAAGGGAGGCGATTTGGCCATCCCTGAAGGAATGACCTCTTATCAGTCCTATGTGGTCAGAGATCAAAATGGCAAGAGGTGAGATTATTGTGTTGCCTGTTGTGAATAAAATTACCATATTTTTCGGACCATTAGGTGCTTGTCTGTATATGGCGAATAGGGCAATTTTCAAGAAAAATCTGAAATAATTTTAGAAAAAGGCGCCCTCGTTTATAAGACAATACACACCTCACTAAAGAAAGTCAAACTTTGTAGCCCATATGCATCCAGTAAACACTTGCCGACCGCCATTATGCTGTCATAAACGAGAGTTGGCTCCCCTTTCAAACAATCGAACTTCTGTTTGTGCAACTTCCTGTTGTTGTGCTTGGACTTTTCTTCACGAAAACTGGTAGAATTAAGGCATTTTAAACTCTACAACGTTGCTTTTTGCATCCACGGCAATGAAGGGTTATGGCATCTGTTTGACAGTATCTCGGACGATAACAGGGATTTTGAAGCATTTTAATGTATCGGCGACTCATGACCACTTTCGATGTCTAGACTCACAGTATACTGTACTAAGCACGGCAATCATTGCCTCTCTTCTCACAATTTTGTTTACTAATAGGGCGCCCTCGTTTATTAGGCACATAAGTCGAAATTGGTGAAAAACATATCGCCTTATAATCCAAAAATGACGGTAAGTTGTCGCTCCTCGTAAATGTTTTCACTGTGTTAGTACTTTTCACTTTTGCTTTAAAAATAAGGTCACATTAAACCCTTTCGCCGCCAATGTCGCATTTATGCACCACAATGGTTTACCACCCATGTCGCTAAATCAGGGTCTGTTATCATGACACACAGGAATTCCCAATACAGCAGATACTTTTTTTTCTCCACCCAGTTATGCTTAATGGTATTTTCTGGCTGAAAAATAGCTGGCGGTGAAAGGGTTAAGAATGCAGCATGGAAGTTCAGTTTAACGTCGTGTATCGGCTTTCGCCATGTACGACGGGCTGAACCAACCAACCAGGTATAAACAAAAATTTATGTTCCTGAATCACTGTCTTAGCCAAAAGGCTGAGAAGCGATCAGTTGAGCAGCATTTTAATATTTCATGAAGATATGCTCAGGTCTATTGCGTATTAACAAACGCTAACATTATTTTATTGTTTTGTAAAGCAGTGAGTCTGAATAAAAGTTGCTCAGGTCTATTGCGTATTAACAAACGCTAACATTATTTTATTGTTTTGTAAAGCAGTGAGTCTGAATAAAAGTTGCAGATGCACTCCCCCCAGTGTGGTGTTAACAAATGCGTCTTTTAGTATATCAAATTCATAACGTTGACTCATAATTTCCTTATGATTTCATTAAGTTATTTGTGCCCAGCCTATGCTTACATAACTCATAATTTCCTTATGATTTCAGTAAGTTATTTGTGCCCAGCCTATGCTTACATAACTCATAATTTCCTTATGATTTCATTAAGTTATTTGTGCCCAGCCTATGCTTACATAACTCATAATTTCCTTATGATTTCAGTAAGTTATTTGTGCCCAGCCTATGCTTACATAACTCATAATTTCCTTATGATTTCAGTAAGTTATTTGTGCCCAGCCTATGCTTACATAACTCATAATTTCCTTATGATTTCAGTAAGTTATTTGTGCCCAGCCTATGCTTACATAACTCATAATTTCCTTATGATTTCAGTAAGTTATTTGTGCCCAGCCTATGCTTACATAACTCATAATTTCCTTATGATTTCATTAAGTTATTTGTGCCCAGCCTATGCTTACATAACTCATAATTTCCTTATGATTTCATTAAGTTATTTGTGCCCAGCCTATGCTTACATAACTCATAATTTCCTTATGATTTCATTAAGTTATTTGTGCCCAGCCTATGCTTACATAACTCATAATTTGCTTATGATTTCAGTAAGTTATTTGTGCCCAACCTATGCTTACATAAAAGACATAACTTTTTTTAAATTATCAGATCTCCAGATTATGCAGTATTCTGAATTTATTTTAGAAGTCAGTACAGATTCCTGTGTTTGTTTTGTTTGATATGTTCCTATCAGCACATATTCTTACATTTATTTCTTTAGATTTACGTGTTCAAACGAGCCTAGCTTTCATTATAAGATGGGCTATATTCACAATTATGCCCCCAAGAACAATAATTTGTAACAGAAAAGAACATAGCCGACTGCTTTTTGAGTCAACAGATTATCGTTCTTGGGGGCATAATTCTGAATATAGCCATAAGATTTTTGAGAAATTTAGTCATCATTCTTTAAAACGACATGAAGAAAACTTAAATAAAGCTGAACATTTGCCATAGAGATAGGCGTTTAGTTTGGGGTTTTTCCTTTCCTTTTTCTAAGATTTGTTCATTTCACAACTTTCGTCTTCAAACGAGCCTAGATTTCATCATACATTTTTTGAGAATTTTTAGTCATCATTCTTTAAAACGACATGAAGAAAACTCTGAAATAAAGCTGAACATTTGCCCTAGAGATTGGTATTTAGTTGGGTTTTTTAGAGTTGTTCATTTCACAACTTTTCGTCTTCAGGTTCCTGTACTTCTTCAATGAAGGCAACAATGCCTTTTACGAGGTGGAGGAAGATGACAATGCTGCCACTATGTCAAAGGTGGCTGACAAGTGAGTGTGCTTCTTTGTGGGTGGGTGTATGTGTTTATGTGTCTATGTGAAAGAGAGTGGGTGGTCGGGTGGGTTGTGTACGTATGCAGGGCTCCCAATCGTCCTGCACAGCAAGGGGTCCCAGGGACTCCTTCACTTACAGTATAGGGGGTCCTAGAGGCGGGATAGAGGGTCCCAGTGGCATTGCGATTGCTAAAAAGATTTGTTCTAGTGCATCCCTGGGACCCCCTGCACATTCTTTTAGAGGGTCCTTTAGAATTTTAGTGCTTCATAGACCCCCCAAATGGGGGTCCCTGGGAGCCCTGGTATGTATGTGTGTCTGAATGCTTGGGTAAGTGGGGGTGTATTTTGAATCTTGTGAGTGTGTATGTGTGTGTGTGTGTGTGTGTGTGTGTGTGTGTGTGTGTGTGTGTGTGTGTGTGTGTGTGTGTGCAAGTGTCGGAGTGCATGCATATTTGAGGGTATGTACGAGTGTGGATGTGTGTGTTTATACATGTGGGTGGGTGAGTGTGTGCGCAAGTTCAACCGTGTCTGAGTGCATGTGTATGTGGGGGCAGTCAAGTGTATTTCTGTGTGTCTATGAGTGTTTGTTAGTGTGTACGTCCATATGTGGGTTTATATGCATCCGTGTTTGTGTTTGCGTGCATATGCTCATTTTTGCATTACATACACATATGAATGACACTTTTTAGGGATGAAAGACCACTGATCAGAATAATTCTTGGCTTGGAGTCAAAACGGACTATGTTTAGATAGTCCATTGATGTGCTATTGGATTTATTACAAAAACTAATAACGTGTATCAAACAATGACTGGAGAAACATGAAAAAGGGGATTTGCTTTTTATATTTGAGCAGTCTTTTTTTTATACAAGTTATTAGTTTTTGCAATAAGTTCAATAATATGTCAATGGACTATCTAAAGATAGTCCGTTTTGACTCCAAGCCATCGACTCTGATGTCCAAGCAATTACTGGTTAAAAAATACCTGTGCCTCTCTCTCTCTCTCTCTCTCTCTCTCTCTCTCTCTCTCTCTCTCTCTCTCTCTCTCTCTCTCTCTCTCTCTCTCTCTCTCTCTCTCTCTCTCTCTCTCTCTCTCTCTTCATTTTCAGAGTGGAAACCATCCTTCGACGAGGCTGTCGTGAAGTTTTCGCCGTCCTTCGTATCATCACCATGGTGGCCACCCTCCTTGTCGAGGAGGCTACACATTTTGTGATTAACCACATCGCTCGTCCGATATTCTTAGCCGTGGTTGTCACCCTTGGCAACCATTTCCTCAAGCCCCTATTGGCCGGATTGTTCAACTTGGTGTTTCAACCGACATTCATATTCTTGTGGAACGTCCTGTTTGGGATAAGGAATGCCCTGCAGCCAATGGTGGATCTGTTTGGTGGTGTTATGACGAAGGCCGCTATTCTCTTTCAGGCATTTCGATTGGTGGAGGTACACAGCGGTCGTTGTCGTGGTGATGACAACGTCCATGCTTTGAGAGTGATGGGTCTTGGTCGAGGGGCCAGAAGTGAGAGTGAGATTGTGTAGTCAATAGGAATGGAGGTTTTTCTTTGGCTGGTTGGTTGGTTGGCTGGTTGATAGGTTGGTTGGGTTCAAGGCAAACAAGTTAGGAGATTATAGCATTTGTAGTAACATTGAAGATAATGTCGTTAGTACTGTAGTAAAACGGTCTTGTCATCAAGCTCTGACAGATATCTGAAGTGTTTTTCTCTCCTCTCTTTTGGGTCAAATTTGCATTTTTTAAACTTTTAAACATTATCTGCTATGTTGATTTCCTTTCCTTCATGTTTTTACATCCTGTAATAGATTTATTTTTAAAATTCGGCAGGATTTTAACTTAAAGCATTTGCCATGGGATGTCCGATTTATATCAGCTTTAAGCTGCTGATTAATTTTTTCATTATGTGCTCATATTTAGTGATCATAACTGACGAGAAATTCATATATGGAGCATACATGCAGTGTGTGTATGTGTGTGTGGTTGGAGAATGCTTATGGTGGGTGAAGGGATCGAAGGTGGGCTAGGAAGATAAAAGCAATAATAAGTATTATGAATACTTCAATGACCAATCAAATGCAACCACTGTGTTGCAGTGGTGACATTTCATATTTTCAATTTGAACAGTGAGTCATGACATTTATAAAAAACAATTAAAAAAAACATGTATTTGTGTGTCCAAACATAAGTATATGTGTGTTTTCTTTGTTTTGGTCAGAATATATTTGTGTTCTGGTTTCTGTATGCAATAGGCTCTTTGCCGCAGGCGGTTGACCTTGAATGGGAATTGTTCGGAAATAATTAAGGGGAGTAATTTCATGGTGTGTGGGAGTGATCTTGCTTGACAGAGGAGGTCAAACAGGAAGTTTATACTGGCTTAATTAGCTCTCGCCTCGTGTGTTTGAGTAGACACACAGCGCTTAGAACACAGTGCGTCATTCTAAAATTGGTGGCCACTGACCACCCCTCATTTTTCTAAAAAAAATGTTTGCAAGTCGCTAACTCGCATCCTGCGGTTTCAAGCTTCGACACCATGGTTGCTATGGTTTGTCCGCCTTGGTCAAGGTAAACAACTCTAATTTTCACGATATGCTCTCACCTCGTGTTTTTCCATATATCGTCTATTTCAGTAAAGGCCTTGAATGTACAGGAGTACAGTGGAACCTCCCTTATAAAATCTTCAAAAATCATCCAAAATGAGGTCTTATAAGGGAGGGGTCTCATAAGGGGGGTAATTTTAATACTTACAAAGAAGGGCAATGTCTCAGAGAAGTAGGTCTTATGTGGGAGGGAGTCTTATAATGGGAGGTCTTGAAGGGAGGTTCCTCTGTATACGCAACTTTGGGCACAACATGCGGGCAAACGTGTGGTCTAATCTACAGAACGAACGCATAATGGCAATTGCCCTGTTGCATGTGTGTGTGTGTGTGCATGATTCTTGTGCCTTTCTTTCTTTGTTATTGTATTATAGTTAAATGAAAAAGTGCCTTTTATGCTTTTGATCTTCTGCTGGAGGATGGTATCTTTGCGTTCAGCTAGCTCTCATGAAGGAATTCTGCCGATGAATGCCTTTAAGAAAAAGTGAACTTTTCTTTGTTGGATTAGTGCCTGAATTTGTTTAACCCTTTCACCGCCAAAGTCGCATTTTAGCACAACAGTGATTATAATACCTATGTCACTAAATGTCATCAAATTGGGGTCTATTATCCAAAAACCCTATTGTCTTAGTTTTGGGAAGTAAGGATAGACCTTGTTTTATGTATTTCAGAGAAGAATCCCCAATACTGCAGGTGGATTTTGTTCTCTACCCAGGTAAATTTAATGGAACATTTGGGCTGAAATATGGCTGGCGGTGAAAGGGTTAATGTTCGTGCACGCACACACACAACACACACACATACACATACATGTATAGTAATCATTTTATTCTTGTTTACCTCTACATATGTATATTCTGCACAAATTAATTTATTGTGCACAATTTGTTCTTTTTGTCTTGGCTTGGTTGTATTTTCCACAAAATGAGGCAAGACTTTTTGTTTTCATGATTGATACTTTTGTATATTGTAACATGTTTTGAAAGTTTTAATCTTATCAATGCTACAAATATATGTACATTTTGTTTTATGTAATTCAAAATATGTGTTAACGTTGTTTCTTGTCATTTCAAGCCAAAACGGGTCTTAACTCGGTTATCATTAACACCATCATCATTGTTGTCAGTGTGATCATCATCAGTAGTATCTCCTTTTTTATTTCATTTTCTTCATTACCATTTTTGCCCATTTTAACCCCCAATAACCCTGAGATGATTCTCTGAAGTCAGCAAGATTAAAACAAAAGTACAGATTTATTTTTTTCTGTCTCTCTCGATCTTCAATAAGTTTGTATTTCCTTTTTAACTTTAAAAAAATGGAAGGGAGGGGGCATTGTCAACATACCATATTTTTTTAAATTATAAGGCGATACTTTTTTTCCCGAGAGTGAACCCTTGCGCCTTATAAGATGACTAATAAAATAGTAAGTAAATATATTAACAAAATTTGAATTTTGTGTAACTTTTTTTGGATGCGCCTTATAAGGTTTGCCTTATACTAAGTTATAGTAAAAAAAAATATGTTAACTAAGCATTCAAGCAAACAAAAACTGCATTCAAAATAATATTTAATATTTCTGTATTTCACCAAAATAGTATTGAAACAGCCAAGGTTCTTAGTTCGCAAATGTTCCAAATAGATTGGTCTCTGTTGAGTAAAACTCTTTTCCATATGGCCCGGGAATGCAGAAGAAGAAGAATCATATTGATTGTGGAAATAGTTTTGTTTTGATGTAGCACTAAAATCAGTGCAAAAAAAACATGCTGCATGCGCTGTGCAAAGCTGTATAAAAAGAATGAAAATTGAATATCAAAATAAAAAGGCAACATATATATGTTATTACCAGCATTTCATGAAAACAGAAGTTAATAAGGAGGAAAACAAGGAAGAAATTCAACCTGAAACATTTTTATTTAATTGTCTTTGTTACTGTTGATTATAATTTGGAGGGGAAAAAACAGCTGTTGTTTTCTGGAAAAAGAAATCACAAACCAACATAAGCTATCTTGTACTTCATGCACACACACACGCACACGCATACACACACACGCACACGCACACACCACACACACACACACCACACACACACACACACACACCACACACACACAAACACACACCACACACAAACACACACACACACACACACACACACACACACACACACACACACACACACACACACACACACACACACACACACACACACACACACACACACACACACACACACACACACACACACACACACACACACACACACACACACACACACCACACACACACACACACACACACACACACACACACACACACCACACACACACACACACACACACACACACACACACGCACACGCACACACACACACGCACACACACACACTCACTCAAATTTTCTCATTGAAAATTTTCACTGAGAAGCAACATTCTGCCATTCTCAAGAAAGGGATAGGGTTAGGATCAGCCTAGGGTTATTTTCATAAAACTGAAAGAAGCAGACTTTGAGATTGAGGGTCGTAAACATGAGGGGTGTGTCTAAATCACAACATGAGGATCTCCGTTGTATATGTCATTCACTGTTGTTCTCCCAGCTGCCTCAATCCCCATCACCATTCCACCTGTATCCCATAGATCTAGCATTGAATCTTCTCACTCCGCCACACTAGAGTGTAGAGTGGCACAGTGGTATCGCGTTCGCTTCGTGTCAAGTAAACCCGAGTTCGAACCTGGGTACAGGGGATTTTTTCCTCCAATTCTGCACTAGGCCTTAACGGTCTGAACGTGGAGTCTTTCGGATGAGACGATAAACCGAGGTCCCGTGTGCCCATGCACTTAGCATACGTTAAACCCAGTGGCAACGAAAAAGTTGTTATTTGGTCAAAATTTACCCCCCCCCCCCCCTCCCTCATCAGTGACAACAATCGCATGCAAAAAAAAAAAATGGGTGGCGCGCCTCTGGCTGCGATGCGCTCTCCAGGTGGGAGCAACCCGAATTTCACAGAGACGCCTCTGTGACTATAAAGTACCTAATAAAAAATACCTAAAAAAATACTAGGACGACTTGTGATTGAAAGTTTCATTAAAAATTAAAGATGTTTTGGAAATTCATTACTGGTAGTCTTACAGTTTTGTATAAGCACTATCACGCATATATAATGTATGTATTTAGCCTGATGTACTGTGTACTTTTAATATGTATAAAAAACTGCAATATTCATATTTCTTTCTGTGTAAGGAGACAGTTTCTTGGTGAAAGAAAATGTTGCTGGGCTTTCCTTTGTCTATAATACTCTATGTTTTCTGGGATGAGTGTGGATGTAACCAAGGTTTTAAAAAGATATGGATAATAAAAATAATAATTGTAACAAAATAAAACTTATGATCCTATTCAACAATGTTTGGGTCTTACATTGTTTTAAATTATCTGTGTATATTTGAAAGCATTTCAGGGATGTAAGAAAAAAAAAGTGAATGTATCTGATAAATGTTTGAAATGTGCATGAAAAACCTGTTTTGGTTGCAGTTGTTATTTTGATAATATTTAAATGCGTTTTTTGTTGTTGTTGGGTTTGTTTGGATGATTTGTTTGGCCCTACTATAATTTGAATTACTCATTTACTGTTTGAAAAAACATTTTAAGGATGTATAATGTCATATATCGTCTAAATCCTTATATTCTTTAAGCAAGATTCTTTTTTAACCCTTTCGCCGCCAGCCATTTTTCAGCCCAAAAATACCATTTAACTTACCTGGGTAGAGAAAAAAAAAATCTGCAATATTGTGAATTCCTCTTTGACATGTATAACATGAGGCCTATCCTTACCTCCCAAATTAAGAAAATTAGTTTCTTCAGATAACAGGCCTTGATTTGATGCCTTTTAGTGACATGGGTGTTAAACCATTGTGGTGCAAAAATGCGACGTTGGTGGTGAAAGGGTTAAACATGAAATTTAGGTGTGTTATTTTGTTGTTGATGTGCTGCCTCCTTTAATATTCTATGCATTTCTTTTTTCTTATTAAAATTGTAATGACAAAAAATAGTATTTTAGTATCTTTTTGTATTTTTCTGTACAGATACACATTTTAATTTTTTTCAATATATTTTTTCTGCTGATCTGACAGCTATAGAGTTGTTGGGAAAGACATTCACTGTGTGTAGGAAATGTTTACCAGGTTAAGTTACCTATTAAGTATTAGATATTTTTATTATCATTTTACTTATGACAAGGAAACTTGTGTCTTTGTTCCAATTTTATAAATTGTTATTTGATTTTTTTTAAATGAACAAAATTAATTATTTATTTCTTTTTTTCCATTAAAACTGTATTTATGTAATTAAGCATAAAAGAATTTGAACTGGATGATTTTTAAGGATTAAAAAAAACCTTTGAATTAATTAGTAGAAAAATTGTTTTGTGTTTTTATCAAAAGTGTGACAATGAATTGTTTTTATATATTCGTTTATATCTATTGGCAACTGCAATGACCACCTTTTGCAAGAGTGAATGCCCTTGGTGGGTGGGGAAAGATGCTTGAGTACTGACCAAACAAGTGCATAACTCTCATCAATAACCCTATTTGAGGCCACTGAATGGCTGCCTTTTGCAAGAGTGAATGCCCTTTTGGATACTGACCAACTCTTGCCGTCAAGGGCGTTATTAACCCTGGTTGCAGTGGCCAATACATTTCATATTTTGAAATGCAGCTTATATAAGAAAATATGAAAATATAAACCAAATGGAAATGTTATAGAAGAAAAGTATACTTGAATAAAATTATTTTAAAAATGAAAGAAACCAAAATGAACTTGTTAAAATTGGTGGTTGTTTTTTGATTTATTGATTATAATTTGTGCATTTTTTTAATTCAGTTATCTGATCCATATTATAAAGCACTTATCAGTAGTCATTTCATCTCTTTTGTTTTGAGATTTTATATTTTCTGGATTATGCAAAGTTAAAACATGGTTATATAGAAATTGTATATACAAAGACTATGCTAAATGAAATTATTCTAATTGTCCTTTTAGTAATCATTTTTTTTCTTCTCATGACATGCTTATACTTTTTATAATGTCTTTGATATGCGCTCAATATGTTATACATATATTTACTGGTTCTATAAAAAATATCAAGTGTATTATTTTCACTGAACCATCCATCCAAAGATCTGATAGTTTAAGTCGTTTACTGTGATATGTTTTACAACATAAATATACATTGACTATAGATATTAAATGTATGGTATACATTGACTGTGTTAAAAGTATATGATCAAAGTCTCATAATATTTTCCTTTTTTAAAGTATTGTGAACTGAATATACAGTATTCTATTCAGAAATAATGATGTATATTTTTTTTGGTCTTACATTTATTCTGTAAACCATGTTACATTCCATATGTTATATATTAACTTGGAAAGTTATAATATATTTAGAAAACAATAAACTTAATATTCAGTTTTATAGTTCTTTTTAATTTTTGTGTGTGTGTGTGTGACACAATTGTGCATGCTTGTGTATGTGTTTAAGTTAAGGAACAGTAAACTGTAAATACTGATTGAATTTTTCATCATCTTCATTTTTATATATCATGCCAACAAGAAGGCCCAAAGACGCCTGCGCTATTAATGAACCTAATTCAATGATTTCACATTGCTGAATGCAGTCTTCCTATTTGAATACTGGGTAAACGCTTGTTGAGGTTATTAAAGCGCATGTATAAAATTTGCCTTTCTTCTTCCTCGTCTTTGCTACGCATATAGCCACAATTGTTACATTGATTATTTCACCAACGAACTTGGATGGGGATAGGGCTTCTTCTTCTTCTTCTTCTTCGATCGCTCAGACAGTTTCCTGTCAATTATGAGCGCAGATGCGTCATGCTGCCGTTATGCGCCTAACTAAGAAATAGTGAGGCCCAGCAAGTCCGACTTCGGCTGGAGGAAATGTTTTTAAAAGCGTTTCGTGAAAAAAGGCAGGAGAATGGACCGGTAAGGCAGAAAGATAGTAGATGACATTAAGCAAAGGGAACAGGCAGAGTCAAAGAGAGTGACAGATTAGAGGAAGTTACAAGCACAGAACTTCCAGAAGGTGGGGGAACTATTTATATGAAAGACCCCCCGGTATCCCCACGGGGGAGGGATAGGGGTTCAACCACTCTTGATGGAAGAAAAGTCCTTAAGTAGGCCTGAGAAGAAAATGTTAGAACTCAAGGGAATAATAATAGATAATGGAGAATAACTAGCTAAAAAATAGTCTGAATCTGATGGGTCGCTACTTTAACTTTTCATTCGCCATTCATGAGCACTGAACCCTGACCCTTCCATCTGGAATCTGCATCCCTGCCATGCCTAATGTTTAAGTTGAATTCAAGGAAAATATTGTCGTTGAAATTCAAAAACCTTGTATCTCAATTTTGGTAGTTTTGAGAAAAATGAAAAATACTGTTTTAAAAATTAACTGCATTGACCACAAATGATTAAGTATGATGAATATGTTGCTCAAGACATTGCAAGTTTAGTCCTGCATTTTGTAAAAATTACTTTTTAACGAAAAAATTTTGACTTGAAAAGAACGAAGATAGGATGTTTTTGTCCTTAACTAGATCTGAATTTGGGACTTTTTTTTTTTATCCTAGTTTTTCTTCTATTTTCACAACCTCATTTACCCCAGATAGAAAGTCGTTAGAGATACGAGCTTTTGGTGGAAGGTGGCGGGGAAAATTAGAGAGCTATGTATCTAACTAAAAAATAAATAAAAATCGAGATACAAACTTCAAGGTCAAGATCAGTACAGTCATGAATATTAAAAGCATCCTTAACAACTTAGAAAATTTTTAACAACTTAGATGACATTAGCATTGATTCTCTTTTTACACTATCCATTTATAACAGCACTAGAAATCAAGAGGGAAAATTACATATACAGCGTTGTAATACTAACAGGCGTAAACATTGTTTTAGTAATCGAGTTGCTAACCTCTGGAATTTACTAACACCTAACCTAAAAAGAGCACCAACACTAAATACCTTCAAAAATCTCCTTGACAAAGATGAAAATTTTAGTCAACTATTTTGTAAACATGATGATTGAATTACAATCATAATTTTAAAAGGCATGCTTATGCAAACAAAACAGTGTCAATGAAGGGACGTTTATAAGCCGCGAGGCTTAGGCTTGAGCCAGTCCCACACTATACTATACTATACTATACTAAAGTTTTAGAATTTCACAGACGATGTACTATTTTTCTAATAAATGAAATATTTACCCAGCCAGAGGACGGGCATTGTGAAGGGGTCTGTGTGTCTGACTTTCACAGAAAGTTTCTGTAACTCGATTTGGTACAAAACAAATATTGGATGCATTTTAATCAAACTTGGTGTAGGGGTAGGCATCTTAAAAAGGAAGGATGCTTTTAATATTCATGACTGTACTGATCTTGACCTTGAAGTTTGACCTTGAAATTTCTTCTTGTGGCCATATATCCTTCACATCATTAGAACAAATATTTGTTTAGCGTCCTCAAAGACCTTCTATCCGTCCTCACGGTCCATTTGGACTCATGTGGGACATTACTACGTATTTCGATCTGGACATCATTAGAACAGACACATATGGGACATTAGTAGATATAAGATGGTGGGAACGATCCTGGAGGCAATGCCCGGAGGCCAAACTGTTGTCTAATTATATGAACAGTGAGGATACACTAATCGCAAGAAATCATGTGGTTATTTCGTAAGTATTTGAGTTATAAGTTATAAAAATGGGACATCACTCTGAACAACAACATACAAAATGGCGGCTCACTTGGAAGGAGACACCGGGAAAACAGATTCTATGACAAAGCGGAAGGTTTCTGATGGAGAACACGATTTACCAAATGTGTTTAAAGGTTTTAGATTAGACCGAGTTTTGAGACAAGATCATAAAAATAAACTGATAACGTTACTGGGGAAGTTTGATGGTGATGAAGAGAGTAAAGAAGCGGTGGTTCTGCTGGAAAGATTGCCTTTCGAAGCAACACAGATTACTGGTTTGTTGACTTCAGAAGATGGAAGGACGGAAGAGACCCTCAAAAATTACATCTACAGCACGCATTCTGTCTTCACCCCACGCACGTTTGCTGGTAATGGTATAATTTTGGTTCTTAGCGCACAGTATATCACATTATCAGGATTTTCTGCGAGGAAATAATAAATACGTAAAAGAAAGAAGGAAAAAAAAAATACAAATTATTAGGGGAAATATGGACATGTGCGCTTATTTTTTCCTTCTTTCTTTTACTTATTGATTAGGCAGAGGCTAGGGGTACGGGCCCGTAATTCACATTCTCAAGGGTACGGGGCTCAATGAGTCAATCACGGGATGAAAACATTGTGCGCTAATGTCTTCAAAAACTGCTAACATAACTCTGACATGTTCCTATCCCTATTCCTCACCAAGATGCATTAACCTCTTCAGTGCCGACGACTTATATACGTCCTCTATAGCTCTTCAGTACTTGCCACCGACATATATATATATATATAATCTGTCGCCACTAAGTAACAATTTTGCCGCATTCAAAGATTGCGCGGCAAACCGGCGGCGTATGCGCAACTAATAGGTGGCACTGAAGGGGTTAAATATATGAAAGCTACGCAGCTAGATGGGTCGTAAATCGCCACTGCCAAACATCCAGCGTGGACAACATGTTGACCCAGCTGCAGTGGCCTCCACTCAAGGACAGGCGATGCTCCGCTAGGCTGGCCACCTTCAAGTTCCACCATGGAGAGGTGGCCATCAACACTCCACACCAGCCAGTCCCCCATCCTCCATCACGACAGACTCACTCATTGGCCTACCTACTTCCTGCCTGTAAAACAAATTACAGGAAGTACTCATTCTTTCCCAGGGCTGTGAGCAAGTGGAACTCTCTTCCACCTAAGGCAATATCATCAGCCTCGGTGGAGGAATTCAAATCCCGGATCTGAGCCCCCTCCCCCCCCCCCCTGTCCCCCCCATCCTCTGTCCTCACCTTTCCATTGTCTCAGCGGAGTCCGGGCCTCTCCCCCAAATCATGCCCACCCCCCTCTCGCCCCCTCCCATTCAATCCCGCATTGAGCTGATCATCTGGGCAGCTAATCGGAGTAGTCCTTCACACAAGTCTACTGATTAGTTGGAAACCCCCCCACGTCGTAAGCGTCATAATCATCAAATTGTTGATGGAGGACGCTATATATGCAAGAAGAAGAAGAAAGATAAGAAAATGCATGTCATTTGTTGACGAAAAAATTGACTAGGAGTAGTAGGACTAAAGTAGGATTTGGAAGAGTTACTATGCCTGAACATGATGGTCTGAGTGTTGCAACACCGTACCCGTAGCCACTGTATATTGATTATTTCCGCATGGAAAATCCGGATGTACTGTATACGTGCCCTTATAATAAAATAATTTGTTATTTATTCCCAAGTGGGAACTATTGTGATTGGGTTCATGTGTGTGTGTCTGTCTGTCTGTCTGTAAGTCGATTTTCTCAAAAAACTATTGGACGGATTTTAATCAAATTTGGTAGAGGGATAGACATCTTGAAAAGGGAGGTTCCTTTCCATATTCATGACTGCTAACCTTGTCCTTGAAAACCTAAATTTCCTTTGGGATATATTTACAATTTCATTGTTTCAATTAGAGCAACACTCTCAGAATCGCATCTGTTAAGCAGATGAAGCTCGACTACGTGGTTTCAGTCTTCCCATTGACTGATTGAGCCCATAGCCACTCACTCGGAGTAGGACTAGGAGTCAGTCCAGGACCAAAAAATCCCTTGCCTCTGAATCGTCTAATGGGATTCACACCCTTGACCTCCTAGCCACTGAATCATCACATTGTTTATTATGCCACAGAAACGTGACAAGGGTGTGGGGGTAACACTAACAACGCTTGCTCAGTTGCTGGAAGAAAAGGCCATGAGAAGAAAACTTAGAACTTGACTGTCTAGAGAGAAAATAGATTTAAGATAAACTTTACAAAACTAGTTTATGACTGCAAAGTGACATTTAGTGACAATGACAGATCTCCAATGCCACTTCCAAACACAGACAAATACACTGTACAGCAATCATAGGATGTTTGTGGTCAGTTTTGTTGTTGTTTGTTTGTTTCTTTGCTTGTTTTTTGTGTTGTTGTTTTTTTGGGGGGTTGCTTTCTTTGTTGTTGTTTTATATATATATATATATATATATAGATAGATATATATATATATATATATATATATATATATATATATATATATATATAGAGAGAGAGAAGAGAGAGGCGAAAATTTGAAATAAAATAAAGGAGCTATCCTACCATCTGTTCATTATTGTGTAATAACCTTTAACCACCCATGCCTGCCAGAACTTTGTTACCTACCTTTCCTTATACTAATATGATATAAAAAAGAGAGAAGAGAGAGAGTGTGTGTGTTGGTGTTTATGTGTAGATTTGTTTATTACTAATATGATTAAAAAAAAGTTTATGTGTGTGTGTTGGTGTATGTGTAGATGTGTGTCTGAGAGAATCTGAGGGAGCGACTGATACATGATTATGTAATCTGATTTTGTTACCATTGTGTTTCTCTTATAAGTTATATTGGTTGTTCATCCATGTGCATGTTTTCGTTGTTGTTGGATTGTGTCTTGTGCAAAGCCAAAATGATTTCTTTTGTATTATAAATGATGCATTGGCTGATTAAAGAATCTCTCTTGAATCTTATCTCCTGTACACAGACTGCAAAGCGACAATGATCTGCCCTGCCACCCCCAAGCACATAGACAAGTACAGTGACCACGAGGCCTTTGTGGTGAGAGAGACGCCCCACCTCTACCAGACTGTCACCCTGCCTAGCATCAACGCCACCCAGTTCAGCATTCAGGTGACACTAAGTGACTAAGCCCATCTGCCTGACCATACACTTTTGGCTTACTTTTAATTTCTATGCTGAATGTATTCATGAGCATATTCTCAGACTCAGAGCTCTCACTTTTTTTGGTGCACCAGTAGAAGTGCTTAGTTCAGCAAAAAGTCAAGGCAGAGGGAAAACATCTTGATTAAAATTTCAGGGGTGGGGGGGGGGGGGGGGTGGACAAAAAGGTGAGGAGGGGAAAGATCACTGAACACTTGTCAAATATTCTGCAAGCTGATTGATATAAACTTGCATGATGATGAGATCTTATCATTTAAAGTAAAATTAAACTTGTTTGTTTAAGAACTCTTCAGACTTAGTTATTTCTTTACTAGCAGCTACGCCCCCAGCGGTTGCTACGCCCTGCGCTCGCTTCGCTTTGCGGCAGCTTTTCCCCGGCACAGGTCTTTAGAATAGCAGTTGCCAGGATAGCACTTCAAGATGTCTCCCACTGTAGTCCATGTTTACGGAGCCCCCTCGGCTCTCACTTTCACTGTGCTATTGGCCCTTCAAAATGTCTTCCACTGCATTCCCCTGTTAATGCTGATCACGAATATATGGTTATAGTGGTTGTAGTGGTCTAAGCCCCCTCAGCCAACGGTTTTGAAAAATTATGAGCATCACAATTTTGTAGTTCTAACACCAACGGTTTTGAGAGCCCCCTCAGAGCCCCCTCAGCTCTCACTCTCACTGTGCTATTGGCCCTTCAAAATGTATTCCACTGCATTCCCCTGTTAATGCTGATCACAATTGTATGGTTGTAGTGGTCTAACACCAACGGTTTTGAAACTATGAGCACTTGTTTTCGGAGCCCCCTCAGCTCTCACTCTCACTGTTCTATTGGCCCCTTCAAAATGTCTTCCACTGGGATACACCACCACACAAAATTTAAAGCCAGTCTCTTCACTAGTTCATGAGATACAGCTCGGACATGAAATATATAGCACAAGAAGGAAATTTCAGTTTTGTGAGTCTTCCTTGGCGGAGGTTTGCACTGGTGGTTCAACATTCAGGATCTGAATAGGTTGTGATATGCTAATCAAGAATATACATGGTTATAGGGGTTTATGGCCAACAGTTTCGGCACAATCGCTTGGAGAGACAGACAGACACACACTGTATACACACATTTTAGCCGATTATATAGTCATTGAAGGTCAAGCTTCAAGGTCAAAGTCAGAAGGGCAATAATTTATGTTCGAGTGTCTTCTACTCAAGGTGAAACACACACACACAATTTAAAGCGATTCTGTCAAGCAAAAATCTGAAAGATAGGGCTAAAACATGAATTTAGACCCTAACCACTTTCAAGATCTACCGATGTCCTTGACCTTGACCTTGTTTGGAACCCCATATGCAGAGCTACCAAAAGTCAATCCACATACATACCAAGTTTGAAGTCTGTAAGTCCAATAGTGTAAAAGATATAGCCCCTAAATGAAATTTCAAGGTCAGCAGGGTCACAATCTTTCTGTGCGACCATCTGTGTACTATGATGCACCACTACACAAGATTTGAAGCGATTCTGTTCAGTGGTTCAGGAGTTACAGGGCAGACAGACACACACACACACATACACACACACAGAGCAAGAATTTTATTACATAGGTATAGATTCTGTATTTGTTTTATTTCAAGGTTGTTTTTTCTGTGAGAAACCTGCATGTATTTTTTGTATGTATTACACATTAAATTAATTCTAAGAGAAAACATAAAGTGAATATGTAATTAGCGACAAATCTACAAGTTATTTTGTAAGCATGCTGAAGTGATTTTTTTAATAGAGGATTCTCCCATTTATACATGTACTATTGTTATTGTAAGAATTCCTCGTCCTTTTTTTTTTCTTTTCCTCGTTTTTTGTCCGATTTGGCTGAAATTTCCAGGAAAGTTGTGGGGCATTAAGGGATTGCCAAATTTGCAATACATGTGTTAAATTATTTCACTAAAGGAGTTTTTTGATGAAATAGTTTGGAAGTTATTCAAATCTATGTGAATTGGGTTATATCACATTCACTTATTTACATTTTGGAGATTTCTTGGTGTTTGGTTTTTTTACCTGATTTCGCTGAAATTTGCGGGAAAGTTTAAGGACACTATTCTTATGCCAAATTTGCAATATTAAACTGATTGGCCAAAATGTGGCAGAAAAATTGCCGAAAATTAGCCAATTTGTATTTATATATTGTAATCTTCAACAACTGGAAACTGGTTGCGTGGAATATATACATATTTTCAGTATTTATTATAGAATAATTTGCAACATTCTGGTATAAAACCGAATCGGAAGAGCCCACCAGATGTGGGGAGGGGCGAATCCTCCCATGTAAGCCCTCTAAGTTTCAATTTCATTTTTTTTGTTTTTTAGATTATATAGGGTTTTCACTAACCTCTTTGTCTGTGCTTTTTCTAGTGGGTTCACAACATTCTAGAGAAGAAAACGGAATCGGAGCGCATCGTGTTCGAAAACCCCGACCCCGAGATGGGTTTCATCCTCCTGCCGGACATGAAGTGGAACCGCTCTGACCTGAGCTCCCTCTATCTGGTGGCCATAGTGCATCGACACGGCATCGGGTCACTGAGGGATCTCCGCGCCAAGCATCTGCCTCTGCTCAGGAACATTCTGGAAAAGGGAAAGGTACTGGATGTGTTGTGTGTGTGGGAGCGCGAGAATCTGATTCTCTGCAATGTTTCTAACGATAGAGGAATAATTCTGGAAAAAAGAAAGGCACTGGTAGGTAGGTAGATAGGGACAGGCTAAAAACAGGCTGGATGAGTTGTGTGAGAGCTCGAGAATTTGAAACTCAATATTTCTAACGATAGAGGAACAATTCTGGAAAAAAGGAAAGGCACTGGATGTGTTGTGTGTGTGGGAGCGCGAGAATCTGAAACTCTGCAATGTTTCTAACAATATAGGAACAATTCTTGAAAAAAGGAAAGGCACTGGACGTGTTGTGTGGGTGTGTGAGAGATTTCGAGAATATGAACAATTCTAGAAAATGGAAAGGTACAGGATGTGTGTGAACGCGAATTTGAAACTGCACTTTTTTTGAAAGATTGGCTTGCTGTTTACACTTCAAGCATGAGGATGGAATAGATTGATTGCCATTTTATTAGTTTCTCATGGCTGTTTTTTATTTCTGCGTGTATGGGGAGGGGAAGGGCTGGTTTGTGTGCGTGTGTAAGGATGGGAGGGGGAATATGTGTGTGTGTGTTTATGGGGAGGTAAAGGGTTGGTTTGTGTGTGCGTGTGTAAGGATGGGAGGGGGAATGTGTGTGTGTGTTTCTTCTTCTTTGATCGCTCAGACAGTTTCCTGTCAATTATGAGCACAGATGCGTCATGTTGCCGTTATGCGCCTAACTAAGAAATAGTTGGGGCCAGCAAGTCCGATTTCGGCTGGAGGAAATATTTTTGAAAATGTCTCTTCAAAAAAAGGCAGGAGAATGCACAGGTTCCGCTAGCCTACCAAAAGTTTCGGTGGACAGTACCGGCAACAAGAAAATATTCCGGTACTGGCCATCACACAGCCGGTGCAATCAAACTTCTGGAGGCAATGCAACACCAGAAAAGTCCCGAATTTAAATTTTGGATGATTTTTGAAGGTCTTATAAGGGACGTTCCACTGTACTGTATGCCCAACCTGAAATTTCATTTTCCCCCACACAGTGCACCATCCAGGACCAGTTTGGCATACCGGGGCACAAGCTGCGCATCTACCTGCACTACCAGCCATCCTACAACCACCTCCACGTGCACTTCACGCACCTGCACTTCGAGGCCCCCGGGTCCGACTGCCTGCGGGCCCACCTGTTGGAGGACGTGATTGACAACCTGGAACTAGACGCAGACTTCTACACCAAGAAAACCTTGGTGTACACTGTCAGAGAGAATGACGCGCTGTACAAGGCGTATAAATCGGCTGGCTACTTTGACTGAGCATTACCGAGATACATGTGCAGAGCTGATTCTAGGGTGCAGGATTGGTAAAATCACCCCAAAATCTGTTCCTTCCCGCAATAATCGGGTCTAAGCGCGGGCCAACGCCCGCATATTTGCAGAACTGCCCGCACTTTTTGCCACTCGCTGCGGGAATTCCTTCGTCGTCTGCACAAGCCGAAAGCATCGAGCAGGAATGAATGATTTCTCGACATTTCATTGGTTCCTTTACAATGTTAGTGTAAATCAACCAATCGCGTTCATCTCGTTTTACCGGCAAAAAGTTGCGAGAGTCCTACCCGCCATATTGAATTTTCTTCAAAAAGAAGTGGACAACAACGCTCCTAGATTTTAATTTTTGTGGCGGCAAAGTGAAAAGAAGAAATCCTCTGCCAAACGAGTGTGCAGAAGCTGTTGCAGAACCAGCTACTGCATCAACAGTCTCGGAGAAGCAGCCCGAAGATAACGGCACTAGTGCGAGGGTCTGGGAACACCGGTTCCAAGACGACTGGCTGAAGAAGTGGCCCTCCTTTTTTCATTCTAACTTAGGGGGGGAGCGCCCCCAATTTTTCAATCTTGGGGGGGAAGCGCCCCCACTTTCTCAAAATCCTAGAATCAGCTCTGATGTGTGCGTGCGCGTCATTTTCCGTTGTTGCTCTCTGTTGGTTTTTGGGGGAACAAGTGTTTTAGATTTGGAAGGATCTCTTTGTGAGTGAGTGGGGTGACCTGTCTGAGTGCTTTGTATGTGGTAGATAAGAAAGAATTGGTGATGGACGATTTATTTCTAATGGCTGGAGTTTCTCCTTACAAGTTGAGCAAGATAGTTTCACATACAAATCATGCCTGTGTACAACTTCATGAAAATAAGTGTAAAACTTCACGTTAAGAACTGGTATTAGTGTTGCCCTCAACCCTAATTGGCTGCGCTTACAGATGAGACTATTTGATTGATGCCTGGCATTGTACAGTGGAACCTCCCTTATAAGACCTTCAAAAATCAGGTCTTATAGTGAGGGGTCTTATAAGGGAGGCAATTTTAATGCTTACAAAGAAGGGCAATGTCTCAGAGAAGCAAGTCTTATGTGGGAGGGAGTCTTATAATGGGAGGTCTTATAAGGGAGGTTCCGCTGTATTGCATTACCGTTATTGTCACAGGGAAAATAGCCTTGTAAAATTCAGGCAACCCTCATCTGGAGAGCATGATTGTCTCCCTACTGCGTTGCCACCTTTTTATTTATTTGTAATACTGAATAATAGATTAGATTGAATGAATTGGTGCGGGGAGGAGGAGAAATTTTGACCCAATTGACAACTGCTTTGTTGTCATTGGGTTCTTTAACGTGAGGAAAATGTATAAGCTACTAGGACCTTGGTTTTCGTCGTCTCGTCCAAAAGACTTGACATTCTGTTGTTGTTGTTGACATACCCTGACTAAAAGACTTGAGGGATCATCCCAACAGCCGAAGCACTTGAACACTATGCATCAGTTAGGGATGAGAACAATACGTGTGTGACCGATTTTGATTAGTCCGCCAAAGGTGTGGGCAGCCACACCTCCGTCTTCGGGGGGGGGGGGGGGGATCATCCCAACAGCCAAAAGCACTTGGCATTCTGACCGTAAGATCCTGTGGAAGGCAAGCGCAAAAACTACTGCAGTCCGAAAACGAATCTAGGCACTATTGCTTACAATGTGATGATACGTCAGTCAGTGTGTGTTGTGTGTGTGTGATAATTTGTTTTGAGTGTGTCTGTGTGAGAGAGAGAGAGAGAGAGAGAGAGAGTGTGTGTGTGTAAGCAAAGACAGGCATGAGATTTAAGAAATTATTATGTAGGCTGAAAAGCGGCCCCAAAAAGGCTAAAAAAAAAGTCACCTGAAACTGAAGCTATTTTGTAATATAAGCCTTAAAAGCAGCATTAGAAGTAGCTTTGTTATTTAGTTAATTTTTATTATAATAATAGTAGTACATTTATATAGCGCTTTACCTCAAATTAGCACAAAGCCCATAAGAAGTATCTGCATACTGGTCTCTTTCTTATCTAATCACATGGTTTTATTGTGTTGTTTTGAGTTAAGTCTGTAAAATATTTTAACAGCTACTAAAGTTAATTTTAAAACAAGTTAGTCTTAATGTTGGTTGGTTGGATTACCTTGGCTAAAAGACTCCAGGGATCATCCCAACAGCGAGAAGCACTTGAACACTAAGGTACAAATGCATCAGCTAGGGATGAGGACATTACGTGTGTGACCGTTTTTGATTACCCCGCCACGTGGGCAGCCACACTCAGTCTTCGGGGGAATGTTTTAATGTAAATAGTTTGGCCTACAGCAAGATCCTAAACTATTTTTGAAAATAAATTTAAATTTCCTTTACGTGTTATAAAATGCATATTTTTATTTGTACAAATTGTAAAAGTCAAGGTTTCAATTCATGAAAACAATTGATAACACTGCCTTTTAATTACTTTTTTGCCTTATCGGACTATTTTTCTGTGTTTGTTCTTGAAATTACTGTACATGTATAGCATACATGTTTATAATCCATTCCTTGTGTGGTGGTCTCAGAAAATAAAGTTCATTTTCCGAGTTTTGGTTTTCATGATTTTTCATTTCATTTTTTTTTCCCTCAGGAATTCTAGTTTCAGGTTTTGGTACCTCTTTCTCCCCGTGGAGATACCGGGGGAGTCTTGTATAAATAGTTCCCCCACCTTCTGGAAGTTCTGTGCTTGTAACTTCCTCTAGTCTGTCACTCTCTTTGACTCTGCCTTTTCCCTTTGCTTACTGTCATCTACTATCTTTCTGCCTTACCGGTCCATTCTCCTGCTTTTTTTCACAAAACACTTTCAAAAACATTTCTTCCAACCAAGTCGGACTTGCTGGGCCTATTTCTTAGTTAGGCGCATAACGGCAGCATGACGCATCTGTGCTCATAATTGACAGGAAACTGAGCGATCGAAGAAGAAGAAGGTACCTCTTTACACTTGCACCCCTGAGGATGGGATGTTGTAAAGATGTTTCGAAGTTTATGTGTAGAGTCCCAAGATGGGAGTGTAAGCAAATAAAAATGGAAGTGAAAGCACGGAAACAAGAATCTTGTTGGGGTTTTCTGAGTGTGCAAGTCATTATTGAAACCATGTCAGCAAGTGTGTGAACAAAAACTTTTCATCTTTCTTAGCGACAGCCGATCATAATTAAAATGAAAATTCACAGAATTGTGCACAAAGAAATTGGCAAACTATCCAATGTATCTACCATGACAAATCTTATTTTGTTATGTCAGTTAACCAAAGATCTCATATGGAGAGCAAAAACAGTTATTCTTTCCCACAAACGAAACTTCACAATTGGACCACAGCACAATCCCAGGGTGGGGGTGGCCTAACTGCAGGCATCAGAATTGTCACCGCCAGCCATTTTTGCCCAAAAAATACCATTAAATTTAACCTGGACAGAGAAAAACAAATCTGCAATATTGCGAATTCCTCTGTGACATGTATAACATTAGGCCAATCCTTACCTCTCAAAATGAAGAAAATAAGGTCTTCAGATAACAGGCCCTGATCCGATTCTTTTTAGTGACAGGTGTTAAACCATTGTGTTGCAAAAAGGCGACATTGGCGGAAAAAGGATTAAGAATTTCCGACAGATTATTGGCTTCTCTTGTCAGAGGTTTGGCTTTTTATCCAGCGTTATCTTTTCTGTTAAATAGCATTTCAAAGTAGTGGTGGTGTTGGGAACTCATTTCAGTGTTATCCCTCTTCAGTCTAAGGCCTTGATGTCCCTTTTACCATGGTTTTCAGAGGATTGGATTTCAGACTATTCTGATGCCTGTAACTGTGAAGTAATCATGTGACGCACTGCGTTACCTAGCTAAGTTCATGTACAGGGTGTGACCAAGTCTGCTTGTGCGCAGGAGTTATTACTGTAATATGAAGTCTGGTGTTCCAAGTTTGAACGAGTGTCCTTTTACGGATAAAAGGGGTTTTAATTTTCAAACAAAAAATAAAGCCATAAAACTGATCCCTAAGTAATGACTTGATGGGTGTACAGAGGCCAAAAGGTGCATCATCCTTTGACAGAAACCATTCTGCCAACTGGCATCAAGACCTGTTCATTAGTGGAGGCAAATAGAACACTATTTTGCAACACAGAAACAAGATGGCAACCCATATCTGGTGATTAACGCTTGCAGGGTAAGAATTTCATGCTAAATTATCAGATAAAAACAAAATTCTCACTTTTCCCCCGTTGATCATCATAAAAAGGTGCACTGAAAAAATGTATTTGGCTTGCTTTTTCTTTTCCTGGTGAAAAACTTCAAAAGCCAAAAATTATCATTTCTGGCTTGCTAGTCACTTTCAGTTATATACTAAAAGTTAACTATAGCAAGGACTATTCAGGCATTATTATTATGGTATGTACAAGTCCATGATCCACACTTAGATGTTCAATGCTGTGCAGCTTAAGGTCTCTGCACACATTAAAATTATTCACAAAATATCACTATTTCCCCATGGCAACACAGTGAGTTATAAGTCATGGGTGACCTAACAGTGTTGCCATGGGAAAATAGATATTTTGTGAATGTTGTTAACATGTACAGGGGTCGCGCTAACGCATGTTTCTTGCATATTTTACGCGTTTTAAAAATCGCTGACGCATTTTTACGCGTATACCGTACGCAAAATGACGTCCGCTCAAAATTGCATCTAAGTCTAGATGGTGAATCAGACTTTAGAAGTCCTACGGTCCCTACACGTACAGTGGTTCTGCTACACCAAACATTGGAACAGATTATAGAAAAGTGCCACTGCTTCCCATCCTTTCTCTTTCATTAGTTATCCGGATTCCGTCCAGTACTGCTGTGACGTAGGCGCAGTGCAGTGTGGCGGGAAATCACTATCGCCGTGATCGCCGAAAATGACTGGTTAGTGAATAAAAATGCATGTTTTTGTTGCTGGTCTTGTTTTCATTGTTTTTAGCTTAGATTTATCATTTTGTTCTTTGACGCGATTTTTTGCTTCCCTTACGCATTTTTTTGCCGACGTCGCGTAAGCATAACGCGTTTTCAAAAACACTAGCGCGACCCCTGCATGTACAGAGACCTTTGTTACTGTTTGGCTTTAAAATAGAATATAGATTCTATAAACGCGGGATTGAAGAATTGAGTTTGACATGCACAAATTTCGCCAGAGGTAACATGTTCGCCTTGTGTCAAGTAAACCCGAGTTTGAACCTGGGTACAGGGGATTTTTCTTCTCACTTTGCACTAGGCCTCACGGTCTGAACGTGGAGTCTTTCGGATGAGACGATAAACTGGGGTCCCTGTGTGCCCAGGCACTTAGCACATGTTAATCCAGTGGCAACGAAAAAGTTGTCATTTTGGTCAAATTTTACACACACACCCCTTCCTTCATCAGTCACACAAAAATCGCATGCAAAAAAAAAAGGGTGACGCGCCTCTGGCTGCAACTGGTGGGAGCAACCCGAATTTCACAGAGACGCCTCTGTGATTATAAAGTACCTAATACCTAATATCCCTAACACCCTAAAAGGTCTTGCTGTGACACTAGACAACAAATCCATAGCAGTTTATAACTTTGTTAGCTAATGGTTGACCGACCGTTGAATCGACAATCCACCAACAACTATTTTTCTGAATGGACAATTGAATGAAGCAAGAGGCAGTCTATGCATTGCAAACCTATACATATAATGTTAGTAATAAGTATGCAAAGACAGAAAAAAAGTAAATTTATGTTCCAGCTTCAGTTTCGTTACAAAGGTTTTTTTAAAATCTCTATCACAAACAGAATAATTACTGTTTTTACATATTGTTGGCGCACGCTCGTGTATAATATTAATAAGACGCATCCTTTACATTTTAACCAAAAAATAAACTTAGTTGCATTTTCAAATGTCACTTCTCTATATACCAATCTCGTCTTTTACGAATTAAGGAAAAAACCCATTGAATTAGTCAAATATTTCTTTTTTTTTTAAATCACAAAAAAGACACGGACTTTATTACAATTCCATGTCA
The DNA here is from genome assembly GCA_017654935.2 of Phymorhynchus buccinoides. NCBI lineage: Eukaryota > Metazoa > Mollusca > Gastropoda > Neogastropoda > Raphitomidae > Phymorhynchus > Phymorhynchus buccinoides. The sequence continues at coordinate 36,583,595 of CM065686.1, forward strand.
TATTAACCAAAATTCTTTATAGAGAGCATTAAAAAACAGAATTTTGGAAAATAATGATAATAGCATTCAATGAAATGTCAGTCCAAAAAGAACACATGAGAAAAAGTCCATCCAGTAAAAATAATTGTCAGCCAAATGTCTTTGGATATGCAAGGGTAAAGCAGATCAACATTGAAGAACAGTCTGTCTTTTTTAAGTCCATACACCAGTCACTGCACCCTAAAATTCGTAACCTTGGAATTATTTAAAATTTTGACATGTTTCTATTTTTCGGGTGTGTGGGGTGCTCAACTTTTTTTTTTCTCACCGAGGCTCCAGGATCAACAGTTAAAGGCCAGCCACACGTCCACTAAAATTGCACGACTATGCGATTCGATCACGCGATCTCGATGAGACAACCACATTTGTTCTTGAAGACCACGCGACCGAATTGTATCGTACAGTCGTACGATTTTAGTGGACGTGTGGCTGGCCCTCAACAACAGACTAACACCTTTTTTTCTTCCTTCTATCTTCAAACAGCACACAAACTTTCAACATGCCAAACTTCATTTTAATCAACTTGAAGCTTTAAAAAAAATCAGTCAACATTTTGTTAATCATCTAGCAACATTTTTTTTTTTAATCAACTAGCACTTAAAGGAAAAAAACATCCCATTTAAAACTAAGCATCAGCACAGAAAAACATCAAAGCATTAAGCTAACAACAAAAATGGAATTCACAACAACAGGTCTTTTTTAACTTTTAACTGGGGGGGGGGGGGGGAGAGGAAGGGAAACAACGAAAATAATCACAACAACAAATGTTTAAGTTAAACAATTCCAAACATCAGAAGAAAAATAGAATGGGCAATAGGGCATTTGCCACGTAAGGGCGACCTTGAATTTCACCGAGTTGAATTTAGAGAGTTCAATTAGAAAGGTCAGCGCAACTCGGGCAGAACGAGTGCGGGCAAATTAGTAGTCTAGTAGTAGAGAAACGAACACTCGTGGCAAATGCCCTATTGAACTTTATGGTTGCCAGGACTATGTCCCATTTCCACCTTAAAACTTCGTTTACGATTTTCAACAAGGGAGGGAAAAGGTAAACACACATCACAACATGTCGAGAACATGAATGCATCAAAATAAAACAAGCAACTTTTCACTTCCAGTCTCAGTCAACAAAGAAAGGGGGGGGGGGGGGGGGGGGGGGGAAATAATTGAAAGAAAAGTAGTCTCGGACAATAAAGAAAGGAAAAAGAATAAAAAAAATTAAATGTATCATACACAACATCAAAGAATCGGAAATTCACTGCTTTCCGTCTTTTCAAAGTTCAAGCAAAGAGCTCTGATGAAAACTTTTTTCAACTTCTGGTCTTGAAATAGACACAGTATAATAAAACTGGACTAATGCCAAGTAGTATGTTAATATTCAAGCAACATTTAAAATTTTAAAAAAATATCCCAGTCTAGAACATCAACAAAAATAACTGCAGACCATCAGACAATCTAAAGTCTCAATAGTATTACAGTACACACTTGTTTGCTTAAATGTCACATGTATAATTTGAATTTTAGGTACTGCCACAACACTTTGAATTTTAATATGGTATATCTTGTAACATAGCATTAGCACACAACTTTTTTCCACACAAAAATAAAGTCAAATTCCAAAGCAAGTTATGTTCTGTTAATGTTATTTACTGATAAGTCCTAAAGCAAGTTTTTGGAGTTGTTGGTTTGGGGTAACCTTTACCAGACTTCCTGGGTCGCCATCGACACAAAACAAATGTTATATCTCTATAATCTCAAGCAATCTTCATGAAATTTCATGACTTTGTCAAAAACGTAAATGGCTTTAAGTGTGTTAAATTTCATCAATTTGCATAAAAATACAAATGACGTAATATGACGCGTCACTTTAACTACATTGACACGATGGCGCGGGTCGTGGAGGACCCATACTTTAAAGAGCAGAAATATGTCACTGCAGTGCATTGAGTATGGGTCGTGGGAGACCCGCGCCATCTGGAGAAGTATAAACACATGGTGACTCTTTGACGAGTATGGGTCCTGGAGAACCCGCATCATCTGGAGAGGGATAAATGCTGTTAAAATGCATGACCCACATCATCTGGAGAAGTATAATCACAAGCAACATCCGGTAAAGGTTAAATATATGTCAAAGAAAATTTTATATTGAAAATACAAATACATGCATAACAGCTACACTGAATCTCTTAAACACGTACTTTTTTTTTTAACAGTGTACCCCAATATCAAGCTGTGTGCTTATCAAAGAAGAAAAAAAGAGGGGGGGGGGGGGGGGGGGGGGGGGGGGCATGAAGGGGACAATTTTTTGTTGTTCCAGATGTAATCCAAGTCAGTGTCATTTACTGAAAACTTCAATATTTTCACTCATTTATCACAACCCTTTCTTTTTTGACCAATGATGAAAGCAAACTTAGGAATGTGATTGCTATTTCTATACCAATTAAACAAAGCACATGAAACAGAATGATAGGCTTGTTTAGCACATTATAGATATCAGGAGTAGAAAAAATGAAGAGTTTGGACAAATCTAAAGGATAGAAATACTAATTAGAAGTATGCAATATATGTGGATCAACATGAATTGACCTCAATACCAGGGCTTCAGATTGTCAGCGGGCCCGGGACATTGAAACATACTAATGGTAGTTTAACCCCTCATTTTGTGCTCCCACGGGTCATCTGACTCGTGATTTTTGCGATAAATTAGTACTAATAGTAATACTCAGGCATCAGAATTGTCTGAGGTCCAATCCTCTGAAAACCGCAGTAAAAGAACCCTCAAGGCCTTACAGAGCAGAGAGGCAACATCATGAGTTCTAAACAAGACCAAAAAGGCATAATTCTTAAAGAAATTTCTTTAGAAAGTTATCTGACCTTAAGAAGCCATGGTAAAAACCTCTGCTACTGTGCTAGTGCTACCACAATCAAATCCTCTGCCAGCAATTTCGATCCTCTAAAATGTGCAAATCCTCTGACAATTCTGATGCATGAAATATGAATACTAAAGCGACACATCACTGGCCCCTTATTTTCGAAATTGGCCACTCATTTCTGTAATCAGGAGTAATATGACCCATTAAGTTTGAATACAATCTGAAGCTCTGCAATACAGTTTTATCATTGCGCCTTTGGTTCAAATGCACACAAAAAATAACAAGAGATAAGTCAAGTGTACACATTTCAATCAACATGCTGACAAGTAAATGTTTACCCATGCTTTGACAAGAAAGAACAAGCGACCAAAACAGCACAAGCCATCCGGGAACATAGTACAGCAAAAAAGAAGGCAGCCATTAAAGTAATCAACGCTGCTTTTATCCCCAAAGATGACAGCTAAGGGCAATAGCAAGGGCTGAATTGTCTACTAAAAACTACCAACCAATGTGTCAACTACATTTCAATACAGCCATCTAAATGGCATTGCTACAGTTAGTAGTAATTGGGCCTAGTCAATGTTCCAATATTTATAACTCTCCCTCGCCACGTTTCACATCAATTCTTTTAATCTCTTGCCCACTGCACACACACACACACTACATGCCCATGAATGGGTTATCACAACAGCTGAGCAAGTCAACCTTAATCTATTTCATAGCATAAGCAACAGCAGTTGATACTAAATCAGAATAAACAATTTACCGCCATTTACTGATTTAGGCAACATTTAAACCAAGGTTTGCAATGTGTCCATAAATAATACAGTATTATTCATGGTCGAGATCTGGTTGGCAAACAATTATGAATCAAGATATTCTATAGATCTAACCCTTAAAACTCAGTAAGTTACAGAATAATAAATATTTGTTTACGTTTTTTTAATATGGCAATCGGTCAATCTTCCAGTTCCATGAACCAAATATTCTTTCTTTCGATTTAAATTTGTATAAAGCTTAAGGTCTTTGTACATGTGAACATTTTTCACTCTCCCCATGGCAACACAGTGATGTAACTCATTGATGACTGGCCAATCACTATGTTGTCATGGGGGAAAGTGAAACATGTTCATGTGTACTGAGACGATTAGCAGAGCACTTAGCAAAAATCACTTTTAAAAGTCAAAATTGAAGGGACTGAAATTTTTATTTTGAGGTAGGTAGATAAAGGGCCACTTATATTATAGGCCTCACGGCCCTTTTACACCCCTTCTCAGTGAATTAGACTTTTGACATATATACTTTTGAGATAGCCAATATTGAGTTAAAAAGACTTTTCATTATATAGAGATTATTGAACTGGGACCAGAACATTATTGTGAGTTAGCCAGTTTTTTTTAGTTATCCGTTTTTCAGTTATCAGTTCTCCACTGTACTTTGCTTTTGGTCATCGCTCACAAACTGTGTTTGAATAGGGAGTGACTGACACTTTGAACCTCAACCTTTGTAAACGACTGACACTTTGAACCTCAACCTTTGTAAACTTATTACAGATGATAGCATTTATTTAAACCAATGCAACCTACACATGTATGGAGTGAGAAAAAAGAAAGCTTGACAATATGGTATCTCCTAATATAGTCAATACACCAGCTTCACATCAAAATCAACATAGCTTGATCATTATTACCAGAGACTGAATGATTAGAATAGCATTCTCATATCAGTCAAACAGCGCAGGAGTGTACAATCCTCTGGCATCAATTGATCAAAATCTACTCTTCTAAATCATTTTCATCTTTAAATACTTTTATTTCTCAACCAAAAAGTCTTGTCCCCATGTTTTCCGTTATAGCGAATACGGCAACAAGAATTGGCTTAACCGCAATAGCTATTCAACAGGACACATCTTCAGGTAATATGCCACCATATAAAATTTGAAGTGATTCTGTGCAGTAGTTGACAAAATATTGCACAGACATTTTTTTTAAATGACAATCACAATATCCCAACACCCAAAAAGGCCAGAAGTATGGCATGGGTTACTACACAAAAACAGGATTTCGTCCAAAGCAAAATAATTTGGTGACAGAAAAGAGCATGCTGGGTTGCTTTTATGCCATTAGATTATTTCCTACAAACCAAAATGTGGATCTTGCCATGAGAGCTCGAAGATTATCTTCTTTTATGGGAATAAATGTGAATATTCTCAGAGCTATTTAAAATATTTCGACATTTACCAGGGGTCGCGCTAACACATGTTTCTTGCGTATTTGACGCGTTTTAAAAATCGCTGACGCATTTTTACGGCGTTTATGTGTAACCCGTACGCAAAATGACATCCGCTCAAAATCGCATCTGACTCTAGATGGTGAATCCGACTTTAGAAGTCCTACGGTCCCTACACGTATAGTGGTTCTGCTACACCAAACATTGGAACAGACTATAGAAAAGTGCCACTGCTTTCACTAGTTCCAGAGGAAAGTAGGCGCAGTGCAATGTGGCGGGAAAATCACTGTATCGGCGTGATCGCCGAAAATGACTGGTTAGTGAATAAAAATGCATGTTTGTGTTGCTGGTCTTGTTTTCATTGTTTTTAGCTTAGATTTATCATTTTGTTCTTTGACGCGATTTTTTGCTTCCCTTACGCATTTTTTGGCCGACGCGTTTTCAAAAACACTAGCGCGACCCCTGATTTACTTGATCCATCTTTTCTTTACCCTCATTTTCTTTACAGGTAACTAAGAAACTATATAGCAAAAATAGCATAGGAAAAATACTAAATAGGAAATTTCATAGACTTGCACGCCAGCTTTGCAATTGACAAAATTAACACAATTTCACTCACTCGCATAGATCAGATGTCTCTCAAATTCCACATGCATATATCAAATGTCACATTTACAGCTCAACTCCCCATAATAAGGGAGATCAGTCCAACATATATTAAAAAAAACAAGCAACATATCATCAGGAGCAATGCAGTTCATTCAAAACAATTTCTTGGAAAACACCTTAAGTGAATTTTGTTGTTCACAAGATTTTTCAGCAAGTCATTTTAAAAAGGAAAGACGCTAACGAGCACAATGTTCAGTCCTGCGCATCACCACCATTCTGATCTGGTGCATCTGATGTCCAGAGGGTCAAGTTGTCTCGAAGAAGCTGCATAATGAGAGTACTGTCTTTGCAATCAGAATCTTTCATGTCGTTTAGCTCATTTATTGCGTCGTCAAAGGCCTGCTTTGCCAGCTTGCAAGCCATATCTGGTTGGTTTAGAATCTCATAATAAAACACCGAAAAATTGAGCGCAAGTCCAAGACGATTGGGATGAGTTGGCTTCATCTCTGCCTCTTCCTTATCTGCACCTTCTTGGCCATCCCTCTTTGGGTCTGCAATCCGCATAGCTTTTTCATAGGCCTCCTTGGCATCATTCTTTGGTGTACACCGCTTTTTGCCTGCTTTGGATCCTTCTTCTGGGTCATCTTCCATATACTCCGCTTTGTAACGACAATAATCTCCTTTCATTTTCCAATAGAACACTTTTTCTTCAGCACCTCCTTTTGTGTTCTCCAAAGGTGCAAGCAAAATATCAAGAAGATCAAGCACTTCGTTACACGTTTGCTCCAGTTCCTCTTCAACACGCACTCTCATCTCTTTTGACAATTTCTTGTGGTTTTCCTTGTCGGCTTTCTGCTCTATCATGCAGATCACCCGCCACGACGATCGTCTTGCCCCAACAACATTCTTGTAGGCCACTGAAAAGAGGTTACGCTGATCCATTGACAGTTTTTTCTCATTTTCAATCACTTTTTTCATGGCCTTCACCATATCATCGTACCTTTCAGCTTGCTCCGCATTTTTGGCGAATTCAATCAAACTGTCAGTGCTTTGAAGGGTGTCCATCACTTGTACTACGGTTGCCATCGTCGAATAGTAAGCCTACCAGTACAGATTAACAGTCAGCAAGCACTACACGATGTCTTCTTGATACGATTCAAATGAGTTCTACTGGTCAGCGACTAAAGTTGAGTACGAGTCAAATGGACAACAAGGGGCCTTAAGACAGCGCGTAAAAGTAGATTGTTGTCGTGCTGCAAGAGCCAATAATCTTGCGAGACCGAGGTCAAAACTGGGGTCAACTTTACCTCTTTCGCACTCGGTTTCTAATTTGCGTAGTTTTGGTTTACGAATTGCCTTTGTTACAAACTCTCCCTGTACCCTGTATTTATTCTTAATGTGAAGTGAACTTTGGGATAAATGTTAGACTAGTTACGTAAAACGTAGACACACGCACACAAAGCAGCCTCTCTTTCTCTCTGGTTTGGTGGCGTGGACACGTCCACGCCCCGCCCCCTACTTTAATTAGACTTTTGTTACAGAGACTGAGTCGGTGATTGTTTTTCTTTTACACAAGTTGCTCTTCTTCTTCTTTCTCTTCCAAACCACCATAATCAATTTGATGGTTCTGTTGGCATAAAACGTGGAGACTTCGATCAGGCAGAAACTGTAGATAAAACTAGAGCGTTAAGACGCTAGATCACCAGCCGCGCGGTAGTATTTTCGGCTGCAGTGCTTCACCTCGCAGCTGGTAACGAACCTGACCCTGACATTTGACCCATGATCTTCATTTTTGAACTGGCCTAGATATCCTAAGTACTTATCCTCATGCAACATTTGAACGTCCTAGGTTCCTCCGTTCAAACATTATCATATCAGCTGCTTTGAAACATTTCCGGCTCCAGTGACCTTGACCTTTGATCTATGACCTTATTTTTCGAACTTGGTCTAGATGCCTTTTGCACCTACCCGCAAGCAAAATTTGAGCGTCCGAAGTTCCTCCGTTCACACGTTATCGTGCCTGGCAGCATTTTCGGCTCCAGTGACCTTGATCCTTGACCTATGATTTTCATTTTCAAAATTGTTCTAGATATCCTTAGTACCTATCTGCATGCATCCTAGATCCCTCCGTTCAAACGTTATCGTGCCAGGTGCTCTGCAGCATTTTCAGCTCCAGTTACCTTGACCTTTAACCTATGACCTTCAGTGACCTTGACCGTTGACCTATTACCTTCAATTTCGTACATGGTCTAGATATCCTTAGTACCTATCTGCATGCAAATATCTGATTGAGCCTCCTAGGTTCCTCCGTTCAAACGTTATCATGCCAGGTGCTCAGCAGCCTTTTCTGCTCCAGTGACCTTAACCTTTGACCTTCATTTTCTAAGTTGGCCTAAATACCATTAGTACCTATCAGCATGCAATATTTGAGCATCATATACCCCTCGCCTACATCAAGAACAGGGGCACAGACGATGCCATTTTAACGCTGCTGCATAAGTTGTACCAGCATCTTGATAAACGGGCAGGCACCTACGCCAGAATTTTGTTTCTTGATCTCTCAAGCGCCTTCAATACCATCCAGCCTCACATTTTAATACAGAAACTGCACAACTTGATGGTCAACCCAGTGCTGATTACACGGATTTTCAGCTGTTTGACAGCATACACATTTACGTATCATGAATAAAATACAGTGCAAATATCATAGCAAGGTCAGGTCCAGCGTTTATTTATAAGAAAAACCATGTATATGTGCGTGTATGTGCGCGCGCCTGTGTGTGTGTGTGTGTGTGTGTGAGAGAGAGAGAGAGAGAGAGAGAGAGAGAGAGAGAGAGAGTGTGTGTGTTTTAAATAAACTTAAAAAGACATTGTTTTATATTTGTTCCATTCACAGTTCTCTTGGTGATTAGTCATGTCTGGTGTTCCACCCCCCCATTTGATCGCAATGCCACACTGCAAGCACAAATCAATACTTTCTACAATCACTCCATCTATCTTTTTTTTCAGGAGAAAATGCCTCCAAATGTCTGACTTGTCCGTCCTTCGGTTTCGTTACTGTAGTGTAATCATTGGCCATACTTGCACCTTACACCACCAGGTAACTAGAAACAGCTACTCTTGGTTTACAAACACCCAATCTGCGTTGAGATTCAGTGTTGTTCTTAAAAAAGAATGCGTTATTCTAAGAAAAACTTTATTTCAGTTTGCCTGTGACATAAGTGTCCCGCGCGACCCCTCTTTCTTATCTACACCCCCCCCCCCCTTTTTCAATTCTCGGGCCGGCCGCCACTTTAATTGCCATCCACCATCAAACAGACGCCGATTAAGGCATTTGTCTCTTTGAAGCCCGATCTACCTTCCCATCACGAGAAAGTGACTTCCACAGTCGGCGCCCTTTGAACCCTTCCTTTCAGGAGCACGAGAAGGATAGGAATGTCGGCATGTGATAATGATGTAACCGGCGCGTGATTGTTCTGTACTACTATACATACCACTAGGACATCATCTTGTGACGTGTCAACTGCTATAAACCAATCACAGGCTTTCATTATTTGAAAGTGAAGGCTATAATTTGAGTAGTGAGAAAAAGTTAGCCTACACATACTTTTCACACAATACCTCCAAAACGTGGCTGGAGCAACATTGCAGACTCAACCTCTCTCCCAGCCAGTCATAATAGCCCAACTAGTGAGTATTATTGATGGCTGGTGATTGAGATTTGGTTTGTTTGATCCTATTTTTGATCTAGATCCTATGTTCAATGATGAATAAGGAGTAGATAGATATGTTATTGAAAAGAAGTGGTAAACCTTCTGTTCTATTTATGTGCACTGATTATTTGTGTGTGTGTGTTTTTGACTTTAACTCTTTTGGTACCAGAACCGGATTTTATGCCTACTAACCCTTTTGTCTATTTTTAGTAGGAAGCCTGTGGGTTGCAATCTTGCACTTTATGATACCATTCCTTTCCAGGTGTTGGATGGAGAGTGATGTTGGCTTGATCACCTTTTATGTTTTACTGATCTCAGTTTGTTAACTGAAATTCAGATTATGTGTTCTTAGTGCTATTGTACAAGGGCAGCCTTCTAGCCGGTTGGGATCCACTAATTCCCTGCCGACTGAAGCCCCATTGTCTCTAAGCCATAGAGACCTACATCCACCTTCTCCTGTGATTATCAGCAGGGCATCGTGGTCAGGACGCATCATCCCTGACTCACAAGCACCAAGACGGGAACGCCGCCAAGACGACCCGCACCCAGAATCCGCGAGGAGACCACGCCTGAACCGTGCCATCCCGCGAAGCCGTAACCGGAACGACTGGGAGCTACTCTCACCTGACGAGCAAGCCCAGCCAACCCAGCACTCGCCGATCCCTACGGAGGAACTTCAGCACAGCCATGAGTTAAGTCCCCACGACAGTGCCACAAAACACTAACTGGAAACCAGGACACTTAGTGACCCTTCCCGCTTGGGGGCTAACCTTCTAGAAAGACAAAAGTCTTGTAAATCCTTTCAGATTTCATTGTTTTTTCATTCATATTTTGTTTTGGCGCCATTGAGCTGCTTTATTATTATTGTTGCATAATCTTATGCAGATTTTGTGAGTAAATAAAATACAAGTGTCAAATAATCCTGAACCATTTGGTCAGACTGATGAGAGTGGGAGTCTTGTAATTTCATGTAAAACCCTACTTCTCTCTGTCTACCATTAAGAGCAAATCAACCACTTGTATTTCTTACAATCATACGAGCCAGAACCTGGGCACAAATATAAATTTATTAGATGAAAAGGGGCCGGGAAAGTTGCTCATCTCCCATACCCTAGAGAAGTGGGCTAAAGGAAAATTTTCTACTTGAGAATTTAACACACTAAAAGTCTTCCCTAGGGACTTAGCCTTTTAACCCATTACCTCGTCACATTGCCGCAGTTTCACAGCAACTCGAACCAGTTTTTCGAACCGCGAAATTACAGCACCGGTTTACCGGTTCAAACCGGGTTTTTTCCCCCTCTACGCATAATGTCTTCACCTTTTATTGTCTTAATGTTTTATATCGTTGCACAAAAAATATCCTGTAACAAGGACAATAAAGTATTTGGAATTTGGAATAGGTTCCTTCTTTCCAACATTATTGTGCAAGGGGCTCGGCAGCATGACCTTTTTTTTTTTGCTGTTCCATCTTCTGGGCCATATAGTGGCATTGCTCCAATGTCGCTCGTTCTGAATCCCAACTCGCAGCCACACCTTCGCTCGTTCAGTGTGACAATGTGACCCACGCGACCCACTTTCTACACCCACTACACCCCCCCCCCCCCTCCCCTACTACTCGGGGCCCATCACTTTAATTGTAGTCCGGGGACTTCACAGAGTCGCAGATTCCGAGGCGGTATCTCTTTGAACCCGGTTTCCCTCCTTGTCGTCTAGCTTGTGACGCCGACAATCGCTGCCCTTTGAAGTTGTTTTGACACATGTCACGGGTTAGGCAATATCGGAATGTTAGACATGCGATAATGATGTAATATGCGCATGACTGTCGTCTCCTGACTTGTCAACGGCTAGTAACCAATGATAGGCCCTTATCGATTTAAAATCAAATGGGGATCTGAATAGTGGGAGAGAGAAAAACCCGCCTAGCATTCTCTTACTCACAAGACTACCAAAACCTGGCTGAAGCAACATTGTAGAATCAACCTCTCTTCCTGCCAGTCATATTAGCCCAACTCGTGAGTACTAGTAAATAAGGCAGGGGTGTAAAATACTTAATTGAGATTTGCTTTTGTTTGATTCTATTTTTGATCTAGATCCTATGTTCCATGAGAATAAGGAGTAGATGTGTGATTGAAAAAGAATTGGTAAACATACTGTTTTAAGTATGTGCACTTATTATGTTTGTGTGTGATTTTTTACTTTAACTCTTTTGGTACAAGAACCAGATTATATGCCTATTAGCACTTTTGTTTATTTTTAGTAGGAAATCCCTTGGTTGCAACCTTGCAACTTTTGATGACATTCCTTTCCAAGTGTTGCATTGAGAGTGGTGTTGGCTTGATCATAGACTTTGATCTAGCCGGCTACTGAATCATACCAGTTGATTCCAGTACCCCTTTAATGTTTTACTGATTTCAGTTTGGTAACTGAAATTCAGGTTACACTGTATTTGTTTTTAGTGCTATTGTACAAGGGCAGCCTTCTAGCCAGTTGGGATCCACTAATTCCCTGCCGGCTGAAGCCCCTTGTCTCTAAGCCATAGAGATCTACACCCACCTTCTCCTGTGATTTACAGCAGGGCATCGTGGTCAGGAGGCATCATCCCTGACTCACAAGCATCAAGATGGGGCCGCTGCAAAGTCGCCACCGCACCCAGAATCCGCGAGGAGACCTCGCTTGAGCCGTGCCATCCCGCGACGCCGCAACCGGAACGACTGGGAGCTACTCTACCCCAAAGAGCAAGCCTAGTCACCCCAGCACTCGCCAATCCCTACGGAGGAACTTCACACAGCTAAGTCCCTAAGACAGTGCAAAGAACAATAACTGGAACCAAGACACTGGATACTATTAGTGACCCTTCCGGCTTGGGGCCCTAACCTTCTAGAAAGACAAAAGTCTTGTAAATCCTTTCGGATTTCATTGTTTTTCATTCATATTTTGCTTATTCTTATTGCTGCATAAGCTTATGCAGATTTGTGAGTAAATAAAATATAAGTGTACAAATAATTCTGAACCCTTTGGTCAGACTGATGAGAGTGGAAGTTTTGTAATTTTCATGTAAAAACCTACTTCTCTCTGTCTGCCATTTAGAGCAAACTACCACTTGTATTTCATTCAATCATACGAGCCAGAACCCGGGCACAAATATAGATTTATTAGATGAAAAGGGGCCGGGAAAGTTGCTCACCTCCCACACCCTAGAGAAGTGGGCTAAAGGAAAATTTTCTAATTGAACATTTAACACACTAAAAGTCTTCCCTAGAGACTTCGCCTTAGCCCATTACCTCGTCACATTCAGGTCGCAGAATCCGAGATCAGCAGTCCAAATTTGAGCGTCCTAGGTCCCTCCGTTATCGTGCCAGATGTTCGGCAGCAATTGACCTTGACCTTTGACCTTCAATTTCGAACTTAGCCTAGATATCCTTAGTACATATCGCATGCAACATTTGCCAGCCACTATAGGTCCCTTCATTCAAACGTTATTGTGCCAGGTGCGCGGCAGCATTTTTGGCTCCAGTGACCTTGACCTTTGGCCTATGACCTTCATTTTGTTTAAATATATCTAAATGCTAAATCGATTACTTTCAAATAAACTCCATACCAACATTTTACTGGACTCATCAGCTTAATATGTGATATATCGCCCTACAAAATTTTAAGTGAATCAGTGCAGCGGTTCATGTGACATTGTTATAGACAAACATTCAAGGTCAAAGGTCAAGGTGATCATGGTCACCGAGGTCGACAACGCTTCACATTCCATTTGATCTAAAGCTAGTCTACCTACTTGCCAAATTTGGGGACTGTATCTGCCAGGATATAAGAGATAATTTATGGTCAAAACAAATAATTGATGATGTTCAAGGTCAAAGGTCAAGAGAGTAAAAGTAACCGCAGATACCATATCGCCTTGGGCTAATGAACCACCATGCCAAATTTGGGGACTTTAACTGCGAAACTGTGAAAGATATATGGCCAAGACAACAATTTAACGTCAAAGGGCAAGGTCATTGGTTAATTTTAATATGCAAATAAATTATTTTGAAAGCATTCATAAACATCTATGTGTATGCAAAGTTTGAACAATGTACGCCTTGTAGTTCCCGAGAAAAAGCCAACGTCAAAGTTACCACAGACACACCCGGAAAACCGAAGAAGCATGTGACCATAGACTCACTTCGTGTCGTTGACACGAGTGAGCTTAAAAGGAGGATCTGAAGTGCTCAAAAACTTTTCAAGAAAAAAATATTTGTGTGTATGTGTGGCTCAGAACCCGATTTATCATAACAATTCTTTCCGCCCATAACCAATCCATCAATTATTTTCGTGCGAAGGGGTGACAAGCGCCCACATACTGATAGGCAATCATAAATGGAACCATTTAATTTATTGCAAAATACATGACAGCATCGCTGTGAATGCATTAAAAACATTCCATCATGTTTGATACATTGTGAAACGCCCGTATGTAAAACGCACGCAGGCCAATGCGCGCGTAGACGAAAGGTGGTGGCGCACGGTCAAATCTAAATATAGACCACGGTTCATGACATGGTTTGATTGATTCGGATCCATGACACGGTTTATTTAACGGCGCACAAATACTCGTTCTCAAACTCGTCTGACCCGTACCCTCAAGGTTAACGACCATGAAGCAAAGCGGGCACCGTGTGAAAGTGAAGAGCAGCAGGAGAGTAGGCCTAGCAAAGAGCTTTCAACCCCTGCGGCATTCCTAACCCCGTCTGGGATCAAGGTCTGCGAGAGGTCAAATAAAAATAATAAAAGATGGCAAGCGCATTTACGTTTTAGCAGTAGCCTGTAGACAGAAGCATGCGCTCGCGTTCTGGTTGCTGCAATGCATCATGTAACACATTCTTACATAATTGAGTTCACACACACACACACACACACACACACACACACACACACACACCAGACTCCTTGTTGGAATTTATCCAATATTGAAGAGTAGGGTCGATTACTGTGACATAGACCTAAATTTAAATATCACGAATATCAAAATGACAGTTATTTTTTGATGTAAACGTCAACCACGAGCAACCAATCTTTTACTTATTCCAAGTTATTTGTGTTGTTGTGGGTCCAGAATAATGCTGCTCGTCTCATTTCTCGCTCCACTAGGTTCGATCATATCACTCCGGTTCTTCGTTCCCTACATTGGCTCCCAGTTCAATCACGTATTGACTACAAAATTCTCCTCCTTGTCTTCAAGTCACTGAATGATCAAGCTCCCTTATATCTTTCTGATCTTCTTCATCTCTATGTCCCAGCTCGCCAACTACGTTTGTCTTCTGATTCTCGTCTCCTTTCCCTTCCCTCCATCCGTCTCAAATCTGCTGGCCAACGTTCTTTTTCCTGTCAAGCACCATCTCTCTGGAATTCTCTGCCTTCTCCTCTCCGACACTCCAACTCAGTCTCCTCATTCAAAACCCATCTTTTTCCTGCTGCACCCTAAACATTTGATCAGTTGTCTATCGTCGTGTGCACGTGAGGGAAGATTGAATAAGAGGTTTGTGCCGCGTTTTGTGGTGTGTGTGTGTGTGTGTGTGTGTGTGTGTGTGTGTGTGTTGTGTATGTATGTTGTGTATGTGTGTGAGCATGCATGTGTGCGTCCATGTGTGTGTTTTGGTTTATGTGTGCACGCATGTGTATGTGTGTGTGTGTATGCATGTGTGTATGCATGTGTGTATGCATGTGTGTGTGTGTGTGTGTGTGTGAGAGAGAGAGAGAGAGAGAGAGAGAGAGAGAGAGAGAGAGAGAGAGAGAGAGAGAGAGAGAGAGAGAGAGAGAGAGAGTTGCTTTGTGTTTTTGTTATCTACTTGTTGATGAATAATTGATTGTAAAGTGCTTTGGGCTCATTTGAGGTAAAGCGCTATATAAATGTACTATTATTATTATTATTATTATTATTATTATTGTTGTTGCTTTGTTTTATTCTAGACGTGTCATGTTTTTACTTGCTAAGTTTTTGATTTACTAATAAATTATAATGAATTTAAAAAATATATATATTTTAACGTAAACTTTGATTTTGTTTTTACCTTGTGTTTTTATTCCTTTTTGATACGTGGTAAGATTCAACGTGGTGACAGCCTAACATGGCCTTAGTTGTCGGCAGGGCTATAATTTTAATCTTAATCTTCTTAAAGGGGCACCCTGAAATATGAGTTTTTGCAAGAAACACGTCGAGATCACCAGGAAAACACCCTTTACAGAGATCGGGACACTCACTGTGCCTTCTCTTTTCTAATGGTCGCCCGAGTTAGACCAAATTGTGTGAAAAAAAGGATCTATTTCCTTTGTTGTGAGCGAAACTCCTTGTTTACCAAAAGGAGTTTCGCTCACCACAAAGGAAATAGATCCTTTTGTTTTGCACTACAAAGAAAACAAATCTTCAACCACTCTCAGTGGCCTCCATCCACCGCGTTCAAAATGGCTTCTGTCTACGGCAACTCCGCGAAGGAGGAATCGCCGTTTTGACGGTTTGATTTATAGGAAACCAGAGCAAAGTGAGTGTTCCGATCATTGAAAAGGCTGTCTTTCTGGTGACCTCGACGTGTTTATTGCAAAAAACACATCCGTCAGGGTGCCCATTTAAATACTGGGTACATTATTATGAACATCCCCCTGTCGAAGTTTAGGGTTATTGATTTCCTAAAAGCCCCTTTAGTGTTCACATTTCATTATGGTCGATTCACTGTGTAAGATAAGAACCCATAAACAATTTTTATTGTAAAAACCCATACAGAAAACCTCTCGTTTCGATTCCATGGTACTTCTGACCTTACGGAACTGAGAAGAAAAATCGATCAAGCATGTAGGCCTACTCCGCATTGCGGTAGGCTACTTTATCGGCTCGCCAGGCATTTCACGGTGACTCATGAATGAAGGTCACGTGGTGGGAGTGGCGCGGAAAGCGAGTGTGCAGATGAGTTGCGCGAAGTGGTTTCCCTTTGTGTGAAAATTTTGTTCCGTGCAGCACAGTAGCCCAACGACCACAATTTGGCCCTACACATTTGTGACTCAGTATGCAGAATTTGAACACGCCTGTTTTTTCTCACCGAAAATAACACGGCATTGTCACAGTCATGCTTCGCGATTGATCTAGGGGCGAATCGGTACATAATCCCCCGATGTTGTTGGCCAGGGCTCTGAGAAGAACATCAACATGATAATTAAATTATCATCTTGACTTTTCCCAGTTTTATTTAGGAATTTAATAGTTTCTACTACATTGCTAGACTAGGCCTAGATCTATATTTTTTGGGGCTAGTTTTAGTTAGAGCGGAGGTCAAGTACGTAACAGAAGGATGACTGACAGTCACAATGCGGAAAGTTTAGGCCTACCGGTGTGGCGTTCTCAAAATGGATTTGTTCTGAAAATGTCTGCGCATGTGCGAAATTACTTTTTGTGTATTTGACGGTTTCAGGTTAGGCTTTGGGTCAATTTAGTGTCGAATACACCAGAAATAACTCTCTCTTTCTATATCTCTGAATACACAAAATATAAGATTTGATGGTACCTCATGATCGATTTCGCACATGCGCAGACGTGATTATGAGAACAAATTCATTTTTAGAACGCCACACCCGGATGAAAAATGACAACTTGGAGCACGCTTACGTTGGCAGGAAATTACGCCCCTTGACTGAACGCAGAAACTTTGTAAGGTTTTGTTGAAAATCATGAATGATGATGTGTTCATGCAGTCACTTGATTTTATGTCGCCCGAGCTAAATTACAATGTTTGCATTCAGGTTTAGGCCTAGACGATGCTTGCGCGGGCGCGTGTACTTTTTCTCAAAAGATACACACAGCAACACCAACAACTTTGTTCTCCTGTCAATGTTTTACCCCATGGCCGTGCCCCTAATCTCTTTTTATTTCATTTATCATTTCAGGGTTCCCAATCGTCCCGCAAAACAAGGGGTCTCAGGGACTCCTTCACTTACAGAAGGTCCTAGAGGAGGGATAGATGGTCCCAATGACATTGCGAATGCTGCAAAGAATTTTGATAGTGCATCCCTGGGACACCCTGCACATTCTCTTTAGAGGGTCCTTTAGAATTATAGTACTTCGTAGACCTCCAGATGGGGGTTCCTAGGAGCTCTGCATTTATTGGGCAGTGGAAATCAGAGAGATACACACACAGCCACTCTTACCCCATCACATGTAAATATTTTTTGGTACAGTTAAGAATATATACACCCCCACCCCCACCCCAATTTGTACTCCTAAGTTTGTGTGTGTGGATGCGCGTGTTAAAGCTGTGTGCATGTGCATTGTTATGCTGTTTGTTGCATTTTTGTAAAGGGATGTGAGCTCACAAGACTCGTGTGAAAGGGCAGAAAAGAATGTTTAGTAGTAGTAGTAGCATTACGCCTACTGTATCTTATTCTTAGTATCTTGAAAGTTGAATTGTACTTTGAAAGATCTGAAGTAAAGTAAATGTGTGTGTGTATATATTTGTAACTACAGTGGAGAACTGATAACTAAAAAATACTGGATAACTCAATAATTTTTTAGTCCCAGTATTATGCGTATAATAATCTACACTATGTTGAAAAGTCTTTTTAACTCAAAATATTGGCTATCTCAAAATAAAATTTCAGTCCCTTCAATTTTGACTTAAGCGATTTTTTCTGTATCTCAAATCGATTCACTTCTGATCCTCAGTGCCAGTCCTGCTCCACCCAGACATGAAGGCAGACACAGGCAGCATAGCATCAGTTCTCTGCAGTCTTTGACCCATCAGCCCGCAGTCTGCAGAGATGGTGGCTTACCCGCTGAGCCACGTGTTGCCGCCGCGGGTGGTGCTGGTCATTGGCTGCCACTGGGCCGTGGCCATTTCGCTGATTTTCGTAAACAAGCGGCTCTTGTCTGTGCAATATGCTGGTGAGTTCGGCGATATTCACATTTCTGCCCGCCAAGAACAATAATCTGTTGACTGATGAAAAAGCAATGGGCTATGTTCTTTTGTTACAAATTATCGTTCTTGGCGGGCGTAATTGTGAATAATAGCCGTGAGTTGTGGATAGGCTTATGTTTTCCAAGTTCTATACATTGCAACCTCTCTCTCTCTCTCTCTCTCTCTCTCTCTCTCTCTCTCTCTCTCTCTCTCTCTCTCTCTCTCTCTCTCTCTCTCTCTCTCTCTCTCTTTCTGCCTCTCTGTCTGTCTCTCTGTTATTGTGTGTTAAATATGCTAGTGAGCAGTAGGCTCTTGTTTTCCCAGTTCTGTACATTGCAGCCTTTTTTTCTCTCTCTCTTTTCTGTCCAATGGTGAGTTTGCAAGTTTTGTTGTTTGTTTTTTAGCTTAAGTGTAAGAACAGGAGTAGGATACCTTATCATGGCTTATAGCTGGACAGTGGAATTTTGGGTATCTGTTATACATATTGTGTGTGTGTGAAAGCAAAATATGTTCCAGTTGGGCCCATGTTCCACTTGGGACTTTGTAGTTTTCCTCAGGACTCTGCCACTTTCAGTTTCAGGAATTTTACATGCAATCTTTATTCTCTTTCATGATTTTCAGGAAATGAAGGATTGATGCTGTCACAGACAGCGGTCCAGGTGGATAGAGTAGCTTGCTGTGCTCTTAAGTGTAAGGTCAGGTGTCCATATCGATTAATCTATTCCATGGTACCTGATAAAGACTAACTAAAAGAGTAAAAGACCCTACCATTTTTATCATATCTCAGGCCTGACAGTGATAGGCTGCAGTTGTGAATCAATGATAGTAACGTGCTTACATGTCTGACTGACTGATACTGAGGCTAAATGCTGAATAAGTGTCCATATCTATCTGTCTATCTCTGTCTGTCTGTTTATCTTTCTGTACATGTCTGGCTGTCTGTCTATCTGTATCTTTGTCTGTCTCCCCATCAATCTACCAGTATCAATCTATCATTCTATGATAATAATTTTCAGATCAAGACCTGACCATTTTCATTGCCTGGGCTCAGTGTCTCTTCTCGGTGCTCACGGTGGCAGTAGGCGCCTTCGTTAAACGCTACCTCCGACCCCGCTCTTCCCCGACCTTCGACATCCCTTTCGCGACCTTCGTGCACACGGACGTCCTTTACATGACCTTCACCTTCATCGGCATCCTGGTGCTCAACAACCTGCTGTTGAAGAACATCGGGGTGGATTTCTATCAGATGGCGCGCTCTTCAACGCTGGTGTTCACGGTCATCTTCACCCGCATCATCCTGGGCGTGCGTGTGTCCGTCAACGTGATCTTCTCCTGCACGCTGATCCTCATAGGCTTCATGGTGAGCGTCGACCAGGAGATGCTCCTCACCAGCCTCTCATGGACCAGCGTCTTCTACGGGCTTTCTGCCAGCATGGCCGCGGCACTCAACGGGATCTTCATCAAGCGCGTCGACAAGCACATGCGAGGCAACGCGCTGAATCTGTCGCTGGTCAACAGCATCAACACTGTCGTGATCCTCTTCCCGCTCATGCTCAGCACCGGTCAGCTTCGTTCAGCGATCGTCTCCCCCTCCCCCTCCCCTTCCTCTGCATCAACGGCCCTCTGGTGGCAGCTGGTGGTGACAGGGGTGTTGCGGTTGTTGGTGGGCTGGACGACCGTGAAGGTCATCAGCTTAACTTCGCCCGTGACCCACCATATGAGCATCAACGCCAAGTCTCTTCTGCAGACGTTCATCGCGGTGTTTCTGCAGGATGAGGGCAAGACTCTGGCGTGGTGGGTGGGGAATTTCCTGGTGGTGTTGGGCATTTTGAACTACGGTTTGTCGAAGTCGAAGAGGTCGGATCTGTGTTCAGCGGGCTCCAACGCTGGAGTGGTGCGTAGTTCGTTTGTTATTTCTAGAAATAGCAATGTGTTGCCGGTTTAGAATTAGAGTTATATGATGTTAAGAATTATATAATGCTATCTTCTGTTATCTGGATGTTGATAATATCAGTCATATTACAAGATTTTGTTAGTTGTTTTTTTATTGTTGTTTTTTCCCCAGTTGTTTTTGTTTTAATTGACCTTTTAAAAAAAATACAAATCTGGTTGATTGTTAAACTGCAAATAACATTGAAAAAGCTTTGTTTATATAATTAATTATTTCAAAAGAAAAACAGCTTCAGATTCTCCTGATTTTTTTTTTCTTCAAATATTTTTGTGCTTGGTAGAAGGAAACGTACCCATGTATTAAAATTGGTATACATATGTACTAACATTCATAATGTTGATTGCTGTTACTATATATATAAATAATAAAAAGTAGTTGGTGGTGTTATGTAAGCGCGTAGAGCTTAAAGGTATGCACTATATATAGAGAGAAATCCTAATGTGTGATATTAAACAAAAATATATTTTAGTTCTGATTACAGATGTTTGTGAATGTATTAATCGTTTTTGTTTCTCCAATTTGTGATATTATTTCGATTTAGTTTATATAGCAGATTTTTTTTTCTGAATCATGTGTCTTCCACTGTGATCTAGTATTAATGATAATTTCAATTTGTTTGTAAATCGTAAAGGTGTAAGCTGGGAGTAAAAATGTGAGATCACACAGGTAATGATATTTTTTATTTGTTTTCTGTTGTGGGTTTTATTTGTTTGTTTCCTACATTGTTCACTTGAATATGTTAAAGGTTCACAAGTGCATTGATTCTATTTTTCACACTGGCAATAATATTTTTTATTTGTTTTCTGTTGTGTTTGTGGTTTTTTCTACATGGTTCACTTGAACACTTTTCTCCATACTCACACCCCCTGCCCCATCCTTTACCCTTTTTATAAAATATATACAAGTTTCCTCTTTTGTTTGTATTCCTTTCTTTTCCTCCTTTTTCCCCCTTTCTTTGCTTTCCAGACATCCATTACAGGTGTTTCTACACAGGTAGCTGTTTGTGTGGAAGTTAAGTTGCCTCCCTTTGCCCGCTTCAGGTACAGTTTTCTAAGCACTCTGGCAATCCTTTTTTTTTTTTACAGGCTTGATCAATCAAACGATTGACAAACCGTTACCGTAGTTGACCGTTATAGCCTGAAGTTAGGCCAATGGCATAGTGAGAACTGTATATTAGAATCACGGTGCAATTTATTTTGGTGAATAACTGACTCGCAAACTTGGAGGCATTTACTGTGGCTTTTAAAGCTGCAAAGAGGATTGGTTGTTGGCCTTTGAGGACCTTCCAGAAACCCTAAAGTCCTTTCGGCCAAGAGAGTGGAGGCGTACCCTGGGCAAGGTTTCTTCACTTGTAAACACATTCCAGCCCAGCCAGCCAGAATAGCTGTCACCTCCCATGCAGTCTGGAAGTCATGGTCATATGGTCCCCCGTCCTTAAAGCTCCGCTCTCTTTCTCTTCTCTCTCTTGCCATTTGGTCTGTTTCTGCTGTATTCCATTTATGTCATCCGTGTGTGTTCGCTTTGTATTGCGTTTTTGTTTGAATGCGTTATGAATGCTAACGTGTGTGTGCTTTGATTTGATTTCTATCAAGATTCAGCGCCGTATAAATTCTGTATGTTGTTGTTGTTGTTGTATGTGACTGACTGGTACTTGGGAAGGTTTCCCCGCTATCTTGACAGGGGAATTGTTTTTTTATTTGTGTTTAATTATTGTATATTAATATTATCCGCTTTACTTGCCAGGCTTTACTTTCGTGAATACTTTTTATTTTTTCTCTCTCTTCTTTGTTGTTGATTCTTTTCCTGTAGGTAGAAAGTCATTCTGTTTTGAATGGTCATAGCTTATAACAGTATTCAATGCATTTAACCAGGCTTTTTTTTTATAATGCTGGCAGCTTAAGACAATACCAAAATTGCTCACATAATTAGCCGCCTGTTGTGCAGTTTTTTTGTGGGGTTTTTTTGCCATTGTATTTTTTTTTTTCTTAAATGAAGAATGAAAACTGTTTTGTTTTCCTGTGCATGTGTTTGTGTGTAACAACCTACTTAATGAATCAGAATAGTTATGAGTATTTCATGCCCCGTTAACCCCTTAACTGCCAGAGAAAATTGAAAGACAAAATAATTGTACAAATCATGACATCATGAAAAAGACAACTGATAGAGCCAATCTCGCAAAATGGTCTGGCGATAAGAGCCAGCATATCAGGGTTATTCCTCTTCATCTGATGACATCATCAGTGATGTCATCAGGTCGGTAGGTGATATGTTGATGGCAGTCAAGGGGTTAACTGCCAGAGAAAATTGAAAGACAAAATAATTGTGCAAATCATGACATGAAAAAGACAACTGATAGAGCCAATCTGGCAAAATGGTCTGGGGATATAACCCTCTTGACTGCAAGAGCAAAAACCAGAATATCAGAGTTATTCCTCTTCATCTGATGACGTCATCAGTGATCTCATCAAGTCAGTAGGTGATTCGTTTATGGCAGTCAAGGAGTTAATTCCAAGTGAATGGATTAAATGATCAGCATTCTTTTCAAGATTTTTGTTTGTTTGTTGGGCATATTCTTTGGGGCGTGATCATTCCGTTCATTATTTTATATATTTTGCCTTATTAGGGGAAAATGTAAATCTACGTTGGAGTGTGATACATCAGTTTTTAATGGATTGATTCCTTGCGTTATAATTATCCCCATAATGTGATGACTTAGAGAATCTGTTTGACATGTTCTTCTTCTTCTCCTTTTTCGTTTTCGTTGATCGCTCAAACAATTTCCCATCATATGATGCGTCATGCTACCATTATGCGTCTAACTAAGCAATAAAGTTAGGCCCAGCAAGGCTGAAGAACATCTTTCAAAAAGTTTTTAGAAAAGAGGTAGGAGAATGGACCAATAAGGCAGAAAGATAGTACAGTGGAACCTCCCTTATAAGACCTCCCATTATAAGACTCCCTCCCATATAAGACCTACTTCTCTTGCCCTTCTTTGTAAATATTAAAATTACCTCCCTTATAAGACCTCATTTTGGATTATTTTTGAAGGTCTTATAAATATAAGGGAGGCTCCATCGTAGATGTCAGTAAACAAGGGAAAAGGCAGAGTCAAAGAGTAACAGATTTTAGGAATTTACAAGCACAGAACTTCCAGAAGGTGGGGGAACTATTTGTGCAAAAGACTCCCCCACCCCCAGTATCCTCATGGGGGGTTCAACATGTTCAAGGAAACAATAGGTTAACGAGGCTTCTGGTGGCCCAACGAAAGATGACTCTACCGGCTTATTTTCCTTCTCTTTGTTAAATAAAAGGTAAGATCTATTTTTGCCGCTCGCGGGCGAGAAAGAATGAGAGTTTGTTGTTGCTAAAAAGCTGTCTTCAAATGGAACGACACCTGGTGGCAAGGGCTAAGGACCTTAACTCCACTTAAGCAGCTCATTGACTGAGTGATGGTGGATGGATTGACTGGATTGATTAATCGATCAATAGGAATTGTTCGGAAATAATTAAGGGGAGTAATTTCATGGTGTGTAGGAGTTATCTTGCCTATTTCAATCGGTCAAACAGGGGAAGTTACTCTGCCATCAGGTATATCCCCAGCCCTCGCTTCTTGTGTTTGAGGAGACACACAGCATGTAGAACGCTGTGCGTCATTCCGAAATTGATGTAATTTATATTTTTACGTCACAGTTTGCAAGTACTATCACTTTGTAGCAACTGGTCACCCCTTATTTTTCTACAAAATGTTTGCAAGTCGCTGACTCGCATCTTGCGGTTTCAAGCTTCGACGCCATTGTTGCATTGTTGCTATGGTATTTGACCGAGTAATGGAGGTAAACAACTCTAATTTTGACGAAGTGCTCTCCCCTATTTTTTTCCGAATATTGTCTATTGACTGATTAGTTTCATTGACCGATCAGCTGATTTGTCCTGTTTACCGTATTTTACGGACTATAAGGCGATACTTTTTTCCTAGACTGAGACCCCTGCGCCTTATAATGTGACTGATAAAATAGTAAGAAACTATAGTAACAAAATCTGAATTTTGTGGTTTTTTAAAAAAATAATAATAAATTGGGTAGTCCGTAAAATACAGTAATTGATTAGTTTTATCCTGTGGTGATCCTTTGTGATAACATTTGTATGTGATACATTCCACTGCAGTGTGAATGTCATAACTGTTAAGATGAAGAAAAGGTTTGAGTTGTAGCTCGGTGTTAGCATGGGTGTAACTTTTTTTCCTTTTTCACAAGGATTTCCCTTTTTTTTAAAATAGATTTTGCCTGAAAAGGAAGGGTTTTTTTCATTCGTTAAAAAAAATCTTTGTGCATCTACTGTATTTTTCAAACATTAGAAAATAAACGTTTGTATAAATTGTGCTTTCAAATAAAAACTTTAAACTTTGTCTTGGAATGGCAGGAGATTTCCATGGTGTCATAATCAGATCGCCATCATTATCATTGTTGAACTGGAGTTGAAATGTTCGCCAAGTTTCCAGAAACCGCTTATTGAACATCGCCTAAGCTGTATTACAGCATGTTAATTTAATAATAATGTTGATTTATACTGTGCCTATTCTCTAAGTTAAGGTTATAAGCGCTTTACATATCTAGCACACATATGTACAACTGACGATTTATTTGCATAACATTATTTCCTTATCCAAAAATCCTGACAAGACTTTTTTTTTATTACTGTTTTTGTTACTTTATTGTTACCAACTTAGCTAAATATGGTTAATTTTTAAGAAATGGTCAAACTGTAATAATATTTAATGTTATTGATCTGGGACGGTATTCATGTCGAGATAGCATGAGACTTAGCATGATGCTAACTTAGAAGCTCTTCCAATGTCCTATAGGATTTAATAGGACTTTTGGAAGAGCTTCTAAGTTAGCATCATGCTAAGTCTCATGCTATCTCGACATGAATACCGTCCCTGTAAAACTTCCTTTTTTATAAACCAAGCAAACATTCCTTTCAAGGGGAAAAAACATAGCATTTTCCCCAGGGCTGTGTTAATACAAGGTACAAGTGCAGATTCAATAGAAGAATGATCTTTAATTAAGTAATCCTTTGTTTGCTTGTCCATGTGTTTTGTTTGTTGGCTTGCATGTTCAAGCTCTTGTTTTTTGTAGTATTTTATATTTTAAGTCGGAGCTTTATGAATAACACCAAGTCCAACGAAAAATGAATGTCAACATGCTTGTAAGATCATTTGTCTCGTTTCAGATTGCGTTCACTCTGTGCTGGCATGGTGCATTTTTAAAGGGGCACCCTGACGGGTGAGGTTTTGCAAGAAACACGTCGAGATCACCAGGAAAACACCCTTTACAGAGATCGCAACACTCACTTTGCTCTGGTTTCCCATAAATCAAATCAGCGATTCCTCCTTGGCGGAGGTGCTGGAAGTCAGATTTTGTCAGTGAAAGAGAAGGCATGTGCCTTCTCTTTTCTAATGGCCGCCTGAGTCGCTTAGACCAAATCACAAAATTTCCACAATACAAGCATTTTTTTACAGTTTACCAAAAGGAGTTTTCCCCAAAGACTGTATAGGGGAAGATAAGCATCCGGTCTCTTTTCCCTATATGAGTAGTGAGGACAGAAACACTGGTTATGTCCCTTTTAAACAGGACACATTTTACATGGCGATAGGCCAGTTGAATTCTCCATTCAAGTTCCAGTCTGAGTTTTGGGATAGCCGTCACTGTGAATGGTGTACTGTCGACACTAACGATAACTCTATCAGCCCGGTTCGCCGAGCTCTTAAGTAATCCATCTTACCCTTTTAGAATATCTTTGGTTTCGCTCACAACAAAGGAAATAGCTCCAATTTTTTTTTTATTGCACTACAAAGAAGAAAAAGCTTCAACCACTCGAGTGGCCTCCACCCACCCCGTCCAAAATGGCTTCTCTCTCCGGCAACTCCGCCAAGGAGGAATCTCCAATTTTACGGTTTGATTTCTAGGAAACCAGAGCAAAATGAGTGTTGCGATCTCTGTACATGGTGTTTTCCTGGTGATCTCGACGTGTTTTTAGCAAAAAAACACATCCGTCAGGGTGCCCCTTTAAAGGAAGGCCTGACAATCTTGTACTTTATTAGTCACCCAGTGACCCTCCTCATGTGTATGACCCTCAGTCTCCAGGGTTCACACGGTCTTTGAAAGTCTTTCAAAATTGGCTTTAGTCTGTGAAAATCGTGAAATGGTTTGTGAGAAAGTCATTGATGCCTAAAAGAAAAGTCATTGACACCATAAAATATGTTGGTTTTCTTCCAGAATTCATAAAGAAGCAATTTAATTTCTCTTATTTTCCATCAAGCAGATGTCCTCAATTTGCTGAGAATTACTTCCCTTCACTATATCCGGGTCTTTTGGCTACAGCGGTGCAGCTTGATCGATCATGATCAAATTCAAAGCAATTCTTCATCATTGCATGTTGTGAGAGGTCTTTGAAAATAGGATAACGGGTCTTTGAAAAGGTCTTTGAAAGTTTGTGAATTTTGATATGCAAAATCTGTGTGAACCCTCTAAGTCTGCTTCTTTCAGTTTTATGAAAATAATCCAGTGATCGCGTTTACTGGTAATTATCAGTAAAATACTGATTGTAAAACCAAAATACTGAGAGAGAAAAAGTGAAAAACCAAAATACTGAAACAAAATTGACCTGTCAGTTCCAGGGACCAAATTTTTTCCTAGGACTGGTAACTTGTTTAACATGTGCTTTGATATTGTGGTTTTCACTGGTTTTTGTTTCTCTGGGACTGGTTTTGATCAGTTGTTCGGGGGGCATTATCGCTGATGGGACTGGTTTTCAAATTTCCAAGCGCAATCACTGATTATCCTAGGCGTATCCTAATCCTATCCCTTTTCTAAAAATGGCAGAATGCTGCTTCTCTGTTCTCAGTAAAAAAAATTCAGTGCGAAAATTTGAGGGTGTGTGTGACTAAAGTACAAGATAGCCGAAGGCCGCAATGACCTTACTATGCAATGTCAACGAGCACTTTTTCTTTGGGTGTATGTAACTCTGTATAGTAGTGATTACAATGGAAAACGTCCCATGACTTGTGCCATTCATACACACAATGTACCTGCACATAGTGTTGGATCTCAGCTAGAGTGTTGTCTTGTTCTTGTGCGGAGTACTTGAGGTTTTATGAGTGTACACTTATACTACAGTTATTACTTTCTACCTACGTCTCTTTTTAGAAATTCTCTGTTGACTCCCTCTCATTTTGTTACTTTCTTGAACTCCCCCTCCCACACCTTCCTCCTTGCTTTTGTCACCCCACTCCCATTTTCTCCTTGTCCCAGTGTAGTCCGTTGTTGGTGTTTTCTTTTACCTTTTCTTTCTTTCTTACTTCTTCGTCTTATATATATGTTACAGTAAATTCATCAAATCAGGAAATTTATAAATTTACTGATTTGATTAATTTACTGTAACATATATATATATATATATTTTTTTTTTTAATCTTGTCTACAATGTTTCTACCTTTGTGTTCCATTCTCCTGTTGCTGTTTTTGTTTGTTTGGTTGGTTATTGTTCTGAACTCTCTTTAGCCCTTTCACTGCCAGACATCTTTGAGCCAAAAATTTCCATTAGACTTACTTGGCTACTGAAAAGATTTTGTCTGCAATATTGCTGGATTTCTCTGTAACACATTTAGAATAGGGTCCCCCCCGTGGGGATACTGGGGGTTCTTTTGTATAAATAGTTCCCCCACCTTCTGGAAGTTCTGTGCTTGTAACTTCCTCTAATCTGTCACTCCCTTTGACTCTGCCTTTTCCCTTTGCTTACTGTCATCTACTATCTTTCTGCCTTACCAGTCCATTCTCCTGCCTTTTTTCACTAAACACTTTCAAAAAAGATTTCCTCCAGCCGAAGTCGGACTTGCTGGGCCTAACTATTTATTAGTTGGGTGCATAACGGCAGCATGACGCATCTGCGCTCATAATTGACAGGAAACTGTCTGAGCGATCGAAGAAGAAGAAGAAGAAGAATAGGGTCAATCCTTACTACCCAAATTTAGGAACACAATATCATTGAATAATAGACCCTGATTTCAAGAGTTTAATGACATGGGTGTTAAATCATTTTGGTGCAAAAATGCGACATTGGCGGTGAAAGGGTTAATTATTATTATCCACATTTATGTGGGTTTTTTTATCCTGGGTAGTGTTCATGGCATGCCGGGTATTTTGTTTATTTGATTATTTATTTTTTAATACTGTTATTAGTAATAGTAGTGATGGTAGTAGTATGTTTGGTGTGTTGGTGGTGGTGATATTGGTAGTAACTGAGAAAGAGCGTCAGAACGATGCTCATTCAAAACTGTTAGCGGCTTTATACTTGTCTTTTTCAGAGAATTACGGTAATGTCTTTTTCAAAGAAATATTTATCACTTCTGCTGCAGAGGTTGGGTTTTGCTGATTTTGTTTTTTGTTATGTATTAGTATTTCTGTGAATAAGAACTTGTTGATACAGTCAAACCTCTATTTTAAGACTTTCAAAAAGTCAGGAAAACCCGGTCTTAAATTGGAGGGAGTCTTATACAGGAGGTCATTTTCATAGGAAAAGTTCAGCATCCGTTCCCAAAACGTCGGTCTTAAATGAGAGGAGGTCTTTTAACGGAGGGTCTTATAACAGAGGTTTGACTGTATGCATTATTTATACTCCCAACAAACGAAACGCCCCTATTTTCTTCACAAGCCTGTAAGACAGAGATAACTCAAACAAATCATTTTATTTCTTGTAAATGTTAATTCGATTATTAAACAAAAGTTTAAAATTGTATTACATTCAAATGATTCATTTGCCAGTCAGTCTGGGTTGAAAAAAACAGCAGTAGCCAGTCGAAAATTCCCCAAATGTATTTTCTTTTGGTTCTTTTCTTTTGTTTATTTTGGATTCCGAGTAAAAAAAACTAAATATACCATACATTAACTTAAAGCCGGAATTCCATATACGCGATTTTAAAGGTGAAAATCGATGGCGATAATCGCCTGCAATTAAATTTTATCGCCACCAAGTCATTCTGTACACCCATAAGCGCTATAATCGTGAGCAGTCAGTCGAAAATTGCTCGCGATTTTATTTTATCGCCTGGTGGAGTGAACAAATATTTGTGTCGCCGTTGAAAATAGTCTAAAAATGGACGGAACTAAAACATCACTCTATTTTTTCAGCGAGCATGGCTTCCAAAAGCGTGGAGAAACTTGTGGTACTTGTGAAAAATGTTGCTTGCAATTCCGTAGGCGCGATCAGGTTTTTTAGCGAGATGTTTGAATAGCGCCATTGAAAATCGCCGGCGATTTTAGCGTCAATGAAATTGCAAGCAACTTTTTTCATTTTGAGAGCTTAAAAAGTTACTAAAGAAAACAGTGCATATAAATAATGTAACCATGGCATACTATGTTTGCTGTAAACTATACCTCTGTGTGTGTGTCTGTGTGTGTGTGTGTGTATTTTTATGTATTCTGACATTGTGTGGACAAATCAGAAAGTGCATTTACAATACAATTTTTCTTTCAAGTTTTTTCGTGGCTGTTTTTTTGTACGCTAGTCTGTCGTTTCCGACAATGACTGCCAGATAGCAGAGGGGGCAGATACTATTCTGGTGGGCTGGGTGAGAATTTGTTTATGTTTATTTCCCTTTAAATTCCTTTTCCTTTTCTTTTTTTTTGGGCAGCCATGAGCGTCTGTAAGCTAAAGCCAGCTTTCCAGTAACCCAATTTGTGTTTCCAATTTGTTTTTGATTCAGAGTTGAAATATGAACTCTTTAGCTGGTGGAAGTAAGAACTATGGTAAACTAAAACAGATTTATCCAATCTTTAAAGTATTGGTAAACTATTACTTATGATCTTGGCGACTGATGCATTCCTAATATATTATGAAATACCCAGCAGCATTGAGTATTAGAAGAGGTCTGCACAGCACATTAATTCCCCACATTCTGAGTGCTTTTACTCCAGAAGGAAGCCGTCTCTTAATCGCCTAGAAAATGAGATTTTTCATTTTCGTAATTATTTGAGACGGCTAAAAATTTCCAGCTGGTATTGATAGTATGATGTTTAAGAAGTATTATAGTAAAAAAAATCACTACTTATATCCCGATCAACATGAAGATATAACCGTTTAAAGATATAATTTTACGTACATTCTGTTTTTAAATGGATGTATCTTTGTATTGATCAGGATATAAGTGGTGATATTTTACTATGATACTTCTTAAACATCATACTGTCAATACCAGTTGGATTTTTTTAGCCGTCTCAAATAATTAAGAAAATGAAAAATCTCATTTTCTAGGCGATTTAGAGACGGTTTACTTCTGGACTATTTTAGTTTTCGACAGAGAGCTATTTGTTTGAGGCAAATCTTCTTCTCATTGATTGTGGTTAGGGATAGAAAATGACCTGACAAGTGGCATACCACCATAAAACAATGTAAGCTTAATGGATAAAACACCCTTTCACCGCCACATTGCAGCACAATGGTTTAACACCCATGTTACTAAATAGCATCAAATCACGGCCTGTTATCTGAAGACCCTATTTCCATAATTTTTGGGGGTAAGGATAGGCCTAATTTTATACATCAGAGAAATTCGCAACAACAACAATTTTCTCTACCCAAGTAAGTTTAACAGTATTTTTGGCTGATTTTAAAATTGGTGTATGCTGGTGATGAGTGTTTAACAAAAGGCATGAACTAAATGGAGTCAAAACCGGGTGCGGTGTCTGGTCAGTCGTTTCCAATCACTTTTATAATTTTGTTTGCACTACCTCTCGTAGGCGACAGAGAGGGAATGGAGGAGGGAGGTAGTTATGGACACATTTCAAGTTAGTTAATATTTTAAACAAAAGTAGTAATAGTAAAAGTGACTGGCTTTTTATATACATGTAAGTATTTGAAATTCTACTAAAAATATGTGCATTTGATTTTTTTTATATAAATGAATTTAAAATGCAGATTATTTTTTTAGTAACCACTTACTGTGTTCAAGTATTTCGATTTGACAAGAATTAAAAGTTCACCACAAATACTGTAAGAGATAGAGTAGATTCTTTTGTAAGTTATTTGAAAAATCTTAAATAAGAATTAGTGTGTATCTAATTTGTGTGTGTGTGTGTGTATATATGTGTGTGTGTGTGTGTGTGTGTGTGTTTCTTGTGTTCATTGATATTCCTGTAATGTGTGTGTGTGTGTGTGTAAGTTATTTGAAAAATCTTGTGTTCATTTGTGTGTGTGTGTGTATATTCAAGATATTCCTGTAATGCATTTTAATGCAATTACCATTCTAGCATGTAGGAGATAGAGTAGATTCTTTTGTAAGTTATTTGAAAAATCTTAAATAAGAATTAGTGTGTATCTAATTTGTGTGTGTGTGTGTATATATGTGTGTGTGTGTGTGTGTGTTTCTTGTGTTCATTGATATTCCTGTAATGCATGTTAGAGTCGCCGCTCGTAATCCAATGGGTTTGCAAGTGCGCTGGTTCGAACCCAGCTCCGTTCGTGGTGTTGTGTCCTTGGGAAAAATACTTTACTCCTATTTCCTGGTCCTTCGGATGAGACAACAAACAGAGGTCCCGTGTGCAAAAGCACGCACAAGATCTTACGCACACGTTAAAGCCCATTCCACTATTCGGTAGGAGTAGGCCGTGTTGTGCCGGTGGAATGGATGACACAAACTCACAAAGCATGCATCCTGTGCGCCAATAGCAGTCTAAACGAAGACTTTGGGTGTGGGGCAGGATAAACATCCCCAATCGGGAAGAAGAAGAAGAATCACCTCATTTGTTGAGTTATGCGCTGTTGTGGCAATCTTTTTTGTGTTTGTTAATGTGTAGATATGATGCGATAGTGCAAATGTTAGTATGATATACAATGGGTTGTGCAAGAAAGAGTTGTTTGGGGGGTGTATGTTGCTCTTGTCACTTCCCTATCCTTTTTTACTGTTTTTTTTATAACCTGGATCCGATAAATAGAGTAGAGTGGCTCAACGTTTCCAGCACTGTGTGGACTTATGTGCTATAGGGTGCAATGATGGAGGTGTCATGTTATGAATTGTACTGTATGTTTTGTTGTTTACAGGTTGTTGGACGTTGGTAAGATACATTGATGAGTGTTTTGTAATAAGTGGTCGAACTTTACGCGGTGACAGTCTTGAGATGACCATAGCTGTTGACGGGACTATAAAGGAAAAAATAAAATAAAACTTTTTTCAATCTTTGAAACTTCTAAAAACCTTGAGGGTCGAATGGGTATCATTATTATTTTATCATTATAATTATTGTTGATGGTGATGATGATTTGGGATGTTTGCGTTTTTCATGTTATAAAGTAAGATTTTTCTATGCTGCATATAAAAAAATTGGTTTGTTTTTACGTAGCGGTTATTTGATTACTATAAAAAGTGGGAAATCTTGTGTATTAGATTTGTTTTTTCTATAGCCATGTTTTTATTGTTGCTGCGGTTGTTCATTTATATTTACTGCTGATATGCAAACCCCAATTTGACTTGCTTTGTATCGAATAGATTTTTTTTTATATGACAAAGATTGTGTGTATGTGCGCGTGTGTGTGCATGTGCTTCTTTTCTGCAATCATGCTCACACACATGCTTTTGTAATTTGAAGAGCAATTTGACTTGTACAACTTACAGATTCTTAATTGTTAAACCATTAATAATGATCTCATGAAACTTCTTTCGTCTTTTGAAAAATATTATTTTTGCACAGTCACATGAACATGTTTGTTATTTGTGTGTTTCTCATTACATAATTGTTTATGAGTTATTTTTGTGTGTGTGTTTCTTTTGAGTACATAAACAGAAGACACAGAAAATGATCTTTACTCAGTTCTGTGTATATATGTGAGTGGATGGGTACTTTACCTATCAAAATGTTTCTTTTTATTTTACTTTATTTATCTAAGAAAACAAGGAGGGAAAAGGTTAAATGTATTATTTCCTGAAATGTTGTGACAGTGGTGCGCTGAAATCAGTATTCTAATGAGTACCATCTTTGCTACATTGTAAAGTCTTTGAAATAAAGACGAAAACTTGGTTTAGTTCAGCTGAGCTTTGGTTTTTTGCTTGTTTGGGTTTGTTTGTTTTTTCTTGTCATCATTGCTACAGTTAGAATAAGACCTGGTAATAACTTATAAGTACAAAAACGTACAAATCATCTTTTGTTCTTCTGGATATGTAAACTTTGTATCAATACCAATGAATAAAAGTACATGTTAAGATAAGGCATACAAACTTGTTTAACATGCCATACTTTTATATGTTTAATTTCAGTATGAGACAGTTGCTATTTGCTGTTTTTATCTCCTACATTTTGTTATTGCTGTCATTGTAGTTTTGGTTTGAAGTCTGTTTGATAAGAGTGGACATGCAAGAAGAAAGGAACATATCGTCGGTGAAATTCAAAAACCCTGTATCTCGATTTTTGGGTTTTTTGAGTTAGTTACAAAGTCAGCTCTCTAATTTTTCCCGCCACCTTCCACCAAAAGCTTGTATAACGACTTTCTATCTGGGGTAAATGAGGTTGTGAAAATAGAAGAAAAACTCGTAAGTCCCAAATTCAGATCTTGTTAAGGACAGAAACCTCATAGCTTCGTTCTTTTCAAGTCTAAAATATTTTTTTTTAAATAATGATTTTAACGAAATGCAGGACTAAACTCGCAATGGTTTGAACAACATATTCATCATAGTTAATCAATTGTGGTCAACACGGTTAATTTTTAAAACTTTTTGTTTCCATTTTTCTCTAAACTATCAAAATTGAGATACGAGGTTTTTGAATTTCACTGACGATATTGTGGGGCAAAACAGATAACCAGTGTGTTTGTATACCAGTGTGTATTCATGTGTTTCTGAATGCTCTCAGTTCAAATGTGTGCGTGCTGCATGTATTTAAGGTCTCTGTGCACATTCACACTATTCACAAAATACCTCTATTTCCCCATGGCAACACAGTGTTAGGCCACTCATAATATGACTGTGTTGCCATGGGGAAATAGTGATATTTTGTGAATGGTATTAACGTCTACACAGACCTTTCGTAATAAATTACTCAATAATGGTCGATTTTGAAGTGGGATTACCAAAATATGGTTGAGAAATGCTTATAAATTATAATCAAGTGGGTTATAATCTGTGATAAAAAAAAAAAATTATAATGCATTTGGGCCAAGCAGTAGACTTGGGATGCTTTGCACAATTTTAATAAAAATTGGTTTAAAAAGAAAAGAAAAAGAGGTGCCCATGTTGTGTATGATGGCTGTTTGCACTTTGGACAAAGTTATTGTTTAAACACACACACACACACACACACACACACACACACACACACCGCCCTCATTTCTACATGGGTACAACTACACAAAATGAAAAAACCCTGAAAGGCCGGGGTCCAGGGGTAACGTCCCCCTGCAGCTGAAGCAAAAATTGATTGATGAAGGTATTTTAGTTTGCTTTTTCCACAATTTATACAAACAATTATTTTAAAGTGTTTGAAAAATACAGTAGACACACAAAGATCTTGTTTGACAAATTTTTAAAAAGGAACTTCTGGTAACATTCAAAAACAGGAAATCCGTCCGCTTATTTCTTATGGGGAGTGAATGGGGTTTCCGTACGGAAAAGTTGCACCCATGTTTCTACGACTCAATCTCAGAGTCTGGTTCTTTCAATTTCTTGACAATAACCCTGGGTTGACCCTAACCCAGGACAATCTTTTCCAGAGAACGGCAGAATGGCTTCTCAGTGAACATTTTGAATGCAAAATATTTTGATGGGGGTTGTCTAGACTACAACTTAGCTGCACTTTGTTCTTCTCACATTGTTACGGTGTCCGGACTTTTCCCACCGGGACTTTTCCTGCCAGACTTTTCCCACCCAGGCTTTTCCTACCAGACTTTTCCCACCCGGACTTCCCCATCCGGGCTTTTCCTACCGGACTTTTCCCACCCTAGGTCTTTTCCCACCTGGACTTTTCCCACCCAAGTCTCGGATGTGTGTAATAATTGTGAAAATTGCTTTATGTGTGTGTGTGCATGCGTCCGTGTGTGTGTGTGTGTGTGTGTGTGTGTGTGTGTGTGTGTGTGCGTGTGTGCACGCTCTGATTGCAATGCCTTGGCTATTCTTTCGGTTAGTTGCATTGTGTCCCGATTATGTGGCTAGCCTGTCTGCACCTTTGCATACACACATATAGAGAGAGAGACAGAGCAAGAGAGACAGAATGATTCTTATATCCATCCATCCATCCATTTGAATATATTAAAGTGTTGGGTGTGAAAAGTCCTGAGGTGGGAAAAGTCCGGTGGGAAAAGTCCAGTAATCCATTGTTACAAGAACTTACTACAAAATTTGGTATTTTGTTTGTCACCTTCTGACTTTCCTCATGCTAGTACATTCAGCAAAATGTTGGACTGTTTGTGTTTCTCTCTGCCTCTCAACTAAATTGATGCACATTTAGCTGGGGATTGGTTTATTAGTTTAGGCAATAGAATCAGGAATAATGTGTTGTTTTAACATGCGCGCACAGAGAAAGAGGGGGGTTGGAGGGCTCCCAATAGCAATATAGAACTGAGGGGGGGGGGGTGCATGTTGGATTTTTTTGTAAGAGCAATTAGATTTTCCACAGTCAACTATTGAACCGATCGTGATAATTTTTAGGCAAGATCTAACACACATAGGAGACAAATTATCACTTTTCCATCATCGTTTCATTTTCTTTCTTGAATCCCCCAAGCTTAGTTTTAATTCAAGGAATTCCTTAAAAACCGGACCAAAGACCCGCTTTTCTCTGTCTGTAGACTACAAAAAGTACATCATTTTCTTTCTGCCTTGAAATACATTTTTCTGCTTTCCCTCATTTACGGTTGATCTCAATTATGTACTAGCCGAAGTCGGACATGCTGAGCCTAATTATTTCTTACTTAGGCGCATAACGGCAGCATGATGCATCTGCGCTCATAATTGACAGGAAAGTGTCTGACGAGCGATCGAAGAAGATGTACTAGACTCCACATAATTGCAAAATGCAAGACTGCACAACTAAAAATATCGCACAGATTTCATGCTCAAGCATGCGTGCTTAGCAGTATTGACCCTACTCTGCATCACGGTGCAAGAGGAGCGGGCCAGTGGACAGGCAAGCAGAGAGAGACCTAGGTTCTTTCGGAAGCATACTTTTGTTACCACGTACCGCTAGTCCCACACTGTAATCTTACATACATGATAGAACAAGTCCCACATACTGCTATTCTCACAAAATGTCTCTCTCTCTGCTTATGTGTCAAACCCACCTAAACGCACGAGCGCGCGCACACACATGTATGCATGTACACTCATGCACACAAGCCCATCCAGAATACATGCAGAATTGCACACACGCACAAACAGTGTGGGGGACTAGCGGTATGTGGTAACAAAAGTATGCTTCCGTTCTTTTAGTGAGTCATCACTTTTTGGCATGGAAGCAAAACCGAAGTTGGAGCTTTCTACCATAATCAGACCACGCCCTACCTGCCTGACGCTGCTAATCAAGGTGTGTCATGTATGTCATTATCAGGAACCTTCGTCGCTTAAACGGTTTAAAATGACTATGCAAATGTGTATGTCTTTAACTAAGTAATATCCATAAGTGCTTCTCTGCAAAGTATGTGCCTGGAGGCCGTTTTACAATAGTGAACGCTCGTAGCTGTTCGCACAATTCGGCAAAAACAAAACAAAAACCGGTCCTAAGAAACACCTTCATTAGCCGATAGTTTGGCAAACGTTTTGTTCTTCCCCCACACCGAGCACGCCGCGAACGATCCGGAACTATCACGTGACTTGGACGAGGGTTAATACATTTCTGGAATGAATGAAAATCCGTTCAACGTCCTCCGGTCTGAAACAGACACATATGGGACAATAGTAGATATAAAGATGGTGGGAACGATCCTGGAGGCAATGCCCGGAGGCAGTGCAACTCCAGGAAAGTTCCGAATTTTTAACAATACAGATCATAAAGTAAGATTATTGAATACATTTCTGGCTGTTGATTGGCCCATTAAGGCTTAGTGTTAAAATAATTTAAAAAAATTGACCAATCAGACAAGAACTTGTTATATCATGTATGAAAGATTGCAGACCCTTTTGGGCGTACAGTGGAACCCCCCACATAAGACCTACTTCTCTGAGACATTGCCCTTCTTTGTAAGTATTAAAATGACCTCCCTTACAAGACCTCATTTTGTATGAATTTTGAAGGTCTTATAAGCGAGGTTCCACTGTAACAGTTATTCACGCAAATAGCGACCTCTAGTGAAACTGGACCCAGAGGATTCAGTTCTACTGTCATTGTTTTGTGTGCGGTTTTTTTGGTTTGTTTTTAGGTATTAGGTACTTTATAGTCACAGAGGCGTCTCTGTGAAATTCGGGTTGCTCCCACCTGGAGAGCGTGTCGCAGCCAGAGGCGCGCCACCCAATTTAAAACCAAAAAAAATTGCATGCGATTTTTGTCACTGATGAGGGAGGGGGGGGGGGGGGGGGGGGGGGGTAAATTTCGACTAAATGACAACTTTTTTCGTTGCCACTGGGTTTAACGTATGCTAAGTGCATGGGCACACGGGACCTCGGTTTATTGTCTCATCCGAAAGACTCCACGTTCAGACCGTTAAGGCCTAGTGCAGAATGAGAGGAAAAAATCCCCTGTACCCTGGTTCGAACTCGGGTTTACTTGACACGAAGCGAACGCGATACCACTGTGCCACTCTACACCACAGTGGCCTCTCTGTCTGCAGGTCAGTTTTGAAAAATAAAGAGGAGTAACCTCCCTTTCCCACCTTCCCATAATTATGTTGTCCCTATCACCACTTGTCACTGTCCGTGTGGCGTTCTCAACATGGATTTGTTCTCAAGATGTCTGCGCATTGTGCAACATTATTTTTTGTATATTTGACAGTTTCAGGTTAGGGTTAGGAATAGGGTTAGAGATAAGGTTAGGGATAGGTTTAGGGTCAAATTTGATGGTACGTCATGATCGATTTCACACATGCGCAGACATTTTGAGAACGCCGCACCCGTGTCATGCCTTAGCTTTGTACTTTGCTCCGAGGAGACTGAGCCTCACAAGGATGCTACCTGCTGGGGACTAGGCGGCCTCAGGACCCCCACCCTAGAAAAGAGACTGAGTCAATCTGTCCCGATTAGGTATGAGTTCTGATGAGTCGGTATGACCGTTAGGGTCTGTGCACATTGGAACCGCAATCCGCAAGTTCCGTACGGAAACCCCATTCACTTATATAAGAAATAAGCGGATGGGGATTGCGGATGAGTTTCCGCGTCCTCTTATTTCTTATGGGGAGTGAATGGGGTTTCCGTACGGAACTTGAGGATTGCGGATCTAATGTGCACATACCCGGTAACATCATGGCTGTGCGTAAATATCAACTGTGACTGCTTGAACGTTTTATTCATTTTAGCGACAAGATTCCTGGTAACGAGAAAACAGATCGACTTAATGATCAATTAATATCTGTATGGTTAAAAATTCGGGACTTTCCTGGTGTTGCACTGCCTCCATGATCGTCCCCACCATCCTTATATATACTAATATCCCATGTGTGTCTGTTCCAGACCCGGGATCCGGGACGTTAAGCAGAATGTCATCATCGATTTAATAATGCTAATGATGATGATGATGATGATGATGATGCTCTACAGACAATAGGCTTTAAATGTTCTGGTCGAGACCAGCGTCAACCTTGAATGAATGCCACCCAGTGCGGGTTTCTACTGATGAATAGTTATATTCTCATAGTAGAGATCGATCCTTTCTGGGCTGCAGGAGGATGGTTCGGCAGAGGAGGCATATTGGAGGGAATAGGGGTTGGGATTAATTTAAAGAGGAGATTTAAGCGCCAATCTTGCCACTAGCTGTTGCTAGTGAAGAAGATTTTAATCTTTTCTCTCAATATTGAAGCTAACTACTCACGCGTAGCTTTAGTCACAGTATCCATACATAGCCGGATCTAGGGGGTTTCCTGGTTTCTGGACATCCCCCCACCCACGCCCCAAGCATATACCTAACACAAGGGTGAAAAGTAAGAACTGAAATAATTTAATTATCACTAAATCGCAATTAATAACTAAGAGAAGACGAAAGAAGACTTTTATTATTTGTTACCTTATTCAAAACGAGAATAGGCGAAGTGGGAACAGACGAAACGGGATGTCTGTCAAGAAGAAGCCTGCTCCGTGGCGGCCATTGATCGACCCTAGCTAATATTGTGCGTGCATCAATATCCTGTCCTGAACCTTTGTTTCTTTGTTCACGAATGGAGGACGACGCTAATGGTACTAGCCTAGGCCTAGCTAGTGGTCGGCAGGAGGTGGAGGGAGAGACGCAACTATGTTAAGTCCTCTCGCGTACTTTTTGTCCTTATGTGCACATTACCCTAAAATGACCCTGTTTCTGCTTTTTTTGTATTTATTTCATTACTCGCCATGTTACACTACCACATAAACTTTGAAGCCATTCTACCTGCTGGTTCGTGAGATACAGCTCGGACATGAAGGAAATTTCGGTTTCGGTTTTGTGAGTCTTCCTCAGCTTGGCGGAGGCTTGCACTGGCGGTTAAAAATTCAGGATCTCAATAGGTTGTGACATGCTGATCAAGAATATATATATGGCTATGGGAGACCCTAGGCTTATTGTAGGTCATGGTAATCGCGAGAGGACAAAATGCCCGCAAAAGGACTTAACACATGTACAGAGAGAGAACCTACGAAAAACCTAATTTTATTTATTGAGGGTAATACTAATAGAATAAGCAAACACATGCTTTTTATTATTTTTACATCCATGCAGCCCTCTCATTGCGGGAAAAAATTGAATCAAGAGCAAAGCAGTATACATGGAAAGGGAGAGAGGCGGGGGGGGGGTGGGGTGGGTGGGAGAGGTATTATAAAATAAAATAAAAGGGTTGAGAGATGATAGACGTGATATTGAGGTCATAGGTTTTTGGGTTTTTTTTAAACCTGATAATTGTTTTGACATAGTTAATGTATTATGCGAGTGATCGATTCACTCTGAATCAAGTTGTTGTCGACAACATGAACAAAACTTGCCAATGCTTACGGGAATGTTACGTTTGGTATTTTTTGCTTTATGATGTACTGTATACATGAACTTCAAAAGGCAGACAAGAGTGAGAGAGAGGGGCTTGAAAGGCAGAGAGAGAGAGAGAGAGAGAGAGAGAGAGAGAGAGATGTGGAGAGAATACGAATATGAATGTTTTATTGAGGGTAAAAAGGATTGCACCTTGCACTCTCACATTCATACCATCCATCAAGCAAGAAAATTTGACATAAAACAATCAAGTAACAAAAATAAAGGAACAAAAATTGGCACATGAAATAATTGAAAAAGAATTAAAAAATGGGAATTAAAAGCAAACATGGATAATAATTAATGGTGAACTTGAATTGGTGATTTAAATTGAGTGCGAAAAAACCTGAAACAATTCTGAGACAATGATAATTTTTTAAAAGAATAATACTACTTTTAAGGGGGAAAAAAAGGATGGGAATATGAGAGAGAGAGAGAGAGAGAGAGAGAGAGAGAGAGAGAGAGAGAGAGAGAGAGAGAGAGAGAGAGAGAGAGAGAGAGAGAGAGAGAGAGAGAGAGAGAGAGAGAGAGAGAGGAGATTTATAAGAATCTAGGCATAAGTTGATGGCATTGGTAACGTTTGTAGTAAAACTCATTAATTAACATTACTGATGAACAAGATTGTCCATTAGGAACTTGTGATAAGATTTTCGAAAGGAAGATAATATTATAGCTAGTTTTATTTTTAGATCATCAGGGAGGTCGTTCCACAATTTACCACCACAGAGAGAGAGAGAGAGAGAGAGAGAGAGAGAGAGAGAGAGAGAGAGAGAGAGAGAGAGAGAGAGAGAGAGAGAGAGAGAGAGAGAGAGAGAGTTAGAGTGAGTGCAGGAGAGAGAAATTGAAGAAAATATAGATAAATAGGAACAATGGGGCCAGCATAAAACGCAGAGAGAGAGAGAGAGAGAGAGAGAGAGAGAGAGAGAGAGAGAGAGAAAGACTGGCAGACAGAGAGACGGCTAGAAAATGAATAAATGAATGGACGCTGGCATAAAGCTATCTCACGTGAGCTGCTGCGTGTGTGACTGAAAATGTCAACTGTCAATGTTATGACATGTTTTAGGCCAAGTGTACGTGAATTCGGCGTTTCCCAATTGGGTGCCCATGACGTCTTCTGCAAGGGATTATGTACGTAGGCCGTGATCGTTACAGACAGCACGTTTCTTCATTAACACACACACATAATTATGTGTGTTTGTTTCCAATTTGGAAGCCAGTCCGGCCCCCAAGAATAATTGATCTGAACAGAAGGAACGGAGAATCGTGCTGCTCGGGGATCTCTGGAATAGTAGCTCGAATTCAGTTACAGTGTGCTCCACTTACGATTCCTACTTGCTGGTTCAAATCTCTGCTTGGCACGTTTTGTGACGAAAAGAGAGAGAGAGAGAGAGAGAGAGAGAGAGAGAGAGAGAGAGAGAGAGAGAGAGAGAGAGAGAGAGAGAGAGAATGCCCTGTGTGCGTGTGTTCGTTCTTTAATGTAACGTCTATCCACCTTACTGTGATCTTTGATCAGTTATGCTATGCGATTGTATTATATACAGTGTACATGCATGTGTAAGTGCATGTGGTATTTTGCATGTTCGTCTGAGGGAAGGATGGGGTGTGGGTGTACGAGGGTATGCGAGTCTATCTATACATCTAAATTCCATAAATAAATGGGGGGGAGTGGTATGGTACACACATAGTTTATGTAAGTGAAAAGTAAGAGAAATACTTAAACTAAGATTTGAACCTAGACATCAAAAGAAACAAACATTAAATGGACAACATAAAAAAAAACCAAGCACATCAAAGTAAATGTCCAATAGGGCTCCCAACAAGTCCTGAATAGCACCAAAATGCCTGAATATACAAAGAGCTCGCACTCCGCAGTTGACTGAAGCCGGTTGTTTTTTTACTCCCACCCTTTCACCTACACTACAGCTGGGGATCATTGTGAACTCACTCACTGCCTACAAGAACCGTAACACTTCCCACCTGGAATCACAAATGAGAAAGTTCGCTTCATTCTTTGCAAGGTTTGTAGGCTGCAAAGCGATCACTCTTTATAACATTTAGGCTTTTTGATAGCACCTCTTGCAGCCCACAGAATTTAACAACTTAATGCAAATTGAATTTCAGTCGATCCAGATCTGATCACAATTGTATCCCAAATAGAAACTTTCTAATAGGTGACAGCACAATAACCCACAGGATTTGTTTTAAATCTGTTCAGAGATAAAAAGTCAACAAGATCAGAAATGATGCGTCCCAGAGTTTCAGACAGAAAGGAAAAAACAAACAAACAAAAATACACCCCTCCTGACATTGTTTGGGTTATTGTTTTCATTTGTATTTTCTTTCCAAAATGGAATTCGTGATGTGACGTAGCATATGTGTCATGGGGTTGACCGAAATACTTCATTGATCTTCTTGTCGGATTGTTGGGGACTACCAAAAAACAGACAGCTGTAGAAGAAGCAACTTCCAGAATGCAAAGAGACAAAAGGATTGGGTGTGGCACGGCGAGGTTAATGTCACCATCGATAGGCTTGCCACAGTACAGTGCAGGGCTGCCAACCCTCTGTTGTAGTTTCCAGGGACAAACTACAGAAAAACCAGGGACACAGATTTATTTCCAGGGACAAACATCGCAATGTCATGCATCAGGGTCAAAACGAGCATTAACCTCCAATTATTTCATGATCTAGCAACATTTCTGTGACTGTTTTTTCTGTATTCTTGATGTTTTTTGGTGCCAATGTGCTTCAATATTCAAGGTCCCTTGCTGTTCAGTAACCTATGTGTAACATGCATGTTAGGAAACATTTTAAGTGTTGTGTTGGGTGTTCCTGTGTTCAATAGCAAGGCCAGCAAACAAGACAAGTGATTGTTCTACAATTATTTTTCCTCTAGTTTCCAGGGACACCAGACAGGAAAGTGGTTTCCAGGGACAGGGTGCCATTCTTTACTGTTTCCAGGGACAAATACCCCTTAGGGGGGACGGTTGGCAGACCTGACAGTGGAACCTCCCTTACAAGATCTTCAAAAATCATCCAAAGTTAGGTCTTATAAGGGAGGGTTCTTACAAAGGGCAATGGTCGGTTATGCTTTACGTCCTCCCGCTCTTTAAAAGAACATATGGGACATTACTTATTTATAAAGTTGTGGTAAATAAAAGGGCAATGTCTTAGAGAAGTGGGTTTTATATGGGAGGGAGTCATAATGGGAGGTCTTATAAGGGAGGTTCCACTGTACAAAACCATAGTTTACTTCCATTGGTGCATGGTTATCATTATTAATATTATTTTGTTTTGTTGCTGAGCATAGGTTTGGGGTGTTGCCTTGCTTTCACACAGAGAGAGAGAGAGAGAGAGAGAGAGAGAGAGAGAGAGAGAGA
The DNA here is from genome assembly GCA_017654935.2 of Phymorhynchus buccinoides. NCBI lineage: Eukaryota > Metazoa > Mollusca > Gastropoda > Neogastropoda > Raphitomidae > Phymorhynchus > Phymorhynchus buccinoides. The sequence continues at coordinate 36,627,483 of CM065686.1, forward strand.
GAGAGAGAGAGAGAGAGAGAGAGAGAGAGAGAGAGAGAGAGAGATCAAACATCTTTTCCCTTTCTTCCCCCACCCCCGTTTTGTAGTCTCTGTAAGATTTTTTATATAGAGTATTATTTGTTTCAACAATAAAACGAGTCATTGACTGGTGCACAGTAAAGAACCCAGTGGCAACAAAATTGTGAATTGATCATCAATCTTGCCCCCGCCCTCCCAGTTCAGTCACACATTAAAATGCAGCATTATAAAAAAAAAAGTTCTGCTAAATTCAGAGACACTCGCGCAGGTAGGGTAGGAACAGCCCAAATTTCACATACTAAAATTAGGTATTAGGTACTTTATAGTCACAGAGGCGTCTGTGAAATTCGGGTTGCTCCCACCTGGAGAGCGCGTCACAGCCCATTTTTTTTGCATGCGATTATTGTGCGACTGATGAGGAAGGAAAGACGGGGGGAGGGGGGAATTTTGACCAAATGACAACTTTTTCGTTGCCACTGGGCACATGGGACCTCGGTTTATCGTCTCATCTGAAAGACTCCACGTTCAGACCATGAGGTCTTGTGCAAAGAGAGAGGAAAAATCCCCTGTACCCAGGTTCAAACTCAGGTTTACTTGAAACAAGGCGAACGTGCTACCTCTGTACCACTCTACACCTTTTTAAAGTGTGGCACCTCCCACTTGTTTGCTGTCTACTACTACTAGAATTACTTTGAAAGAATAGAATACCAGAAATTCATTTTTGAGCATGGGCCATTTTTGTCAAGGTGCAGTGGTTGGTCCCACTATTGGAGGCTATTTTGTACATATTTTCCTGATTGTTCGATATGGTCATCCACATCTCTTTTGCGTTTTGATTGTTCGATATGGTCATCCACATCTCTTTTGCGTTACTTCTTTTATCTGTAATGTTAATACATTTTTATTTCTCCTATACAGTGTTATCATAAGAGGGAGAGGGCCCTAATTGATTGATTCAAATCCTATTTCTACATTTCATCACTATTTCTAAACCCAACTATCCTAAAATTTGAATGATTCAAATACATTTACAACAAATTCAATTAAGCCATTCAACAAAAGCATTCAGTCTTCCACCGACTTCCACAAATACAGACAGATAATTGTTAAAGACAAATAGCTTTATTTGACAAATCAAAAATTACATGTACACATACAAATGAAATGTCACAAAAGGTGAGAACTGTTCACTAGTAATGCAATAGTAGTGTCAGAAGAAAGCCTTGCAAATTGTTCCTCGTCTGCACAGTGTCTACTATTAACTCATTAGGTATCATACAAAATACTGGGACAGCTATCGAACGCCAGGGTGTACTGTATACGGCACACTCATTTTTGTCTTTCTAACGGAAAGAAATAATCGTTGATTTCTTGAACTAACCTTTCAGTGGATTCAGTAATTAAGGCTTCATTCTGCTTTATGTCATAGGGAGAAAAAAGGGTTAAGGAACAACTTGCAAATTGCGTCAAATGTCTTGCGGTTGTCATAGATTGAAGTCGCAGAGAGAGAGAGGAAGGAAAGGTGTGACCACAGAAAACTATCCACTGAAATTGGACTTCAGAGTTGTTCAACACCAAGAATGATGAGATAGCCAGTACAAGAGAAACAACTAACTCATTCTGATAGTCCACAAGCACTGATCACCACAAAACAAAAAACAGTGATGGAATGAATTACCAGGCAGCTGTGCTTCAGATCACTGATTTGCAACGTCATCAAGATCACCTTTGCCGAGAAAGATTTATGCGGTGCCTATGGATGTGGTGGGCACAATACCGAGAGGTGATGAACTAGACGTCCAGACAAACTTTTAAAATGCAAACGAGAGAGGATGGAGGTAAGATGACAGAGGGCTGGAAGCCAATAACAACTTGCTCTGATGGTGAAGAAAGAAAACCTTAACATTGAACTCGAGAAATGTCAATTGACACAGTTGTGAAAACCTCTCGAAAAAACCAGGGTCACTTCATCATCAACAAGATGTCGTGCTGATGTCACACCGTTCGTTAACGCTACAGCCATTCTTTTTTCCCCACTTCAGTTGTCAAAGTGTGAATATTATTCATACGATTACACCAACAGTCTGCTGGTTCCCTAAAAATAAAATGAATTGTCCAGTTCTCTACACCATCCTTGTATAGCCTTAGTATGTCCCGATAGGAGGGAGAGAAAAAAAGTAAACAAGAGCACTGTTTGACTTGTGAACTAATGCATTACGAAAGTCATACATAGCCTGGATTCCACAAAATTGTTCCAGCTTCATAAATAATGACATCAACACTTGTCCATAAAAAGCTTTTTTTGTATTTTTGTATTTTATTTTTTTTTAATAACGCACATGCTTTCAAAACAGAAGAAAAAAAGTGAGGGAGAGAGAGAGAGAAAGGAATTATAACAAAAGAGGGGAAAAAGCATCTACTAACCAATGATACAGGTACTTGTTACTGTACACACAAGATTACATGTGATGACTTGTGGAGGAGCGCGTCTCAAAATCGGCCCTCTTGCTCTCTACGCAAAACATTTATCATTCAATGTACAGACCACAAATGAATCGACACATTCTTCTGAAACATACAACAGACACTGAAACTATGGTGTGTTTTTTTGACGTGGAAAGGTGCAACACACTTGGCCATGGTGAAAAACACAGTCTGTCCATCCAGACCGCTAGCAAACACCTGATGCAATGAAAGGCAAAGCACGTAGCATGTAATGGCAAGAGAAGGGACACAAAAGCATCGTCTCCCTCGTCTCGCCACAAATCTCTACAACTAAGAAAGGCTCCTTCACTCACACAATCACACACATACACCATATACATGTCAGTGAGTGTGTGTATGTGTAGCTAGTTGCCTTAGTGGCAATGACAATGGGTCTACCGTAGTAAAGAACATGAGAACAAACAAACAACTCTACACAGCCACTCCCATCAAGCGGGTCAACGACAAAAAGGATCTGAACAGACCAAAAGATGGAGCAGACATTCAAGAGGCACATCTTGAGTCAGTGGGGTGGGGCAGACAAAAAAAAAAAAAAAAAAAAAGAATAAAGAAAAAGACCTGGTTTCTTCAACCATGCAAAGCCTTTGATTACACCTACACTGAAAGTGATCCAACCTGACACCACAGACATTCATTCATCTTTACTTGTCGACTGATTAATGCACGAAAAATGAAGGATGGCAGGCAGTCACAAATCAAGATGAGAAAGAAGCACACAGAATGACAAGAAATGACCGTATCAAAATACATACAAGCTTGTGCCACGAAAGTCTGCGAAGCCCTCTCCCCGAGTGACTGCTGCTCTTGGCAACTCCTCATACTGGCCTAACCGCAAAGTCGCTACCCTGAGCAGGCAGTATGAGGCAGCCGACAGCCGTGGGACACCTCTCTCCTCTTTCAGTTACGCAGATCTCGAGAACCGTTGCCTATATATATCTCTCCTTATATATATATATGGTGAGAAAGCAGACATGGTGAAACAGAGCTACAACACAACATACAGTTTCCAACACTGGACACAACCATTTGTATCAACCACACACACAGTCACACAAAATGAGCAAGGTCATTTTCAATCAACAACTGCTCTCAGATCCATGGAAAAAAAACCCAACAATAGTGTAAACCTCAAAAGTAAGTTTCCCCAGAAAACAGGAAAAAAAGTGTTTGCACTTAACAAATAGAACAAAAAAATAACCTTGATTAAGATATAACACAGCCTGAAGCAACAGTTCAAAATACAATGTGAAGGAACGCAAAAAAAGCCAACTCACAAAAGCGGCAGGTATGGTAGGGGGCTACAGTGGATGTTCAATAACCAACCATAAACTCCAGTGGAGAACAAGGCTGAATGAACAAGACATTACTTGCTCAAGCTGCAAGTTCCCTAATCTATACATCTGATCATCCGCTCCCCAGGTAAAAAAAAGTTGCAAGTTTTGTTAATGGTGTGACCACATCTAATCGAGAATGGGTCAACATCAAAGCATACAGCTCCCCCTCCCACCCTCTTCATTATTTTTATGATTTTTTTTAAACAGCTCAAAACAGAAAGCAGACCCTGGTCAGTCCTGCTCAAGCTGCTCTATACAATAAAACACAGAGAGAACAAATATTGCGTACATATTTTCCATCAGCTGAAAAGACTGGCAATGATGACACAAAAGTTGTGCAAGACATGCGCCCCACAAAAAAACAGCTTCTGCCTTTAGTGTCTCTTTCTGAGCTGTACCCTTCTGCTTCTGTCCTTTTTCTTGACGTCCAGTCTCCAAAAGGTACTGTTGAGAAGGGCAACCCATTACAGCTCTAATCCTGTGAGCCGAACACTGTTGATCCTTAACCGTTAACAAGCCTGCAGTGTGGCAATGGTAGTGTAAGAAGAGTGGCGACAGTACTTCTGAGGCAGTGAGTGATCCACACGAGAGCACTGAAACACTGGCACCATTTGTGCAGGGCACTGAATTCCATGACAAAAACAAAGCAAAGTTTGCCAAGGAAAAGAAGAAAGCTTGCTCAATCATGCCTAACATCAGTGAGTAGTACTCCTCTAACATTTTTGCATGTACATGTAAAAAAAGCTGGAACACAAAAAAAACAACCCAAAGGACAACAACAAAATAAGTCCATTCATCGTTCCTGTGATTACATGTACAGATACTCAAAAAAGTAGTCTACAAGTTTTAACATTCTCTCTGATTTAGTGTTCCCACCAACTTTTCACTTGCTTAAATAGTTTATGCATACACAGAAGAATTTTTCAGTCAAGACATTGCACACATTTTTTTTTAACCACAGATTCCAAAGGGAAATGAAAATATAGACACAAAAGATTATAACTTACACTCACAATTTCACGCACGAGCCCTGGATAAGTGAATGACAGGTGCATATTCATCCAGTCCGAACAGGCAAGACAGAGAGAGATGGTGAGGACAGATAAGAGAAATGAAGGAGAGAGGAAAGAAAAAAAGGTCTGAGCACAAATGAACCAGGATGATTTGACACAAGGAGAAACAATAAAACCAAGAGTAACAGGGTGAAGGACCAAAGAGAGAATACAGATTGCTCGCAGGCGTGTGTAGTAGTATAGGTGTGGAGGTAGGGCAGTCCCTTTGGCAAGGATAAATGACGGCTTTCTGCAGCTACCTGTTCCCCCGTTATCACCAGGCCCCTCATTTTATTCAGGCATTCCTACAGACCTCCATCACCCCCTACTTCTTGTTCCAGCTCTACACACCATAACCCAGCTAACGCCCATACAATTCCTTCACTATCCCCACTGTTGGAAACAAGTTATATTATCTTTAATCCTACACACTTCCCCTGAACACTGCAGCCTAAATCCTTTCAATTTATCAACAACGCATTTCATCCTTTTCAATATGCACCCAAGTATTCCGTCTAATGAAAGTATTATTTTATTTCTGTTTCACAGGTGAACAGAAAGGTTAAATGTAGAACACTGAATTAAAGAAACCTTTCTTTCACTCAACAATCAAAAGTTTTTTTACAAATGATCTCATTCACCCACCCACTGCTTTTTACTGACAATAATCTTTAAAGCTACAAATAAGGAAAAACTGCACACAGGTCCGTTGTAGCAACAGGCATACAGGTTTAGTACATGGCAAGCAAATCAACCACATGCACAAGCTTCAGCTGAATCCAATCTATTCAAAACCCTTAAGCTGAACTAAACCACCACCCCTGGTTCATAAGCAGAGGTAAACTGACAATACATTCATGCAATTGTATCAACAGAGGCCTTTAAGCTCTTTCAACAAGACTGTTTCTAACACTGCATCTTAGCCCTTGATGATGAAACAACTTTCAATCTCAGTCCTTTCTTCACAATCCAACAACTTTTTTCTTTCTCAAAACACCTTGTTGTACAAAGCTTACGTGGAAATGGGGGCAGGTACAGGTCTTCTTTATCCTTCTCTTTTAAATGTTTTTCTCTTTCGTCTCCCACACATGCAGAATATATGATACAGAGAAGAAAAAACAAAACACTAAGATTAAAGGCTCATCATGGATGAAAGTCATTGAACCAGAAAAAAAATTCCAGGTCAGTCATTCTTTGAAAAGAAAAAAAAAGGCCTTGTTCACGCTTAATGGAGAGATGCAACGATCATACAGACAGAAAGCCACACACATGGCTCAAACCACAAACATTCCAACCTAAAAAGAAAAGAAGAGGGGAAGGGAACTGAAGGGCCCAAAAGAAAACCAACAACATAGAGACGAAATAAAGAGGAGTGTCTTGTTTTCATCATCAATGTTACGGAACCAGTGGACGCCTGGCTGCGTGCGACAAGCTAACGCAGGTCGGACAGTGGCCGCGTCATGATTTTCCCTGTGGCTACCGACACCCGGCACTGACCACACTGGGGAAGGGAGGCGGAGAGAACAGGAAAGGGGAGCACTATCAGAAGAGAAGGGTGGGAAACTGAAGATTGTTCTTGTTTATGCAGGTTTGAAGAGGCTTGCCAAAGTTGGGAGAGAAGTAGACAGGGACTGCACTCCCCACAGGGGTTGAGGAGAGGAGGGAGAAGAAATGGTGGGTGTTTGGGGGGTGGGGGGAAGGGGAGGGGGGGGACCTGAGCGGAGCGGAGCGTGCTATCAATTCCAGATCTTCAGGAAGCTGTCCCAGGAGCCTGTGGCCACTGCAGAGCCGTCCTCGGTCACGCCCAGACAACTCACACGATTATCATGGCCAGCCAGCACACCTGTGCAACACACAAGAAATCAACGATTCGTCATTACTGAAGTGTCACGACTTATTCAACATACACACACACCTGTCAAATCCTCTAAAAAAAGGCCTCTACACATTAAAAACAAAATTCAAACCACATCCATAAGTTTTGTCAACAGAACGATGTTAACAAAACAGTAACACACACACAAAAAGGGGGGGAAAGGGGAACAACTTCAGAACATTTGCAAAATTTAGTGTACAGTGGAACCTCCGTTATAAGACCTTCAAAAATCATCCAAAATGAGGTCTTATAAAGGAGGGGTCTTATAAGGGAGGTAATTTTAATACTTACAAAGGGCAATGTTTCAGAGAAGTAGTTCTTATATGGGAGGGAGTCTTATAATGGGAGGTCTTATAAGGGAGGTTCCAATGTACTTCTGTATGTATCGTAACTAATGACTTGATTTTCATAGCTTCAGAAGATAAAACAAAACCATAATATAAGTGTTAAAAACTACAAACAGAAGAACATCCTCAGCATTTCATGCAAGTAACCCCATCTCACATGTTTCAATTGCAGTTTTAAGCGATTACAACAAAGCAAGCAGATCATTTATACAAACTATATATCCCTTTCCGAGTGGCTATGCTCAGTTCATATGCACCTTATTCTATATTATTGCAGCATCCAAAACTGCATTAACCCCTTGACTGCCACCAACGCATTACGTACTGACCTGATGACATCACTGACGATGTTATCATATTAAGAGGAATAACCCTACTATGCTGGCTTTTGCTCTAACAGTCAAGAGAGTTATATCCCCAGACCATTTTGCCAGATTGGCTCTATCAGTTGTCTTTTTCATGGCACAATTTGCCCAATGATTTTTTATTTAATGTTCTCTGGCAGTCAAGGGGTTAAATGGACCAAATTGTACCTCATTGTTATAAACGCTACAAGCTGCTGGAAAAATCACACGGCAAAAGTTTGGATTGGAATTAGATTACTTTGCAGACCTGCCTACTTGGAAACTTCAGTAGCATGACAAATTTTTCCGTAGCATCCACAAACGACAGCAATCGATTTCTCTTCCCGAGCCGAAACGCACTGCTTATGTTTTGCCAATTGAAGTGTTGACGGCAATCGTCTCTACCGCCATGATTCACAGAGAAGTCCGCATGGCAGATGTTGCACTGCAGTGAGCATGGTTCGCACCGAGTTGACTTCTGGCGATGCAAGGCCACTCCTCCGTGTAAGCTATTTTGAAAACTTGTGCGGCAGGCCGATGTTTTTTCTTAGAAGATGGTGTGCCAGATGATTTTCGTTTTCTGGTTTGGGTTCGTTTTTCTTCGTTTGAAACATCTCCCGAATCGCTACTGCTGCTGGAGTCCGCCATTTTTTTCAGAGAAAGTAATAAGAACGCATGCGCAGTCACTTTGATAAAAACGGAAGTGACTAGGTTATCACGCGTGACACAGCGTCTGCTCTTAGAAACAGACAAAACCGGGAACGGCATAAGCAAAAATAAAATGTGGCAACATTTTTTTTCTTTCCGTAGCAACGTTAAGGTTGCCGTAGCTCCGTAGCAAAGCTTTATTTTTCGTAGCTGCTACGGCCAAATCGTAGCAGTAGGCAGGTCTGACTTTGCAAAAAAGAATGATCAGAAATAATATAACACTGACACAAAACAGCGTCTATGAAAATATTTTCTCACGACTCATAAAATTGTTTTGGCAAAAAGCAATGAGTGTTCATAAAAAAACCCAGAAGGTAAGCTGTTTAATTTTTTAGTGGCTGAATGCTTTTTTTTTTTTTACCCCTTACCTAGAGCACAACTGAAAGTAAAACTTGCAAATTCTTCTTCTTCTTCTGCCTTCCAAGGCCATAATGGGTAAAAGTACATATGAGTCCGTTTTCACTGGTCTCATCGCTGCGTACAGCAGACACATTCCGATTTGGGAGGAGCTCAAAGGAGAAAAGTTATTTGAAAGATTTTTGGGGGGGGGGGAAATGGCAGGAGAATGGGCCAATAAGTCAGAAAGATAGTAGATGACAGTAAGCAAAGAAAAAAGCAGTCAAAGAGAGTGGCAGATTAGAGGAAGTTACAAGCATAGAACTTCCAGAAGGTGGGGGAACTTTTTTTTTTACAAAAGCCCCCCCCCCCCCCTTTCTGTATCCCCACAGGGAGCTACGAGGTCAATCACAGCAATAATAAGGTATGATGATGTCAAGCACTACTCACCAGCTCGCTCTTGTTTCAAGACGTCCCAGATGTTGCAGTTGAAATCGTCATAACCACCAAGTAGAAGGCGACCGCTCTTGGAGAAGTCCACTGACGTGATGCCACAGATGATGTTGTCGTGCGAGTACATGCCAATCTCCTGGTCCGCTCGGATGTCAAACAGTCGGCACGTGGCGTCGTCAGACCCCGTGGCAAACGCTTTGCCGTTGGGGAAGTACTGTAACAGTCAGATGTGAAGAAATTAAGACCTTGATGGCAAACAACAAACAGCAAAAGCAAGGTGATAACTTTTCGCTAACAGACCTGCTTACCTCAGCAAAATGTGTAGTTTGACAACAAAATGTGTAGTTTGGAGTACAAATATTTTGGTCAAGTTCTTAAACTTGTTAAGACACTGAATTGTGTATGATATAGTGTTGCTTTGTAGGTCATATTTTTTACGGTTACATTTAACATTGTTGTGACGCATTGTAAATTACCTGCTAAAATATGGTATCTAGCACAGAGGACACTAAGAAATGTTTACTCACGGTAATTGCATTGATGTCAGACTCGTGGCCCGAAAACGTTTGCTTGCACATGCCATCTCTGATGTCCCACAGCTGAAACAAAGGGAAAAAAACAACACACATAATATTGCTTTTTTTCCCCACACATAATAAATCCGACTATTTACATTAGCAGGGCTGCCAACCCTCTGTTGCAGTTTCCAGGGACAAACTACAGAAAAACCAGGGACAAACATCGCAATGTCAAAAGGAGGGTGTGTTCAATAGCAAGGCCAGCAAACAAGACAAGTGATTGTTCTACCATTTTTTTCATTCTACTCAGTTTCCAGGGACACCAGACAGAAAAGTGGATTCCAGGGACAGGGTGCCATTTTTGACTGTTTCCAGGGACAAATACCCCTTAGGGGGGACGGTTGGCAGCTTTGCATTAGTCATCACAAACCATCCATACACACACAGATAATTCACACACACACACATGGAGATAAGTGAACATTCCACAAAGTGCTGCTATCGTCTAACTGTGCAGGTGAACCCGACAGATGGGTCCTAACACAATGAACTGACTGCATGCAGGGTTCCCACAGATCTCTAAAAGAAACATTCAAGGACTTTTCCAGGACTATTCCAGGACCATGCTGATAAATTTCAAGGACTAAAAATTCTGCTTGTGTTTTGAATAAGCATTACGATAAGAGTTGTAATGATGTTGAACTAATCTGATAACATGTATTTGAAACTAAATAACTACACACATTGCAAGTCCACACGCAATGGAATGGTCGTCTGCTGGCGGTCAAAAGTTTGGATTAAAAAAACAAGTATTAACTTTTAGGTTTTACTAAATATATTTTCCAAGAAACCCAGTTTTGGTCTTGCAAGCTTGAAAGTTGAGAATCTGGTTAGCAGGTTAAGAAAATTCCAGGATTTTTCCAGGAACATTAGGAAAATGCCTTTCTAATTTTCCAGGACTTTTTAAGTTTTCAAGGACTTGTGGGAACCCTGTGCATGGGTCATATGACCACTGACTACAGAAATGAGGGGTCATTATTTTGTTTTGTTTTAAATGATGGGCTGCTAAAAGATTAAACTTAAATTTCAATACAATGTCACTAAAAGGCATGAATTAAGATGTTATCCAATGGCCTTCGTCTTGGCTTAAAGGGGCACCCTGATGGATGAGTTTTTGCAAGAAACATGTCGAGATCACCAGGAGAACACCCTTTACAGAGATTGCAACAGTCACTTTGCTCTGGTTTCCTAGAAATCAAACCGTCAACTCGGCGATTACTCCTTGGCGGAGGTACTGGAAGTCAGATTCTTTCAGTGAAAGAGGCTTTTCTAATGGCCGCCCGAGTCGCTTAAACCAAATCACAATACAAGCCTTTTTATTTGCAGTTTACCAAAAGGAGTTTCACTCACAATAAAGGAAATAGCTCTGATTGTGGTTTTTTACTGCACTACAAACAAAAAGCTTCAACCACTCCGAGTGTCCTCCACCCACGCCGTCCAAAATGGTTTCTTTCTCAGGCAACTCCGCCAAGGAGGAATTGCTGTTTTGACAGTTTGATTTCTAGGAAACCAGAGCAAAACGAGTATTCTGATCCTTGAAAAGGCTGTCTTTCTGGTGATCTTGACAAGTTTCTTGCAAAACCTCATCCGTCAGGGTCAGGGCTCCCAGGGACCCTCATTTGGGGGTCTATGAAGTACTAGAATTCTAGGGACCATCTAAAAGGATGTACAGGGGGTCCCAGGGATGCACTATAAAAATTCTTTTTAGCATTCGCAATGTCACAGGGACCCTCTATCCCTCCTCTAGGACCCTCTATACTGTAAGTGAAGGAGTCCCTGGGACCCCTTGTTTTGCAGGACGATTGGGAGCCCTGAGGGTGTCCCTTTAAGGCTGTGTCAGACCAATAGAGCATTTGCCACGCGCCGGTGACCTTGAATTTCACCGAGTTGAATTTAGAGAGGTCAGCGCAACTCGGACAGAACGAGCTCGGGCAATTTAGTGGTCTAGTATAGTGAACGAACACTCGTGGCAAACGCCCTATTGACATAGGCTAGAACAACAAAGCTACATCAAAATGTTGTTATACTATGCTCAGTTATGCGGGGATTGTCTGTAGCCACGACAAGTTTCTAGCATAACATCATCAGTCTCCAAAATCCCCCGAAGACGGAGCGTGGCTGCCCACACATGGCGGGGTAATAAAAAAAATGGTCACACATGTAATGTCCTCATCCCTAGCTGATGCACTTGTACCATAGTGTTCAAGTGCTTCCACTGTTGGGATGATCCCCGAGTCTTTTAGCCAGGGTAAGCCAACACCCAACAACAACATCCAATGGCCTAACGTTAATTTTGACAAGGGAAGGCCTACTTTGTTTGACACATGTCATAGGAGGATTGACAGTATCGCATATGCCAACTTTCTTTACCCATGTTAGTTTGACAGACATTTTTGGCTGACAAATGGTTGGTAGCAAAAGGGTTAAAATTGTTTTTAAAAATATTTAGCACGTCATTTTGGTTGAGACAAAAACCTTTTCTTTCAAAATCATATTGAAGGATTTGGTGGAACTGTGGCATTGGGTAACAAGGACCACTTTCTTTTATTTTTTATTTTATAAAGCGCAGTTTAATGAAGACCCGAGTTTCATTGAACAGTGAAAATAATACCCCAACTTTATGCCACTGCAACAGAAGAGGAGTTAAAATGGATACTGACCTTGGCAGAAGCGTCACAGGCGCCAGAAACAAATGAACGCATGTCAGGGTTCAAAGAAAGACTCATGACATCCCCAGTGTGGCCAGTGAAAGAAGTGGTCTGTTGGCCCGTCTCTATATCCCATAAAGCACTGGAAAAACAACATCATTGCAATGTAGGCATGCTGATACACAGTTCACTCACAATTACAAGATGTGGGTTCATTATGCAAAAGCTTATTTCATGAAGCATGTACCTGGTCAAATACTTTTCATTTTCAACTGCTATTTATTCTTACACCACAAGACTATTAATAACAACAAAATATTCCTTGGTATTGATATCCAATATATAATGTACATCGTTTTCAAAGTATACCGTGATAAAAAAAATAAAAAATTTAAATTCCAAATCATACGCAACAAGAAAATTAGCTTCTATTGTTCACATCAGTACATTATATAGTCCACCCCCTTCCTCCTTACTGCTAGCCTGAACCCAGCGATCGCAGGAGGAATTGAAAAAACTTGTCCCATCAATGACTACCCAACAACAATCTGTGTCAGAACCAGTCCTTGGGAAACAGTTTATCGATGATTACTAGACAACGTGATCACTGTGAACCAAGTAGATGATCAAGCTGCCCCAGTTCAGCCTTCAGGCATCCCCCCCCCCCCTTGTCTTTTACTTGTAGAATGTTTTTGTCCATACTTCTCTTAGAAATTTGAAGAGCACTACAGACTGTTACTGAACTGTGCAGCAGGGCTACCACCTTTCGCTGCTTCCAGGGACAGACTTCTTGAAAACCAGGGACAAACATAGCGATATTACACATTGCAATGTAAACAATGACATCTGTAAATTGTGAACCAACATGTTTACGAATTTGGGAATTTTCAACATCTTTTTGATGCCATGAACAATGTTAAGACTCTTAGATGTTCAGTAATTTGTTCAGAAAATGTCAACAGCATCCATTGTTTGGGCTTGTTTGTTTTTTCAGAAAGCTTAGCTTAACTAAAAAAATATCCAATTTAGAGTTTTCTCAGTTTCCAGGGACACGAAGACAGAAAAGTGGATTCTAGGGACAGGGTGCCCTTTTTTCTTTACCGTTTTCAGGGACAAATACCACAGAGGGTAGGTAGCCCCGGTGCAGGATCAAACCGAAAGGGGTATATTCAGTGTACGTACCATGTCATATCACCAGAACTGGTGACGATCTGTCCGTCGTCAATGAAGCGACAGCAGGACAGGTAGCCCGTGTGGCCGGGCAGCTCGCGCGACACACGCACGTTGCCTTCCCTGGTCTTCAGGCTGTAGATGGAGCAGATGTTGTCCAGGCCACCGCAGGCCACGTAGCTGCCCGAAGGGGCGTAGGCACAGGTCATCACCCAGCTGGAACGCAGTGGAATGGCGTGAACCTGCACAAGTTGTGTCACACAAATGTTATTATTTTCCTCTCATACATAGCAAAATGTTACCCTTTTGGGGTGGGTGGGGTGGGGGCGCATACAAGTAAAAGCGTGTAAAATCACATCATCCTGGTACCTAACAATTATACAATTATATAATGTGTGTGTGTGTGTGTGTGTGTGTGTGTGCGTGTGCGTGTGCGTGTGTGTGTGCGCACATGCACATGCAAGTATTTCAGAACTTACAGGAATATTTATTTACAAAGGTCAGATTTTACTTTAATGGATGGCACTTTTTTTAATTGCTTTTAGTAAAAGTTTTAGAAAATAAGAAAAGAAAAGCTGAGAAAGCCATTAGCATCAGCTATTGGGGTGCTCTGGAATTACAGGCATCATTTTTTAACATTGGGAACCATACCACTAATTTTCTTCTGTAGGCTAGGCTGTGGCGAGCAGAACACATTTTTGTTTGTACAAACTTGGTGACACATAATACCAAGACCTTGAGATGCACAGACAAGAAGTCACATTCTCATTCTATAATACTTCCATGCTTATTCGACTGTCTGAACAAAGAACAAAAAACTAACGAAATATAATAATGCAATATGAAGGACTGGTCTGAGATGGATCTACCAGGGCATAAAATTGAGAAAAGCTAAATACATTGAGATTTAACTTCAACAAAATCTTCAAGCAATAAAATTATTTTGGAAGACCAATTGTATTTTCCCTTCCTTTTAAAAGAGAATTAAAAAGAAAAGTCTTACCTTGTTTGTTGTATAGCCATCCCACACTATCAATTTACCATCCTGAGAAGCAGAGACCAGATTTCTGTAAAAACACACACAATCAACACATGTATTAAAGAAAAAAAGGAAAGAATGAAAAAGCCTTTTGAGATTTGCATGCTGAGGCAGTTTTGTGAGACGGAAGAGTGAGAAAGAGGAGGAGGAGACGCATTCAAAGTTTTCACAACCATAAGAAAATTGAAGTAACCATTCGATCTCGTTCTTGGTTACACAGTCTCACTAGATTGGAGGAATGATCTCTTTCTTGGTGAAGTGTGTGTGCAAGCACCTGCCAACACCCCCACCCTACCCCCAAAAACTGATCAGAGGAATATTTGTCACAAAACAGCAGAGTCTTACTAAGAAAGGTGTGCAGAATATGACTTTATGCCATTAATTTATGGACAAGGAATCACACCCCAACGGTGGCGACATACCTAACATGCACCCCTGGTATGTGAACAAAGGGGAATTTCCAAACAAAAGTACAAAAAAGACAATTATATAAGCCTTTTGTTAAATTACAGTTTATCATCTTTACTATTAAAGAAAAAATATTCTTAAAAAAAATATTGGTAACACGGACCCCCCTACAAGTAAAAAAGATATGGAGTTTACAAAAATTGTAACCGCTCTCTATCACTAGCAGTAATAGTTTCTTGCTTTATATCCCCTAATCATAGAGTTCTATATCCTTGTTATATGTTTACTTTTTGTTACGTTCAACTCAGGCAGAACTAAGCAGTGTTTATCCCCAGATACATAAGCTGCTTCAACCCTATCATTAGGGAGAACTATTTGTGCTAAAACCTGCTTGTTAAGAGATTGTGTACCAATCACTTCAAAGTGAGGCACTCACAAGTAACAGTTGAGAGGTTTAGTTTAGACTCGTCTGTTCTTCAACACAACTATGAGTTGACTAGCGCCTACTTTGACTTTTGATAAGACCGACAATTGGGCAAAACGAACAAAATGCTATAGTATTAGTAAACAAAAACAAAGCAAACAAAATGCATTAGAAAAAAAAACACACACAAACATGTGCCAATGCTCAACAGCATCTGACATTTCTGATCAAAAGTTGCCTGAAGCATGCCTATAAAAAGCAAACTTTACAAGGGTTTTGCAGAGTACAGCAAAAAGCCCACCAACAGGACACAGGAACTTTAGGCTACATACCACTGTGCAAAATCTGAAAGGATGGTGTAATATTACCGAGACAGACAAAAACAAAAACAAAACAAAAAGAACAAACACAACTGTTAACAGATGAGATATATACGGTAAATGATCACAAGAGTTGGTGGGCTGCAACTTTTGTCCTTTGCCGATCTATGATCGCAAGAGTAGGAATTCGTTTATGTATGGTTTTTTTCTCTTTTTCCTTTCTGTCTGTCCCAAGGATATCTCCCCAACCGCTTGACAGAATCGCTTCAAATTTGGTGTGGTGGTGTGTCACCATGAGAGGAAGGCATCCACGCATAAATTGCCGTCGTGACCTTTTTTTATTATATATATATATGATTCCATAAAAAAAATTGGTAACCTCTGCTGAAGCAAATGAAAGAATTCCACATTACTGCAACTTTCAGCCTATAGGTTGCCACAGTGCATACTTCAATAGCAATTGGCGAAGCCTTTTTAGAAATGCAATTGGGCATGCTTAACATTCAGATATATCAGACACCTCTTTTAGGTGTTCACCACTTTGTAATTTAATTGTCTAGTTTGGGCATAGGTAACTGATAAGGTACTATCAGCAGATAGGATGCAGGAGCCAAAGTGCAGCAAAAATAATAATTTTAAAAACAAAAAAACTGTGCCTTGTAGGCTAAACATTACGGTAAACATTGCCAGGCCTATAAAAAAAACTGAAGTATAAACTATTCTGTGAATACCTCATTTACATGTATTACTTGTACTATTCTGTAAATACCTCATTTACATTTATGACTTGTCAGGGACTACCAAGCTTTAAATAGGTCCTGAGCTATTCATTAAAGATCTGCCATTCTACATGTCATCTATAAGCGTTGCTAAGTCAATAGTAATACCAGGGGTCGCGCTAACGCATGTTTCTTGCGTATTTGACGCGCTTTAAAAATCGCCGACGCATTTTTACGGCGCTTACGTGTACACCGTACGCAAAATGACGTCCGCTCAAAATCGCATCTGAGTCTAGATGGTGAATCACACTTTAGAAGTCCTACGGTCCCTACACGTATAGTGGTTTTGCTACACCAAACATTGGAACAGACCAGGGCTCCCAGGGACCCCCATTTGGGGGTCTATGAAGCACTAAAATTCTCAAGGACCCTCTAAAAGAATGTGCAGGGGGTCCCAGGGATGCACCAGAAAAATTATTTTTAGCATTCACAATGCCACTGGGACCCTCTATCCCGCCTCTAGGACCCTCTATACTGTAAGTGAAGGAGTCCCTGGGACCCCTTGTTTAGCAGGACGATTGGGAGCCCTGCAGACTATAGAAAAGTGCCACTGCTTTCAGTACTGCTGTGACGTAGGCACAGTGCAGTGTGGCGGGAAAATCACTGTAAGCGCATTGGGGTGCAGGGTTCGTACAAATATGTGTATAAAAAATTCCAGGACTTTTCCAGGACCGGCTTACTAAATTTCAAGGACTCAATCTGGCATGGCGCATACCAGTCAATGCTGGTTTCGTTACCGCCTGAGTTGCTTGTACTTCTGGCCTTGACAATGGCTTTTTACAGCACTCTCGCCCATGCTGGCGATGTCAAAGTTCTTTTTGCATAAAGTTAAGTGCAATTAGCTTTCAGTTTTGAACCATGTGTTGACGGAGCTAAGCAGCTCTGACATTCTTTTTTGCAGCCAAACATCGTTGAAAATGCAGTCTCCTTTACCGGAGAATGGAAGTACGGTAAAGGGAAGTAACTTCAGCGGCAGACAACTCGCGCAAATGTCGTCTGCTATGATCGCGATGTAGGTATGACCATGAAAGTTTTTGTGTTTTTTCAATTGAATTTAGTTTAACCTTCAATATTTTTTTTTGTGGAGGAGAGATTTTGACGATGGATTGAGATTAAGGACGTGGTGACTGGTCAGACGATACTGAAAATTCCATGACTTTTGGGGCCTTTGCTGTTTTTCAAGCCCTGGAAAAGGCCATGTCAATTTTCCAGTACTTTTCAAGGTTTCAAGGACCCTGTACGAACCCTGGGGGTGATAACAGGGCTCATGTCGACTTTGAGGATCGCCGAAAATGATTGGTTAGTGAATAAAAATGCATGTTTTTGTTGCTAGTCTTGTTTTCATTGTTTTTAGCTTAGATTTATCATTTTGTTCTTTGACGCAATTTTTTGCTTCCCTTAAGACATTTTTTTGCTGACGTTGCATAAGCAAAACGCGTTTTCAAAAACACTAGCGCGACCCCTGTAATACACAGACACAGTGTTATAACTTAGAACAGTTATTCTCTCAACCAAGATTTAACGGAAATTATCAACTAAAATGCTTGTTAATGCAATCTTCAACTTCAAGGAATATGCTTCACATTGTTTTTCTTTACACTATACTTTAGAGAATTCCTCGTAACATTCTTTCAAAGTTGCTCATCAGTCTCATATGCACAACATCTTGGAAAGACAGTACTTGTAAACAACTGCATTGAGCTGACCTTACATACATGTTGCATAAACAAACTTTTTTTTTTAAAAAGAGGGGACTTAAAATTATGTAACCTTCACATTTAACCTAAACCAGTTTGTCAACATCATTTCTAATACAGTGGAACCTCCCTTATAAGACTCCCTCCCACATAAGACCTACTTCTCTGAGACATTGCCCTTCTTTGTCAGTATTACAATTACCTCCCTTATAAGACCCCTCCCTTATATTAAAGTTATAAGACCTCATTCTGGATGACTTTTGAAAGTCTTATAAGGGAGGTTCCACTGTACCAGTGAAACTGAAAATGACATAAGTAGATGCAGAGCGCCTGTGGGTGAAAAGCCAGATCTATGATTTAAATCTGTTCATTTTTAATCCAAATGAACCATAGCTAGTCTTGTGTGTGTGTGTGTGTGTGTGTGTGTGTGTGTGTGTGAGCGCGCATGCAAACTAGATCAGACTGACAGGGAAAACAACACTCAACCAAGATCAAGGCCTAATAACATTAGTGCACAATAGCTGTTGCCAATTTGATCAGGACACACATCTTGGGAAAAACAAGCTAGACAGGATCCAAAGCCAAGGCCCCTTCAGATTATCTTCACACACACACAAACTGCCCATCCTTCCCACCATCTACACCCTTTTCAATCAATACTGCTTTGGCACTGCCCTCTCTTCTCCTCCTTGTCCTTGCCTTCCAACTTTCAATCAATAATGTTGCCTTGGCAACCTGCAGACTGGATCCTAGCCACTTGAACCAGAGCTGTCAGTCTGAGAACACAAGAAGCTGGGGAATTATTTACTTCTGGCACAAGATGAAGGACAGAACAGGCAACTCCTTTATGCCAGACAGCAGGGAAATAGCACCATACATGTTGTGCATTCAATTTTGGCACTTGTGCTTCAAACTACTACTAACCCCACCCCCCTCCCAAGTTTGTTTGTTGATTTTACATCTTAAAACCCCCACATTAATTCTATTTCTAATGCTGACCAACCATTCTTTTTAAACCATTAATTGTAAAATTACTTTTTATAAGTGCAACTTACTTTTGTTTTTAAAACATTCTTTAGATCTTTTTTCATATAAGAAAGAAAACTGGTACATTCTAAATATCTTCCTATTGCATCATTCAATAACACAAATTTCAAATAGACAAAAAAACCGTTTTATGCTACATTACCCCACTTCCTTACTGCACCTCATTCATATAAATACTATATCATGGTCGCTCATTTTAATTTGTCCACATGAAATATAACTCATATCATATCTGAACAGTTAGCTTTATATAATTATCAGATTTCTATGTTCTTTGCACAGTAACTCTGTGTGTGTGTGTGTGTGTGTGTGTGTGTGTGTGTGTGTGTGTGTGTGTGTGTGTGTGTGTGTAAGTGTGCATCATGTGGCACTGTGTATGCAGGTGTATGTGTGCATGCGCTTGCATACTGATGGGCATAACCCTATTTTTATTTAGTTCAGTACTACTTATGAAAAAATAGTGCACTTTATCAATAATGAAAGCAACACAATTTTATAAAAACTGTTTGAACTGAATTTTATTTAACCAATGCAAACAAACAACAAAAACAAGGAAACATCAACTAATGTAGGTAGGGGGAAAAACAACAAAACTTAAACAGAAAACAAAATCAGAGCTGACCCCCCCAAAAAAAACCCATCAGCTGGGGAAACAGGGGAGGGGAAAGTTAACAGGAGAAAAGAACATGAATTTGGAGCTCACGCCTATATCTTAAGTGACTTACTCAGTTCATCTAATATTAAGAATAACTGACGATTATTCAACATGGCCGTCACATTAAAATATTAGGATTACACACTGCTGTTTCACCTTGGCATGAGGCTGTGTCAGACCAGTTGACATAAGCTAGAATGCCAAGGCTACATCAAAATGTTATGTTCTGCATGGTTGTGCGGGGATTGTCTTAAGCCATGACAAGCTCCTAGCATAACATCATTCTAAAATCCTCCTGTGGCTGCCCACATGGCGGGCTAATCAAAAACAGTCACACACGCAATGTTCTCATCCCTAACTGGTGCATTTGTACCATAGTGCTCGTGTTTCGGCTGTTGGGATCCCTGGAGTCTTTAAGCCAGGGTACGACAACAACAACAAACACACTGCTGTTAATAGTTAATCTTAAATAAATATCCAGATTTCAACACCAACTTTCATAAAGACTAAGTACCGAAAAAATAACACTAATGAAACATCAAAAACATCAAAGGGTCAACACTGTGCCTGCCAAGTTGGTACTGGCAAATAAGATGTTTCTTTTTCCAAAGTTGAAGGCAATCACAATTAAGAATTTTTGTTTGAGAGGAAACATTCAATACTTTCTGCACAGTTACAGTCAAACTTATAGATGAATTGTCTTAAGACTAACTGGTTTTTGATCTTGTTTTTTCCCCTTTACCATGTCCTACCCCACTGAATATCATCTAGATGAATTAATGTTTGTATGCTAAGATTACATTGTAAATGGATATTCTTTTAATGTCACAATTATCAACTGGGCACTTGCTTCTGAACATTATCAAAAGTCAGTAGATAGTCTTATTAGGTTAAAACACTTATAAAAGTGACAAAGATAACACTAGTCTGTAGACTTTTTTTTTTTTTAAAGAAAGAAAGAAAAACAAAGATGGTATTGGCAACAATAATAAAAGTAGGATTCTACCCTATATAAGGGTGGGTTCCTAATAATATATCAATAAGAGCTAAAAGTGAATTAAGAAATATGAATGAGAAAAAGTAGGCTGATAGTCAAGAAAAAGAAGAAAAAAACCCAGTCTTTTTAATTTAGCGAGTATTCATTAGTAAGAAACAGTCCAAACAAGGTGTGGACTAATTGAAAATATTTGCCCCACCCCCTCCTCCTCCCAATTAGTTTAAAACTTCATGCACAGGAGTAAATGATTCTGCAAACTATGTTTGCATTTTTAATTGTAAAACTAAAAGACATTCTTGCTGAATATTTTCTTTTTTTTTAAAGTGTTAATCACTAACAAAAACCTCTGATACTAATCTTTGTTTAATACCTTCCCATTCTTTGATAAAATATGCAACTATAGGGTTTAGTTAGTACTAAAAGTAAAATAGAATTACCACCATATAAAGTTGGTTAAAAACTATAAAACTATTGCAAACTTTAGACAAAAAAAGTATCAAAATAAGATTTTTCTCAAAGTTTATTGAAGGGATGGCAATAGACAAAAGAAAAATCCAAACAAACAATAACATTATCGGGGAAGAGGGGAAGGCGGCGGCGAGGGAGTGAGTACAATAAACATGATAATAAAATAGTCTTTCACTGAATATGACAAACTATACCGCATGCAACATGCATTAACAGCTTATATCCTTTTGTATAAATATCTACTTGACAAAACAACAGAATATTCTGCACCATCCACAACAAAAGATACCTATTCGAAGCCATAGCTTGATTTTATATTTATGTTTATTTCTTGTTTCTAGTGACAGTAGGGTCTGTTTACTTTTTTTCATTGATTCAACACCGAACTCTCAAAGCATATTTAATATAAAGTTAATTTCAGGCCATTAAATTTTATAGTAAATGTTTACTTGACCACTGTCCCATATGTAAACAAGGTGTGCTGGAAGCTTACTTAGGTAATTCTATTAATTTATTATACTTTGATCGCTGAAAAAAAGGCACATTCATCATATAAAGCAGAGCTGGATACACATTGGGATTAACATAACAAATATGATACATTCACTCTCCTATTGTCCTTGATTCACCACAGTAAGTGCGAGAAAATCCTGAATGCATCACTTTGGAATAATTATCCTGTCCTGAAGAAAATATGTCACTACGACCATCCAGACAAACTAGAACACACAATTCCTTAGGGGGGTGTCATCCCCCCCCCCCCCCCACCCCCCTGCTCCCTCACCCCACCCCATGTAGAGACTAATATCAATATTGCATACATTTACAAGACTAGACATTTACACACCTGCCAACCCCCTAACAGACCAAAGAGGAATATTTGTATCAGGAAAGAGGAATTTTTGGGAGCTGAGAGGAATTTTGACGGGGCATCTTACCTTTCGCGTGTAAACATAATTTGAAGCAAGCAATTTTCATCCTTGTGAACTTGTGTTGTTTAAAACAAGTCTTGTCTGGAAGTGTCACAACTATTCCTAACACAATAGAAGCTTTTGGTTTGTTCCTCTGCCCTTTTTATTTGGGCAGACCAAAACGGTTGGTGCCATAGATGACTTAAATGATAAGACTTGGAAGGAAGATAATGAATTAATTCAAGTTCATCTTTGTTCTTCTTTCCTTCCATTGGCTTGAAAAAGTCGGTAACAGCGGAAGACATAGGAGACTTTTAGTGTAGTGAGCACATCATATAAAGCATGATGCACACTTTCTTGATCTCTGAATGCAGATACTTTTCCATGTAATCTTGGCATAAATATTGGTCTATTCTTTCTTTTCTCCCCAGACTCCCACACATCGATGTGTCAACCACCATCTTGACGGAAGTGCGCAAACAGAAACTGGAAAGTCGGCTATACGCGCAGCACCTGTATATAAGACGATGAATTTGTGTGTTAAATTATTTTTTTAAAAGTTTTTAAAGCGGAATTTTGTGAACTTGAGCAGAAGGGTAGAAGAAATGTAGTCTGAGCAGAAGAAATTCCGCTCAAAGCGGAAAGGTTGGCAGGTTTGCATTTAACAACAAATGGACACTTCTGCTACGCCAAACAACAGGACAAAGGATAAACAAGAGGAAGAATAAGACAAATTCATTACGATAAGCTAAACATGCAGTGGACGCACAACATAGGTAGGAGTCCAGTTTCACAAAGTCAAATAGCTGTTACAAAACGGACATTACTCAGAAATACATCTGATTTCATTTAACGGGTAGGAAATATTTAGGGCAATGCCAGCAACTGTGTACACCTTTGGATTTAAAAGAGCCTTGGTCAGACACATGCTAGGCTAACAATAAACATGTGCACGAACAGGAGAAAAGCGACACAGAGACCTCCCTAGGCTGGCAATCTATGACAGAATAAGTTATGTGCTTACAGGGCTTCTGAAAACGTACAGATTGTGCGTATTTACGCACTAGAGTTCTCAAACCTAGGGAGCAGGGGATGGAGCTTCTCCCATGTTTCCGCCTTTACCTCTTAAAATTTGCAACTGGGGTGTGTGCGTGTGTGTGAAAATACCCGTTAAAATTCTAAACAGGGGGTGAGCGTACCCCTTAAAAAGAGAAAAGATCAGAAGCCCTGGCTTACAAGAGTGAAAAGCAACATAGACAATCATGAATATACAACATTCTGCTTTCTTTTTCTTTCCCCTAAGATAAACATAACACTACAACACGCGCGCTCACCACACTTAATGATATACAGTAAATGAATCTATATTTACCCCAAATTCCTGATGCAAACAGAACACAAATCCAGTTTAGGGAGATAATAAATCAGTTTATTCTTGACAGCAAATTTTGATAGCAAAAGAAAAAGTATTTTGTACCCCAAAGAAAATAATCAGGGCAAGATATTCTTTTTAAATGCAATTCAGATCAGTTTCACATTTAGTTCAATTTCAACTTTTAAAAAAACCTTTGCAGACAGAAATGAAGAATACAAAATGAACATCATTTGATGTGAAAGAAATTTTGCATTTTTGCTTTTGGGTTCAAATTGAGAAAGGCGGATTAGTTTTTCTATCAAAATAGAACAGCAGACTTGAAGTAAAATAAAAATAAAGGTATTTGTAGATTTCCCGTTTCTGTATTTTAATACGTATTTGAGCTCAATGAGTTTCACTAGGCAATTGTGATTTAAAACTGACAGAGTTCTCTGTTCTAGTTCAGCTACTCCAAACTTTAATTATGAAAGGCCACTTTGTGACTTGTCAAGAGTATCAAAAAATAAATGATTTTATCTATCTTTTGTGCACCAATGAGGCAAAGACACAGCAGTAATGGTCCATCTCCATGGCCAACCTCTGCACTAGGAAGGGATGATTCTAGATTATTGAAACAAATCTGGCAACGTTGGTGTTAGATATGACGAGCAAGCACACAAAAGGATGACTGCACTTGAACAAGAAATCTAGCAATGTTATCGTTATATCTGACGATATGACGAGCAAGCCTACAAAAGGACGATTGAACAAACACTGGAATTAACTCTTAGCATCCTATAAGGAAGTGGCAGAGCCAAGCCCACAATCCTGTAAGGATCTGGCAGAATGAGCAAGAAATGGGTATGCTTATTCAAAATATTATATTGAAATTATTTGTGAATAAAAGTTAATGAAACTTTGTAGTAATCTTGCTATATTGTTTTCTGTGTTGACAATGTTATTTTTGCAAATCTGACATTTTGTTTGTTTAATTTGATTGATTATAACCAAAAAAACCAAAAATAAAGGTGTGTTCAACAAAGATGTTAAAAAACAATGTGTGGTGAGTTTATTATTAAAACATTGCAGACACAAGTCACTTACATGATCAGAGAAACACTAAAAGCACAAAATAAACTTACTACTTGCCTTTCTGTAACATTTTGGTGATGCAATCAACAGGTAAAAATGATGTTCGGTTACGCACACCTGTCGGTCTCATTGCTGATATTTCGCGATCAAAGTATCTCTAGGCTTTGTACAAAATGTTAAACCATTCTAAGTCTGATAAAAAATCATTGAAACTGTCCAATTCACTGTCTAAAATAGTGTCAGAATGCTTGGCCGATGACCGGGCGTCGGAATCGATCGATTCATTTTCTGCCGATCGATAGTCGAAGTTAACCATAGTAGGCACTGCACTAGCATGAGTCTCAACAGTCACTTCACTCTGGCCCCTATAACCAAGTCCAAAAGCATGATTGGCACACAATTTATCGGTAAAAACATCGATAACATCGTCATCCATCGTTCGGAACACCGCCATTTTGATGAATAAAGATCGTCCAATTTAAAATAATAAAAAAATCAAATCAAAATTAGCCTTCCATCGACTTCCATGCAAATGGCGGCCATTGCAACAGGAAGTTGAATGCTTTCTGGCTGTCGTCAAAACTTCCCATTTCCTTAGCAAGATGACTAAACAACGTGGGTGGATCGGTGCGCTTTCATGCGGTTTAGGACTGACGAAGAGGTGCGAAGAGGAGCGATATAGGACGCTAAGAGTTAAAGCACTTACTGTAAGCAGTAGGCAGTTATCTTGAACTAAAGTGAGTTATGTAATTCCATTCAGAGGGGTTAAGACTAGCATAAAATGTCATACACTGCACCCTTTTTTTTTCTTTTGTCAGACTCAATGGTTAACAGGGATGCTTCAAAAATGCAAATAGAATAAAAAGATTAGGATGGACACATTCTACTACAGTGGACCTCCCTTATAAGACCTCCCATTATAAGACCCTCCCATATAAGGCCTACTTTTCTAAGACATTGCCCTTCTTTGTAAGTATTAAAATCACCTCCCTTATAAGACCTCATTTTGGACGATTTTTGAAGGTCTTATAAGGGAGGTTCCACTGTATTAGATTAAAAAATATGCCAAATTAAACTGGCTCTCATAAATGTATTTGTAGCTGATCTAGCCTTCCAACTTCAAACATACACACAGACACCCAACCAACCTAGCGATGACAGTCCATCCACTCACTCACCTACAATCTGTAGACCAATGCATGGCATATATTTTTGCAAGATGTCCCCGAAGGGTGCGTCGGGTACGCATTTGTACCCTGCCGACATTATCACAGGAAGCTGTGGCTTGAGCAAGGGTTGTGTCACCAGCTGCTTTCCGTGCTTCCTGTTAACATAAAACATGCCTAATGTTCAATATCTTTTAAATTTAAAACACCACACACAAATCCTAGAAATGGATGGCTTATGCAAACAAAACAAAACAAAAACAAGGGTGTCACGGAGAGGCAGCAACGTCCCCTCGCGGTTTGACCTTGATCGATAATATTGGGAAGTACCATAAGCCAATGCACCAGCATACCAAGTTTGAGCATCGAAAGTCCAATGATGTGAACGATATGGCCACAAGAAAATTTCGTTCTCAGGGTCAAACTTCAAGGTCAAGGTCAGCATGGTTATAATTTTTGTATGGGGTATTTAGTCTACCATGATGCATTACACCAAATTTGAAGCGATTCTGTTCAGCGGTTCATGAGATAAGAGCGTTGGGGTTCGAACCCTATAATTTGCACACATGCGCACAGGGAAACACAGACAAAACAAAGCTCAGGATATCACAAGAACTTTTGTGGGAAAACATTTTTTTTTTAAACTGCATTGAAATATGTGCAAAACTTGATGATTATTTGTTTTAAGGTTTGAACCCCATAACTGGCGTAACCTTGACCTTGAAATAAAACTATAGCAATCAGTCGAAAGGTAATATTCTCACAAACTTGTATATCAACATTTATTTAAATTGATGAGCGGTTTTGAAGAAAACGTGATTTAAAAATGGAGACATGCACGCACGCACACCACTGACTGCATGGACAGGGACAAAAACAGTTTGTTTCCCGAGCAACACTGCTTGGGGACTAAAAAAAAAAAAATTCAGTTGCTTGTATTTTGGGGCAACACCAAATTTGAAGCGATTCTGTTCAGCGGTTCACGAGATAGAGCGTTGGGGTTCGAACCCTATAATTTGCACGCATGCGCACAGACAAAACAAAGCTCAGGATATCATAGACTTTTCGTGGGAAAACGTTATTTTTTAACAACTGCAATGAAATATGTGCAAAACTTGGCGAAATATTGATAATTATTTGTTTTAATGTTTGAACCCCATAACTGGTGTAACCTTGACCTTGGAATAAAACTACATCAATCAGTCGATAAGTAATCTTCACACAAATTTGTACATCAAAATTCATTCAACCCTTTCACAGCCAATGTCGCATTTTTGCACCGCAATAGTATAACACCCATATCACTAAAAGACATCAAATCAAGGTCTGTTATCTGAAGACCCTATTTTATTAATTTTTTTCCTTCTCTACCCAGTTAAGTTCAATGGTATTTTTTTCGCTGAAAAATGGCTGGCGGCGAAAGGGTTAAATTGGCAAGTGGTTTTGAAGAAAACGCGAATAAAAAACAGAGACATGCATGCACGCACGCCGCTGACTGCTGCGTGGACAGGGACAAAAACTAGTTTCCTGAGCAACATTGCTCGGGGACCAAAAAAACCTAAATCAGTTACTTGTAT
The DNA here is from genome assembly GCA_017654935.2 of Phymorhynchus buccinoides. Taxonomy (NCBI): domain Eukaryota; kingdom Metazoa; phylum Mollusca; class Gastropoda; order Neogastropoda; family Raphitomidae; genus Phymorhynchus; species Phymorhynchus buccinoides. The sequence continues at coordinate 36,654,786 of CM065686.1, forward strand.
ATTTGGGCAGGCACCTGCGTGGTGTTGCTTTCCTGTTATGGAGAGATTCTATGAAAATGAAGGTCCATGTTTGCACAGCATCAAATACCCATCAATTTAATGCGTGCTTGGTTTCATAACTAGCCCTGCACTATTGGTGCTCTACTTTTGAAAATGACCCTTCAGACCAGCTGCCGTGGTAACGTCGGTCACAGACTAGTGGTAGAAGATCTTGGGTTCGAATCCTATCAAACTAATCACAGGCGTGGTTTTTTTAAAGTCCTGGACTGACTCCTACCCTGAATGAGTGAGCTATGTGCTCAATGGGAAGACTGAAACCACACAGTCGAGCTTCATCCATTTAACTCATTCAAGTCGTTCCGGACATATATGTCCGGAATTAATAGCTGTCAATTTGGTGCATTTGCTTCAAAGGAAGTAAATCTGTTTGCACACCATAACTTGGTCACTTCTAAACTCACTTCGCTCCCTTAGACCACAATTTTGCCTCTGACTTTGCTTTTGTAGTGGTTTGTTGTGTGGAAACCAATTGGTGTGGAGTTTTTCTATATAAACTTATAGTCTATATATATTTTTAAAAATCTGATCTACCACTTCCCTATGTCTAAACCTGAAGTAAAAATCCATAATAGTCTTTCATTTCTCCTTTTGTTTATGCATGTTTTGTTTGTTGTATGGCTGGAATGATTTGTGAGTTTTTTTTAATAATTCAAAATCGTTGCGATGCGAATGAGTTGATGGATGTGATTCTTAGTGTTGTTCAAATTTCATGACCAACACTGTAGGTGTCTGCAGTTCTTGAGCCAACGCCGGGATAGCATAAAAGGAAGCATGGAACTCTGTATTGTCGTCTCAGACCAATAAGGGACTCTGAAGCATCATCATCTGCGTCTCTCCATCAATCATCAAAACAAACAAAAAAGAAAAAAGTATCAAATTCTGTTGCCTTGCATGCCCTGCTCTCATTGTGACCTCGGTTTCGATTGCAAATTTAGTCCATACCTTGGTACGCTCGAGTCAAAGTCAAGGGCATCAGTATGTTCTTGGGAGCTGTCGATGGACCTCACTCATGCTGGCTCCACGACTAAGACATTATTGTCATCAGAAGGGGGCTTAGTAGGCGGTGTCCTACATAAATTATGTTAGCTCAGAACAGGCTCCACTGAACTCCACCGAAGTGATTCAACAGCAGTGCAATGTCTCCTCAGATGGTTGCCTACTGATTGCCTAACATAGATTCGCTCCCATTGGACTGCTGATTTCGGATTCTGCGACTTGACAAGCCATGGTTTGACTGCAAGTCAGGACTCAGAATGGGTGGCGTGAGAGCAACGCCATTGTACGGCCCAGAAGATGGGACAGCCAAAAAAGAAAAAAAGAAAATGGCCCTTCAGATTTTGACGGAATATATGCCAAATTAAAAAGGCGCTTTCCTGTTCGGTACCACTACCAGTGCGTTACCTGAACTACTTTCACCCATGCTATGCACATGTGACTATCACACACAATCAGAGATAGACAGAAACAAGCAGGAGGGAAGGCAGGGGAGAGGACATAATGATTTTTATTTGATTATACGAGACAGAAGGGGGGGGGGGGGGAGAGAGTGAGAGACAGGGAGGGAGAGAGAGAGAGAGAGAGAGAGAGAGAGAGAGAGAGAGAGAGAGAGAGAGAGAGAGAGAGAGAGAGAGAGAGAATCAGGAAACATTAGGTCTACTCCGTTTATCGATAGACCGAACACAGTGGCGGTACAAGTGATCAGCAGATCAACGAGCGTCGTCTCTGCATTGTTTGGACTGGATATTTGTTATGTTCCGGGTGTTTTTCGGTGCAGCTCAAGCCGATGCGTGTTGTTTGATTCAACATGCCCCGTTGGCAGTCACTGAGTCCACTGTCGGCCTCTGAGTGAGAAATCACATTGGAATATGGTGCACATTTTCTCGTTCTGCTCTGAATAGAAAAAAAAAAGAATGTAATACTGAAAACTTTTCTGTGTACTGTGGACCATGTGTTTGAGTAGATGTTGATATATTTTTTCTCTTCGATCTTTCTTGATATTTTCTTAAATAACTTTACAATCTGAATCACTCTCATCCGTCTCAAGGGATGAATGGTTTCTCTCTGTGGCATTTTGGAGAAAATTTGCCAACGTCGGATTGCGGACTGCGCATGTGCGAGAGACCTACTTAACTTGCTAGCGCCTACTGAGTGCGAACGTTAGCTTAACCGATAGGCAAGCAGACCTCAAAACGAACCGATAAGCTGTGTTGCTAGAAAACGTAGGTTGCAGTGACAGAAAATTATAGTATTTGGTTATTGATCGTAGTTCCATGATTTAAAGTCAATTTTCATATAAAATATGGATAAATTGTATGACTAGGCAGGTCTGTTTGCACGATTCAGGACAGGACAGGTTGCCCTGTGTGTAGATTTGCATCTCTCATCGTGTAGCAAACAGTTTGGTGACCATAACATTGACTGTTAACTGCTTCCCTGCGAGTGTACTGCGAGTGGCTATCCTTTAGGCAACAGCTCATTCGCAATAGCAGTTTTCGTGTGAAAAATATCTACCGTACTTTCCGGGCCAGGGCTTCTGATAACGCAAAAACTAGCGTCCCTGACGCATTGAAAGATAAAAGGACGCATTGAATGTTTGTCCAGCGAGTCCCTGGGGATACACTCCAAAAATCATGAAAAACGAATAAAGACACTGTCTAACATTGAAAGTCGGCCACAGGCATCGTCTGCTATGATGCGCGAGTTGCTTCCCTTAATTATAAAACTTTCCCTTGATGCCTCTCGCTGTACCGGAAAAAGCCTTTCGCGCTACTCGACTAACAACAAAATGTCTTTAAATTCGTGGGCGTTAGTGCCCGGAAAGCGCAAAGAAAGCGAGAAAGATGTCAATCAACCATCAACATCTGCGAGTGTCAATGATCCACCTGCGACGAAAAAGGTGCGGGCCTACAAACCAGTCTGGGAAAAAGAGTTTTCCTGACTGGAGTTTGACAAAACATCACAGTCAATGAACTGCAGCGCATGCGTGAAAATGTTATGAATGTAATGTTAATCGCCGAATTTGAGGTATGTGTAATAAGTGTATTTGTACATGTTTATAGACATGTTTGCTTGATGTGGTACAGGGGACCCACTGAAGTTAGCCTGGGACCTGTTTTAAATCTGATGAAGGGATCCCTGGGACCCTAAGAAACATCAGCTTATCAGAAGCCCTGCCGGGCTATAAGCCGTTACTGTTTTCTTCAACTTTGAGCCCTGTGGATAAAACAACGATTGCGGCTAATTTGTGAATACTTCCCCTTCCGTATTTTAGGCTGGTCGTCAACTCCAGCCTGTGCGCGTTGAAATTGTCAATCTCTGTAAAAACGAACCGTTCTCATGCCGAAACTGAAGAATTTAATCAGCGATATCACGATCTGACCACTAAATATCACCACTTTTAAGCACATGTGTCATCACTGAGCAGTTTATGATCAAAGTTTGAACTGAAACAGTCGCGATCGTGTCGATCTTTACGAACTCAGATCTCTGTGCACACGTAAATGCGAAGTCAACTTCCAAGTTGAAACTAGGTGATCGGTCTCACTCCATAAGTTGGAACTCAATGAATGGTCTCACTCTACAAAAAAGAAGTTGAAAACCAGCTCTTTCCGTTACCAAACTGATAAATTGGTGTTAGTGTGTGCACTGAAACACTTGCTGAATGCAAACAACTCACAAAATCTGATAAATGAAAGCAGCTGGCGCATTAGTGTTTGCCGTGATTTCGTATCAGCGGTGTGCGCGGCGCCATTTTGTCAGCCGAGTTCTATGAGCGGTAAAAGATTCGTGTGTGCAAACTGTGACTGAAAATGAACTGCCAGTGCATTACTTTGTCATGTTTTGTGTTGTGTTGAGTCGTTGTGCAGAATCCAGTATTTAGTAGGTCCATTATGGCGAAGATTAGGTCTGTACTGTTATGAGGTTTGTGTGCGAGTGCAACACGGGCCGTCGAAGTTGCTGTGGCCTCAGGTTCGTTTTTCTTTTTCAGTCAGTGCGGCCTAGACACTGAATACGGCTTTATCGTTGTTTTTCTCCACAATTTTAATAAAATTCAGGGGGTGAGGCTGAGACAACAGTGCGCTTTGTAGTCTGGAAAATATGATACATGCTTTGTACAGTGTTAAGCCAAAGGCTCCCAATCGTCCCACAAAACAAGGGGTCCCAGGGACTCCTTCACTTACATAGAGGTTCCTAGAGGCAGGATAGAGGGTCCCAGTGGCACTGCGAATGCTAAATAGAATGTTTCTAGTGCATCCCTGGGACCCCCGCATTCTTTTAGAGGGTCTTGTAGAATTTTAGTGCTTCGTAGACCACCAAATGGGGGGTCCCTGGGAGCCCTGTAAGCCACTCAAGTCCGATAAAAATAATAATTTTAAACTGTCCAATTCGCTGTCTAAAATAGTGTCCGAACGCTTGGCAGATGACCGGTCGTCGGTATTGTTCAATTGATTTTCTGCCGATCGATGGTCGAGGTTAATCGCAGTAGGCACTGCACTAGCATGTGTTTGAACAGTCACTTCACTCTGGCCCCTATAACTAAATCCAAAAGCACAATTGGCACACAATTCATCGGTAAAAACATCGATAACATCGTTCAGAACACGGCCATTTTGATGAAAAGAGATTGTCCCAAAAAATTGTGAAGAAAATCGATCAAAATTAGCCTTCAATCGGTCTCCATGCAAATGGCGGCCATTGCAACGGAAGTCGCTTTCTGGCTGTCGTTAAAGCTTCCTCTCTGCATTAGAGAGCTCTAACTTCCTTAGCAAGATGACTGAACAACGTGGGTGGATAGGTGCGGTTTCTGCTTAGCAACACTTCCGGTTTTGTTGAAGCGATCTCACAATGTTTGAACAACTGAATATCCTACTCTCAATCGTTGACCAACTCAGCAGCACTCAGTCACTGTCTGTGAGGTATGGTTAAAAACACGCCCCAAATGCGGGTCTAAATGCCTCTTATTCGACAAACCTTACTGAACTGCATTCACAATGCTAAGGCCTTACATGTACATGGCAGTTCAATTCTGCTTTGTCATACGGAGACGCAGGAACAGCAAGCTCAATCTTCAGTGGCAATTTTTGCCTTTCTCCTGCACTATGCAAGAATGAAGCTAAATCGGCTTGAAATCAAACTCATGCAAACTGATAACCATACCAAGACTGCTCAACAAAAACTGTGGGGGAACATTGTGCACTAATGAAATACATGCAATCTTAAAAATTAGCATGAAAAATCAAGGTGGCCGTTCAATTCTTTTAATATTTGTAATGAAAGACCCCTGGATCCCTACAAGCATCACTACAGAATTGTGAAAAGATTAATAGGAATGCTTGAGTCACAGCAAAACAACTTACACGGATTTGGTTTTTGAGCTGTTCTGTTTCTTGTCGCAATGCGTCCAATTCTGAAGTCATTTTGAAGCAAATTCCAAGTCACCTGCAAACAAACAAACACATGAAACAAGTAACTTAATAACACATCGTTGAACAGAAATCAGGGTTCCCATTTTAAAACTACGGGGACATTCTCAGAGTTTAAATGATCTTTTAAGAAAATGGACAAAATTACCGTTTTCACTACACACTATTTCCTATTATTAGTATTAACGAAGACAAGACAGAGTCACAGACACACGCGCACGCTTTTACTAAGAGCCTTAGAATCTATCTTGATTCTTAGCAAGAGCAGACGATTGTGCCAGAGAAGTCAAATCTGAAATGTCTGTACAACTTCGGCCCAAAAACTATTTTTAATGGTCTATTTTTTAAGGGACGATATAATTTTTTCTAATTTTAAAGGGTTTTCAAGCACCTTTTCTGGCCAAGTTGAAATTTATAAGGGTTTCAAGGGTTGGTTGGCATACAGTAAGATCGTAAAACTGATCACCCGAGTTTCATGCCCATTTTTATTAATGCATTGTAGTAATTTGTACGTCGGCATTGCCACAAAATTCAAATTAGACTGCTGGTATCAAATGTACGTCGGCATTGCCACAAAATTCAAATTAGACTGCTGGTATCAAATTTTGCAATCTCATAAACTGGGGGCATGCTATAATTAGTAAGTTGGGACTCGAGATGAGTGTTTGGAAGCAACGCTGGTACATGGCCCAGAAAATAAGACAGTAAAAAAAAGTCACTGTGCGATAATTCTGCAATCTTGCTTACTTCTTTCTTATTCTTCTGTGTTCTCAGGCCATAACGCCATAATGGGTAAGGTATGTATGTGTCCAGTTTTTAGTTTTCACTGGTGTCCCTGCTGCACACATTTTGGAGGAGCTCAAAGAAGAAAATTATTTGGAAGTTGTTTTTTTAACCCTTTGTGCCTTGCTTGTTAGACTGGAGAGCTGCACTCCCAGCCTGGGTTTTTTGAGAGACAGCAGCAAATTTTATGGGTACTCCGGTTAAAGCTGAACATCTAAACTACTGTCTGTTCAAATTTTGCCTCAATGTTTATAAATGAATCTTGTTGGATGTAACAAATTTTCAGATATTTCCGTTAATTATAATTATGCAATCAAAGAAGAGAAATACACGCCCACTTGATGTCCCCGACGTCGACGATTGATTGGCATTGATTTCGAACGATTCCTCACTCAAAAATGCATCAGCACAGGTTTGGTCGAGTGAAGAATTATTCGTCTGCTTGCTTTCGCTCATTTCTGACTGCGTTTCGTCCTCTTCAGGGTCAAAATCACTGTCATCGTCAGCAAATATCTCATCAATGACTTGTTTCACACTAAACCTTGGTCGCTTACTCATGGTGATGATAAAATAATCAGAAAAAATACAAAAATCGCTCAGACATGCTTGAAAACCGGCGCACTTTGTGTGGCAAAACTTTTGAAAAGAAAGGGGCACATAGTGAGCTCCCTTTAGTCGTTAATATTCATGAGGTCGAAGGTGAAAGAAGGTAAGGGGTCAAGCCAGACAGTTTGTCGGGCACAGGCGCTGGCAACTGTTCTCACACGCCCGACAAATTGTCGGGCACAGGGCGGAATGAGTTAAAGGCAGGAGAATGGGCCAACAAGTCAGAAAAATAGATATTTCTTTTCATTAATCAAGTTGGAAACAAACACGAAGACAGCTAATTACATCCTGCGCAGTGCACATCATTTCTAGAAAAAAACAAATCATTGCCATATTCAAAATTATCAACATTCCAAAAATCAGTCAAAGCTAAATGAGAAAACTGACCACTTTTGTGTTGGAAGTGTAACCAGCTGATGTCAGCCAGTAGAAGGAAACACGAGGGACGGCTGCTGGATAAGTCACTTGGTCCCTCGGGTGGCACTCATATCACCCGCCTTATAACAAGAGTGGTCCAGGGATTCCCAGACTACCCGACCCTTCCTACACACCTGCACACACAAAAATACAAAATATAATGCCCTGAGATCATTGCTTACATCTACTAATTGAGTGGGTGTTTTTCTACAAAATACATTTTTAAAAGTATTTTAGCCTTAACACTTCTACAATGTCTTTCAGAACTGCTACATCAGGTTTCACTTTCAAGCCAGTACCCCAGTAAAATGTCTGCAAAATATCATCACCTAATTCATTCTTTTTCTCTGCAGTACACATTAAAACTAATGAGTCACGCGGAAGAATTTGTTAGGCTAAAGCATTGCTGCTGTCTATATATGAGATTTGATAGCAAATCAGTTCAGTTTGTACACTGTTAACAACAGCCAGGCACAACTCTTCAACCATTTAGCCTTCTTTTAGTTTTAGCAAACACTTGACTCTCTACCAACATAAAAAGGAGATGGCATTTCTGAAAGGATCACCAGAAACTGCTATTGCTAACAACCACAAGTTTATTTCTAAAAATGGAATGCTCAAGACTGTCCTCATTCTGATATCATAAGTCAATCATTCTGATAATGTCCTCATTCTGATATCATAAGTCAATCATTCTGATATTGTGATGTCATAAGTCAAACATGCTGTCAAAATGGCGTCCGGCCAAAGTGAGTATCAAGAGTTTGCTGTTACGAGATGGATGACTTGATTCAAATTAAAAACTACAAAAGTGAAGTGAACAGCCGTACTTTGCAGCGTTTAGCAAACTTTATCAGAACTGAAGGTAAACTAGCGCTTCTTTCTCCAAGTCTGTTTCAGTGATTATCATCATCTATCTCATGATTGCAGCCATACAAAAGTGTTCGTCGCCGTATTCTAATTTATAAAAACCAGAACTAATATTGTCCACAAAAGGTTGCAATCCATAATTTCGGCAATTTAAAATCTCTTATATCGGCTCGGAACAGGCAGCAGAAAATCTTTTTAGAACACTGCGGCCAATTTTCTTATTTGCTGGGACAAATACGGCCCTTTACGGGTGTTCCACCGACACCTTATTTTTATTTTGTGTGCACAGCCAGGGACCATGTGGTCTGCACGAAACTATAAATTTAGTACTATAGTCACAGTGACATATTACTAGCCTATCATTTTGGAAATTGACCTATCATTTTTTTTTGTAATCAGGGGTCATGTGTCCTATGAAGTTTGTAAACAATCATGTGTCTCATGAAGTTTGTAAACAATCTGAAGCTCTGGTGGACTATTCAGTATTCTGTATCCACTATTGACATCTCACTGCTACCAAGGTGCTGGTGATGGTAGTAAACAAAATATTGAAGTGGTGATGCATATCAAAACATTTTGTGGGAAATCTGTATCCTGCAGTGTTCCCCATGCACCCAAACTTTTTAGGGTCACTGACCCTTTGCCTCAAAATTGTCGGGGTCATTTCACAATTTTTGAGGGCTAAAAAAAAAGTAATATTTCAAATATTTGCATAATATATGTTGAATAGCGAATCTCTTTCACAGTGTTTCCCATAACGCACATTTGTGCGTCCTTGGAGAACTAAAATCCCGAAGGGACTGTTAAATTTCAGCACCATGCGTCCCAGGGACGTATACATTTATCACAAATAAAGTTTAATAAATCTCTCCAAAGCAGTGTTAGCAAAACATATTGGAAGTTCTGTATCAGCCGAGGAAATGGTCAACTGTGAGCGAAAGAGCTCACGATAGGCCAACAGAGTTTACAGATAAATATTTTGATAGGCTAGGCTTCATGGTAGATGTGTTCCTTCTTACTTTCTCTGGTTTCACTACCAGGTAACTACTCCCTTCTTTTGTGCCCGTGGTCAACTAGGCCCTAGGTGAATGTTCTTTCCACATCTGTACTAGCACCGTGGAAGCCATGGAAGCCAAGATCAAGAAATACAGAAGGAAATGGCTTGGTGCCCCACCTGGACTCACGAATGTTGCATTGTACTGCCGCCAAGCAAAGCTGAAGTTACCCTTCAAATCCCTGGTTGAGGAATGCAAAGTGGGTAAAACAAGGCTACAAACCATGCTTGAAGACTCAGAGGACAAGGTTGTGAAAGAGAACCAACCCCATCTGAGAACAGGCAGAAAGTGGAAAGTCCAAAAGGCAGTGGAAGAAGAAAAAGACAGCCTGAGAATCAGCGAAATAACAAGGCATACTCAGACCAACAAGCTCGGGCTTGGAGCAACAGAAATGAAGTGGTGGTCAAAAACCAAAGGAAAGGAAATGGAGAGACCTGGTAATTCAAGAAGTGAGAAAAGAGGAAGAAGCCAACAGATGCATTAGAAAGGGTCCAGAAACGAGCAACAAAATTGATTAAAGGCGTTGGTCACCTTGATTACGAACACAGACTAAGAAAGTTGAAATTACCATCTCTGAAATACAGAAGAATTCGTGGGGATCTGATAAACACATACAACATTTTTCACAGTGATAACAATACTAATAAATCTTTGTTCCAGCTAACAACTGACTCAAGAACCCGTAACAGTGATTTAAAAATACTAAATGACAGGACAGTGAAGAGGCCGCGAGGCCTAATGTCCTAACTACCTGACCTGACCTGAGTCCAGAAAGCAGTCCAGCAAGAACAATGGACTACATGGGAAAATGCACTCCAAAGAAGCCTCACCTGTAACGACATATGGCACATCGCTCCCCTGAGGCTCAGCTTCATCATCAGATCTGTGTACGATCTTCTGCCCTCCGGCGCGAATCTGGTCAGGTGGGGACTTCCAGATTATCCCAAATGCCCGCTCTGCCAGGGCAGACAGACTGTGGAACACGTCCTCAGCTTGTGCAAAGTGGCACTATCCAAAGGAAGGTACACGTGGAGGCACAACCAAGTCCTCAAAGAGATTGCCATTGCAGTCAGTACCGCCAAAGGAAAACCAACGCCTGCACCAGCCCCACAAGCAACTTCCTACTCTGCAGGAGATGGCAAACCATGGCCAAGAGTTACAGCACCTGCCAGGACACAAAAGCAGAGTTTGCTCGAAGGTGCAGAAGACTGGGAATGCTCAGCAGATCTTCCAGAGTGGAAAGCTTTTCCAGACCATCAAAAAGACAAACTTGAGACCTGATATTGTGCTCCAATCAAGTTCTTCAAAACAAATGATTCTGATCGAACTGACAGTGCCTTGGGAAAGCAGAATGGAGGAAGCGCACACCTACAAGACTGAAAAGTATGCCAACCTTGCCAGCAGCTTGAGGAAATCTGGCTTCAACACCAAGGTCCTTGCCGTAGAAGTTGGAGCGAGGGGATTTGTAGGCACGTCCGCCTACAACCTCATGAAACAGCTCTCAATATCCGGAAAGATGAAAACGAGAGCCTTGAAAGCAATGTCTGAGACAGCTGAGAAAAGCTCAAGCTGGATATGGGCGAGGAGGAATGAAAGTGAACTTCATAAGTCCTAAATTTCCCTCTAAAGGTAGCCCAGTCCCGTAGCTCATTGGATAAGTCCACGAACACAAAAATACCAGGTTAAGCAACATCGACCATGGTCAGAACTTGAATGGGTGACTGGTGGGTTCAAATCCCGGCAGCTCCTGGGAAAAAGAAAAGAAAAAGTGATGACAGCAGAGGGGCACCCAGATTCATGACCTGGGTGCGGCCCCCTTCGAGTGTAAGGAGTTCAGGGCCGAAACACTTGATCAAGGGGGGCTTCTTCTCTGAAGACCCTCTGTTTGTCCAGCTCTCCGCAGAGTTTCTCTACACTTCTTTCAGTCCTTTTGGCATGAGAAAAACAGCTCTATTTGGCGTTAAAACAAGATCATGACTAATGACGGAGGTCATCAACGAAGCTGGTTTTTTGGGGTGTTTTTAAAAAAAACCAATTTTTAATAATAAAATCTGAGCATTTCGAGACAGCTTTATCTTCTTTTTTTTTAACCAATTTCATTCCAGAGTAATTATTCTTCAAAGTATTGCAAATTCAGGATTTCCTGAAAACAAAGTCAAAATCAGGATAACATATTCATCAGACTGATTGATTTTCACATATTTCGTAGATACTTTTTGTTAAAAGTTTATGAGTTGTTCTGCATGATAAATTCCATGTTTAACAAAGAGCATGATACACTGATAGTCTTTGAGTAGCACCCACTGCATTGCTAATGCTAGGGTTCACTTTGTGAAAAGAAATTTGACACACATTCAAGGCTAGTTTCTGAACATGTCAGGCATGACAAGAGAAAGGAAAATTGACTGCAAAAGGTGGTAGATAGTGAGGACTATTTTAAGTATTCTTCCTTTATTCCAACAATGGACACATAACGGCATAAAAGTTTGCCTCTCCCATGAACAAGCATGAATGATGACAGCCTGAGACAATTTTATTTCCAATAGCTCACCAGTCCACCATGGTGTCGACAGGCCACACACACACGCGACGATATGGACTGATTGACAAAAGATCGCCATGAAGCTCTTCCATGAGATGAATAGACCCAGCTCTTGTAGATAATATGAATATGTTGTGTAAGTGTTTGTGCATATATATACATTGATGTACCGAGGATCGAAAAGTGATAGGACAAACTGTGCTGAGACAAGAGAAATCAATAGGACAATGTCCTGGCTCTTTCAGAAATCAATAATACAAACAGACCTGCCAACCCCCTAACAGACCAAAGAGGAATATTATTTTGTAGTGCTCAGCAAAGAGGAATTTTCGGGAGCTGAGAGGAATTTTGATGCAGCATCTTATTTTAATCCTTGTGAACTTGTCTTGTTTAAAACAAGTCTTGTCTGTTCCTCTGCCCTTTTTATTTGGGCAGACCAAGACGGTTGGTGCCATAGATGACTTACATAATAACTAAATAAGACTTGGAAGGAAGATAATGAATCAATTCAAGTTTCTTCCTTTGCTTGAAGAAGTCGGTGACGGTGGAAGACGAAGTCTGGGAGTTTATAGTTTCGATACACTGAGTCTGAGAAGTAATGTGGCATTCGATGTCTTGACACCCTCCATAGGAGACTTTTAAGTGTAGTGAGCACATCGTACATCAAGCATGATGCACACTTTCTTGATCTCTGAATGCACAGACACTTTTCCATGTAATCTTGGGCAAAAATCTTGGTCTATTCTCTTTCTTTTCTCTTCAGTCTCACACACATCGATGTGTCGATCGCCAGCTTGACGGAAGTGCGCGAACAGAAACTGGAAAGTCGGTTCTATGCACAGCAGCTGTGCTGCTCTGTATATATAAGACGATGAATTTATGTGATCCCCCAAAAAAAATTTAAGTTTTGAAAGCGGAATTTTATGGACTCGAGCGGAAGAAATGTAGTCTGAGTGGAAGAAATTCCGCTCAAAATGGAAAGGTTGGCAGGTCTAACCACAGACCTGCCTACTTGGAATTTTCCCAATCAGTAGCCCAGCCATCAATTTTCAGTAGCATGGCAAATTTTTCCGTAGCATCCACAAACAACGGCAATCGATTTGTTCTCTGCCTGAGCCGAAACGCACTGCTTAATATGTTTCGCCGATTGAACGTGTTGACGGCAATCGTCTCTACCGCCATGATTCACAGAGAAGTCCGCATGGCAGAGGTTGCACTGCAGCGAGCATGGTTCGCACCGAGTCAACTTCTGACGATGCAAGGCCACTCCTCCGTGTAAGCTATTTTAAAAACTTGTGCGGCAGGCCGATGTTTTTTCTTAGAACAAGATGGTGTGCCAGATGATTTTCGTTTTCTGGTTTAGGTTCGTTTTTCTTCGTTTGAAACATCTCCCGAATCGCTACTGCTGGAGTCCACCATTTTTTTCAGAGAAAGTAATAAGAACGCATGCGCAGTCACTTTGATAAAAACGGAAGTGACTAGGTTATCGCGCGCACAGCGTCTGCTCTTAGAAGCCGACAAAACCGGGAACGGCATAAGCAAAAATAAAATGCGGCGGCAATTTGTTTTTCCCGTAGCAACGTTAAGGTTGCCGTAGCTCTGTAGCAAAGCTTTATTTTTCGTAGCTGCTACGGCCAAATCGTAGCAGTAGGCAGGTCTGTAACCATGCTAATGTTAAAAATGTAATCAGACATTTGTCCTGACAGGGGAGAAAACAATACGACATTTTTAGTTTAATAGGTCAATATCCTATGATCGGGGTCTCAGGACATCACTGTATACATGTGTCAGGGGCTGGGGGGGGGGGGGGGGGCTGGGGGGGGGGGCTGGTAGAGGTGTGTGTCTAAAAATAGCCACCTGATTCTTGGAATCGGGTGCTACAGCTTTAAGGATCTTGTTAACGTTAGGGACAGGGTTAAATTGAACAGCCTGGAAAGAGAGGGTAAGAACTGAATAAGTCTAAAACAAATGAATAGAACTATATGTGAGAAAATCAGAATTTAAGCCTTCTACCGACCTACGTTTCATTGGGGTTAAGGTTAGAAAAGTAGTCAAGACACTCAGATCTATAAACAACCTAAGAACTTAAACAATACGACTAAGAGAGAACTCCAATTGAGAGAACAATATTGAAAGTCGGATTAGTCAGGCACGTTGTCATTGCTAAGATAATGTCTGACAGTCTACATCGTCTCTGATGAGAGGGGCTCCGGTTACAGGCATCAGAATAATCTGAAGTCCAATCCTCCGAAACTCGCTGTAAAAAGGCCATGAAGGCCCTAGACTAAACAGAGACAACACTGAAATGAGTTCCCAATCTGACCAAAATGGCTTAATATAGTGATAAATCATTTTTAAATGTTATTTAACAGAAAAGATAACACTGAATAATAAAAAAGGCAAAACGTCTTGACAAGTAAATCCCCTGTCAGAAATTCTTAATCCTCTGAAATTAGCAGATCCCCTGACAATTCTGATGCCTGTGGTTAGCCGCATGTGTTTGTCGACATTAACATTCACTCAATCACTGTTTATCTGGAATGCAGAGCTAGACTAATATATCATTAAAATAAAACATTGTATTTGTAGGCTTTATTTATGTCTGCAGACAGTGTATATATATCTAGATCTCTAGCTTATTATGTTATAGAGGCCTGTGGGTGCATAGCGCTTTCACTACGTATCGAAAGAACTACCCGTTGTTACCACTACGACCCATAGAGAAAAATTAACTGTGCCAATCTGTCAGTTTGAATTCCGACAGACTAACCCTAACCCTATCCCTTTTCCTAACCTAACCCTATTCCTTCTTCTTCTTCTTCTTCCAGTTGGGGAGGGGAGTTTATCCTGCCCCACGCTCACAGGTCTTCATTCAGACACAGACCCGTTTACCCCAGCTACACAAGTCTTGAGTAGTCTGGTTATCTGAAATGAGTAGCTTTGGTGCAAAATGTGTAGTTTTATTCATTAAACCATCAAACAATGTTCACTGAAAATGAGTAGTTAGAGCATTATTTTCAATTTTGAAGAGTCGTAGAGGTCCAAATTGAGTCAACTACTCGAAAACATTAGAGTAAACAGGTCTGCAGACCATTAATAGCGCACAGGATGCGTGCTATGCAAATTCCTGTCATCCATCCCACCGGCACACACGCCGTGACACGGCCTACTCGTACCGAATAGTGGGATGAGCTTTAGCGTGTGCGCAAGATCGTGTGCATGCGTTCACACGCGCGACCTCGGTTTTTTAAGTCTCATCTGAAGGACTTTTCCCCCAACCCTTCTCTTCAGGTACCAATTTACACCTGGGTGGAGTGAGGAAAATAGGAGTAAAGTGCCTTTCCCAAGGACACACCACTGTGAACCGAGCTGGGTTCGAACCCACGCACTCGCAAACCTGACGGATTACGAGCTGTCTGCCATCGAAACAGACCGAAACCAGTATCAGACCTGGTCGCTAGCAGGTCCGAGACCGCTTTCTATAAACCGGGTTCAAGTGTAATGTAAATGCACAGAACCGTTTTCAAACCGGTCTGAGACCGGTAAAAAAGGCAAGTGTAAATGGCCTCTTAGTTGCTGTAGTGATTTAGAAGTGTTATCGATACGCAGTGATAGCCGTACTTATTTATCTTGGTAGTGTTATCGATATCATATGTATCGATAGCAGGATATCCCTGAGGCCTACTTGTGGTTTTCATGACTCGCACTGGCAATTTGTTCAACTGAAAAAAAAGACCATTAGGACCTGGCTGAATGTAGGATGTAATGACACTGGACACAAAATATGTAAAACTAGATATTAAAACAATGTTAATTATGGTGCACAGCACTGCATATCATCACTGCATATTTTCTTAGACCTAGACCTGCTTCCAACTCCAAGACTTGTCGATCCAGATGAGAACGGTCTAGAAAAGTCAGTGTCCAAATAAAATGGTTTTATGTTAAAACGAGAAATAAAACAAACAGCTGAAATAAATACTTAACACATGTAAATGCTGTTGCTTAAATTCTTGCGACTAGGCAAATTTCAAGCATGAATTAGGACCTAGACTAAGCACACTCATTGTTTCATCCTTTCATGCACAACGCCCGGCTAACATGGCGGCTGGCTGGAAGGCTGCATAATAATCAATATCAAATATGCCGGCGCAACATTAGGCAAGAACGATGAAGAGCAAAATAGTTTTTGTCCATTCAGTACACAAAACTGTCATAACCATAACAGAGTATAAAATAAACTGAGTGAATGAGAGAAGGACACTGAAAACGAGTTGATATTTATTCTCTAAACGTAGCAGACAAGAAGTGGGATGCAGAACTGACACAGCTCACAGTCACAAGTCGTTCAGATACACACACCGAGTTGCAAACGCTTGTAGCATCGTAACTATTGAAGAAACTGCATACATTCTGTGTCCAAAATTGACTACAACTATCTTTTTATGCATTTTGTAAGAACTGGTTGAAGTATTTTACAACCACGCTTCAAAATACGGTTCAGAAACGACTCACTGATAACTCTTCCGCACACAGAACACAATTTGCATACAGCTAAACTGATGGCGTACAGAATCTGAACTGTTGGCTTTGCAGTTTGAATAAGGATGATACAATGGGTAAATAACGAATGCATATATATTTACTTACCCTAATGATACCCCTTGAAACAAGACATTCAGTTACACAATCACAAACTAATCAAAAGTGGTCCTGGTAGACAACATAAATCAGCACAATGTTTTTAATCGACTATGAGGGTGCGGTGCCCGTGTATTGGCAAGAAAGAACCCCGTAGATATCGGAAAACATTGTGCGCATGCGTCGTTGCGAACAGCGACGCCAATGGGGTCTTCTCAGTTTCACTTTCTATGAATTCTGTGCATGTTTGGATCAAAAACTGTGTAAGATATCGGTTGTTTTGACGTTTAAAATATACACTAGATCAATTTTTAGTTGAGCTGTTTCTTTGTGGATTTTTTCTTCTTTTTTTTTACTGTGGGTGTCATATAATTGACGTGACGAGACTGAATAGTTTGTGACTGTCCGAGGTAACTTGGTCTACTTTCGTTCTCTCAGTAGGCCTAACAAAAATATAAGAAGAAGAGCCTACAATAATACTGTACTTTGACCCATACATCTGTATCGTAAAAAAATCGGGGCTTTCCTGGAGTTGCACTGCCTCCGGGCATTTCCTCCAGGATCGTTCCCACCATCTTTATATCTACTAATCACATATGTGTCTGTTTCTGACCGGAGGACGTTAAACGGATTTTCACTCACATATACTGTACTAGTAAATGTGACACGCCGGTGCTTTTGCGAAGCCTGCACACGATCGATGGTACTGTCACTGTGTCACACATGTAGAGTCGTGTGAAGTGTCAAAAAATAAATCTTGTCTTTGTAATTCAGAAACAGGACTGATGCCGAACGGAAAATGGTCAGATCAGAGACTAGGCTAGCTGGTCTCTGGTCAGATCCAGGGTATGGTCTTATCATACTTCTATCATGCCGCATCTCGCTTCACTTCGCTGGCGTGAGCGCGTCGCATCGCATGGCACAGTTTGTGTGGGTTTTTTTTGGTGCTAACTGCAGATTTCAACTGCTATACTGAATTAGGTGTCCGCGCCCACTCCATTGAACCGCCGGCGGCCATCTCATCTCCTTCCTGCTTCGCTCTGTCAGTTATCTTTGTCATTTTCAGGCTGAGAATCAATTTTATTGTGAACTTTACAAACCAACATCACAATCAGCACATTCTGTTTGCTTTAATTGAATTTAAACAAAAAGATCGTTGAACGACCACAAATAAAAGTTTAAACTCAAACTCACACTCTCTCTCTCTCTCTCTCTCTCTCTCTCTCTCTCTCTCTCTCTCTCTCTCTCTCTCTCTCTCTCTCTCTCTCTCTCTCTCTCTCTCTCTCTCTCTCTCTCTCTCTCTCTCTCTCTCTCTCTCTCTCTCTCTCTCTCTC
Organism: Phymorhynchus buccinoides; assembly: GCA_017654935.2. Lineage (NCBI taxonomy): Eukaryota > Metazoa > Mollusca > Gastropoda > Neogastropoda > Raphitomidae > Phymorhynchus > Phymorhynchus buccinoides. Next base: position 36,672,517 of record CM065686.1, read on the forward strand.
TCTCTCTCTCTCTCTCTCTCTCTCTCTCTCTCTCTCTCTCTCTCTCTCTCTCCATGGCTTCCCGGTGTCATTTCAAATGTTTGTCTTATATTATGTCTTTGTACATTTCGCGTACATGCTGTAATAGACTGTAAAATGTACTTGACTGCATTAAAAATCGATTCAAAATCATTCTCTCTCTCTCTCTCTCTCTCTCTCTCTCTCTCTCTCTCTCTCTCTCTCTCTCTCTCTCTCTCTCTCTCTCTCTCTCTCTCTCTCTCTCTCTCTCTCTCTCTCTCTCTCTCTCTCTCTCTCTTTCTGTTTGCTTTAATTGAATTTAAACAAAAAGATCGTTGAACCGACCACAAATAAAAGTTTAAACTCAAACTCAAACTCTCTCTCTCCGAGGCTCTCTCTCTCTCTCTCTCTCTCTCTCTCTCTCTCTCTCTCTCTCTCTCTCTCTCTCTCTCTCTCTCTCTCTCTCTCTCTCTCTCTCTCTCTCTCTCTCTCTCAGCGCACGCACACATGTAAGTTCAGTGTGTTTGTGTCTGTGCACATGCTTGAGTATTTATATGTTTGTTTAGGACTATGTTACATCAGTATTGGACCAGTTTTTAAAGTTGAAACACAAACGCACGCGCGCGCGCACACACAACAACAACAACAACAACAACAACAACAACAACAACAACAACAACAACAACACACACACACACACACACACACACACACACACACACACACACACACACACACACACACACACACACACACACACACACACACACACAGAGAGAGAGAGAGAGAGAGAGAGAGAGAGAGAGAGAGAGAGAGAGAGAGAGAGAGAGAGAGAGGTGTCTTCACATTGTCATGAAGTAGGCCAAAATTAATATCCACTTCCACGCACATGCCTACCTCAATATCAGGGCACATGGATACTATCCTCTGAGACATCCCCACATGATAGACTTACTATAGTGGTAAAAAATAACAACAGACGTAAAACGATAACAGCAACAACAACAAGAGGCAAAGCCTTCAATGCTCACTCGAACAGGCACATGTGGAACAACAACAACAACAACACACACACACACACACACACACACACACACACACACACACACACACACACACACACACACACACACACACACACACACACACACACACACACACACACACACTGACACACACGGGTATGCACATACACACTCGCTCACTCACAAGCACACGTACACACACGCGCGTGCGCCACGCCGGGGGGCGCGCACACGCATACACACATATTTTCTCTCTCTCTCTCTCTCTCTCTCTCTCTCTCTCTCTCTCTCTCTCTCTCTCTCTCTCTCTCTCTCTCTCTCTGTCTCTGTCTCGCTCTCTCTCTCTTTCTCTTTTCTCTCTCTCTCTCTCTCTCTCTCTCTCTCTCTCTCTCTCTCTCTCTCTCTCTCTCTCTCTCTCTCTCTCTCTCTCTCTCTCTCTCTCTCTCTCTCTCTCAACCAAAACGTTATATACAATAGTCTACATACTCCCAAAAGATGGCCTTATAATACTCCACATGAGATGAGGAAAAAAAGAAAAAGATGCGCTTACAATTATGCAGTTTATTTTATTGTTTGTTGAACTTTTTTTGCGTTAGGGCAATGTTTGCATTATTTCTCTGGGTGCCTTTGAAGCCTATTGCTACATTGTAGAAGATGCTCGTGTCCTTCAGAGACCTACTAGAGTACTGTGGGATCAAACGAACGAACACACAATCACAATAAATACCACACTGTGACTGACTTTGGAAGAAAAAGAACCCAAACAAAACAAAAGAACACACCTGATTTTGGATTTCACATTGTCCAAAGTTATATCCATAATTGATTTTAAAAAGAGTGTGCGTCACAGTGTGTGTGTGTGTGTGTGTGTGTGTGTGTGTGTGTGTGTGTGTGTGTGTGTGTGTGTGTGTGTGTGTGTGTGTGTGTGTGTGTGTGTGTATGTGTGTGTGTCAGTGTGTGTGTGTGTGTGTGTGTGCGTGCGTGTGCGTGTGCGTGCGTGCGTCAGTGTGTGCGTGAGTGTTTGTGTTACAGTGTGTATACGTGTGAGGGAGAGGGGGTAGCCAAATAGAGCAAACAGAGACTCCAGCGGGAATAAAAGACCAGTTGAAAGGGAAAGGGAGTTTGAAAACATGAATAGAATGTAAATTCCTAGCAGCTACGCCCCGCGCTTGCTACACCCTGCGCTCGCTTCGCTTCAGAGTCGTGGCAGCTTTTCAAGGCACTGGCACAGGTCTTTAGAATAGCAGTTGCCAGAATAGCACTTCAAAACGTCTCCCACTGTAGTCCATGATTACGGAGCCCCTTCGGCTCTCACTGTCACTGTGCTATTGGCCCTTCGAAATGTCTTCCATTGCCCTCCCCTGTTAATGCTGATTGTCACGAATATATATGGTTATAGTGGTCTAGCGCCAACGGTTTTAAAATTATGAGCATTTGTTTTCAGAGCCCCATCAGCTCTCACTCTCACTGTGCTATTGGCCCCTTCTAAATGTCTTCCACTGCATTCCCCTGTTAATGCTGATCACAAACATATATGGTTGTAGTGGTCTAACGCCAATGGTTTTGAAACTATGAGCCCTTGTTTTCGGAGCCCCTCAGCTCTCACTCTCACTGTGCTATTGGTCCCTTCAAAATGTCTTTCACTGGGTTTCTGCTGTGATGATGATCATGAGTATATATAGGTCTAACGCTAACAGTTGAAATTATGGGCATTTTATCCAGACAGACTGTCAGCATGGTCAAGGTCAAGCTTCAAGGTCAAATGTAAAGGTCAAGGTCAAGTGGCTTTTAAATGTCTCCCACTGCATTCCTTAGGTCCTGCTGATCAAGAATATATATGGTTAAATGGGTGTAAACCCAATGGTGTCTGAACAATAGCCACTGTTAAAAAAGAGAAGTTCAAAAGTCAAGGTCATTAGGATAATCAATACTTTGTACCACACATGATCTTGCGGCAGTCTACTAACCTGCCAATTTTGAAGCCTGTAGCTGAAAAATTGTGAAAGATATGGCCAAAACACCAAATGGACACTTCCAAGGCCTATGTCCTTGACCTTGACCTTCATTGCTACCCAATATTCAGAATCACCATAAGCCATGCCAAGTTTGAACATTTTAAGTCCAACGATGTGAAAGATATGTCCTCAAGAAGAAATTTCGGTTTTCAAGGTCAAAGGTCAAGGTCAAGGTCAGCATGCTTATGGGTGTTTCTACGGGACCTTCCCTACACCCTGATATACAATCCCACAAAATTTGAAGCCATTCTGTCCATTGGTTCACGAGATACAGCTTGGACATGAAATACATATAACAAAGAAAGAAAATTCGGGTTTATGAGTCTCCATTGCCGGAGGTTTGCACTGGCGGTTCAAAATTCAGGATCTGAATAGGTTGTGGTATGTTGATCAAGAATATAGGTTATATGGGTCTATGGCCAGCGGTTTGGGCACAATCGCCTGGACACACACACACACACACACACACACACACACACACACACACACACACACACACACACACACACACACACACACACACACACACACACACAAGTTGATTATAGGGGAAGACGGGGTAAAAAGCGCATGGGCGGGTAAGAAGCCCACCCCAATTATCTCATGAAATGAAGCAAATTTCAGTCTCATTTTGCCCATGAGACGAGCGTTAATGTCTAGCATTCGTCTCATGGGCAAATTTGACTGAAATTTTCCTTATTTCATGAGATAATTGGGGTGGGCTTCTTACCCGCCCATGCGCTTTTTACCCCGTCTTCCCCTAGTAGTGAATGGGTGGATGGATTGCAAACTGCCATTTGCTCAAATAGAGAGAGAGAGAGGGGGGGGGGGGGGGGGGTGAGACAGGCAGACAGACAGAGACAGAGAGCGTACACTTTTTACTGCGAGACATTATAAGGTTCTCAAAGGAGTAGTGACGTCAGTTATTATGGCAAAAACGCACGCGCACACACACACACACACACATCACACCACACGGACGCACGCACGCACGTGCGCGCTGCAATAAACCATGCTAGATTCTTGACCATAAAGGACCCTAGGCTATTTCAACAATGGCTAGGTCTATCATTGCTTTCGAAACACCAGCCAACATGCTGAGTTTTGAGTGCATGATGCCACAGTCACAACTCGAAAAGCAGAGAGACCTTGCAATAGCACTGGCTGGCTTTTTTGTGTGTGCATAATGCACCGTATCTCTCTGTGAACATAAACTCGACTAGGAAGGAGAGCGTGCCAACTTCTGTCTGCTCTAATTTCTAATTTGGTAGCGAAGGTCGCTCGCAGTTGATATAAAACTACGTAGAACGTGTCGCCGAGCGGCAGACACGTAATCGGTTCTCCTCCGCTCCGGCAGTTCTTCATAGGATTTAAAACTCTTTCTGGGGCAGTGGGTGGATGCCTCGTGCCTCCATGCACTGCTGGACGACCCCGCCCCATTCACGAGTCTCTCCCCGTGGGTATACTGGTGGTGGTGGTGGGGGGTGTCTTTCGTGGAAATAGTTCCTCCATCTTCTGGAGGTTCTGTGCTTGTCCTCTAATCTTCCACTCCCTTTGACTCTTCCTTTTTCCTTTGTTTTCTATCTAGGGGAAGACGGGGTAAAAAGCGCATGGGCGGGTAAGAAGCCCACCCCAATTATCTCATGAAATAAAGAAAATTTCAGTCAAATTTGCCCATGAGACGAATGCTAGACATTAACGCTCGTCTCATGGGCAAAATGAGACTGAAATTTGCTTCATTTCATGAGATAATTGGGGTGGGCTTCTTACCCGCCCATGCGCTTTTTACCCCGTCTTCCCCTACTATCTTTCTGACTTATTGGCCCATTCTCCTGCCTTAAAAAAAAAATTGTTCCTGATAACTTTTCTCCCTTGAGCTCATGCGAAATCGGAATGTGTCGGCTGTACGCAGCAGGGAGATCAGTAAAAACTGACACATTATGGCCTTTTGGCCTGGGAATGCAGAAGAAGAAGAAACCTCTATCATTCCCTCTCTTTGTCCCTTCTCTCTACACTGACATGGAAAATGTTACCGCAAAGATGTCCATAAAGTACTGCCTGTCAAAAAAAATGGACACACTCAAGGTCATTAACAATTGTTATCAATCAATAAATAATAATTATTATTATCACCCTACAAAAACATCTGCAGTGATTGTATACAGCGGTTGATAAACCAGGCCTATTGCGACGGACAAATAAACAACAAGGTCAAAAGTCTCCGTCAAGGTCATTAATAAGTTGCATTCCCATAGTGACCGGTTTGAGCTAATCTACCAACTTACCAAATTTGGGCTCTGTGACTGAGAAAATGTGAAAGATAATGCCAAGACAACAAAGGAGCACTTTTCTGGTTGCTCCACGAGAGATTACTTTATTAGCTTATTTTGCTTCCCTTTGTCAAATAGAAAGGAAAATCTAATTTTGCTTTGCCCGGACGAAAACGAAAACGAAATTTTATTTAACCAGGGAACATGAGATAAGCAAGCTACATGCTTTTTTCCACCCAGCCCTGGGGAAAAATAAAGCAAATGAAACAAGAAAGCTAAGTACATGCATAAATGAGAAGAAAGGGGAGGGAGGAGGGGGGTAGAGGCACAGAGGGGGAGAGAGAGAGAGAGAGAGAGAGAGAGAGAGAGAGAGAGAGAGAGAGAGAGAGAGAGAGAGAGAGAGAGAGAGAGAGAGAGAGAGAGAGAGAGAGAGAGAGAGAGAGAGAGAGAGAGAGAGAGAGAGAGAGAGAGAGAGAGAGAGAGAGAGAGTTTAGTGTTGCTAGTAACTGCTTTCAAATGAAATGCCATTTGGTGCCAAGGGCTAAGGACAATAACTCCACCTAAACAGCCCGTTTTGAAATGTCCAAGATCAAAGGTTAAGGTCAACACGGTATCATTGTCTGAAGTGGTCACGAAAAACAGTAGGCCCCAGACCTAGTCTCTCTCTCTCTCTCTCTCTCTCTCTCTCTCTCTCTCTCTCTCTCTCTCTCTCTCTCTCTCTCTCTCTCTCTCTCTCTCTCTCTCTCTCTCTCTCTCTCTCTCTCTCTCTCTCTCTCTCTCTCTCTCTCTCTCTCTCTCTCTCTCTCTCCCTCATTCTCTCTCTCCCTCATTGTCCTTCGCCCCTCGTAAGGGGCTAATGGCCAATACGAATAACCTGTTCTCTCTCTTTTTCTCTCTGCAATTCAATCACACACACACACACACACACACACACACACACACACACACACGCACGCACGCACGCACGCACACGCGCACGCACACGCACGTACACGCACGCACGCACACACACACACACACACACACACACACACACACACACACACACACACACACACACACACACTTCTCTTTGTTTTGACAAGCTTTCCACGTCTTCAAGATAGAAATTCAAGGCCAGGGTCAGCAAGCTTACGAAAATTAAAAGGAACATTCAGAAATGGGGTGTCGACCCCAGGGCTGGACCAAGTGATTCATAAGGGGTGGGGTTCCGCTGTGGTTCGAAGGAACTTCATAGGTCGATCCTGGTGTCGTTGTGGGCACCCAGGGACTTCGGACAATTTTTGCAATTTAATGATTCTCCGGTATTTCTGGACCGATTGCCTGCGACTTTGGCAGGTAGATGACCGGGGACAGTGACTATCGATGTGCCAAACCGGAAGCGAATCGATGCAGAAACGCGTGCGATATACGCCGCGTCACCTTTTCATAAATAACTCCACCGTTTGTTAACCGAATCGCTTCAAATGTGCTGTCAGGCTTGCTGTGGCAGGGGCAAAGCATGGCAACAAATGTCAAGACAATCGGGAGAGCGTGTCATTCTCAGAGCAGTGCCAACGGGAAACGGGGCCTTATAACTCCGCCGTTTCTTAACCGAATCGCTTCAAATTTGCTGTACTCAGCGTTACCAGTACTTGGCGTTACCGTTACTAGGCGTTACCGTTTTTAGGGAGAGCGTGTCACTCTCAGAGCATCGCAAACGGGAAACGGGGCCTTTTAACTCCGCCGTTTCTTAACGGAATCGCTTCAATTTTGCTGTACTCAGCGTTACCAGTACTTGGCGTTACCGTTACTATGCGTTGCCGTTACTAGGCGTTACTGGTACTCGGCGTTGCGCTAGTGACTATTAAGGCAAAAATCGAGTCATTTTCTTACTTTTCACCCTTGAATAAGGTACATGTTTAGAGCGGGGGGGGGGGGGGGGGGGGGGGGGGGGGGTGGGGGGGGGGGGGGGGGGGGGGGGGGGGGAAACCAGGAAGTGACACCCCCCCCCCCCCCCAATATCTGATGGGGTTACACTACATGACGTGTGCGTGTGTATATCGCGCGTGAGCGTGTGTGTGTGTGTGTGTGTGTGTGTGTGTGTGTGAGAGAGAGAGAGAGAGAGAGAGAGAGAGAGAGAGAGAGAGAGAGAGAGAGAGAGAGAGAGAGAGAGAGAGAGAGAGAGAGAGAGAGAGAGAGAGAGAGAGAGAGAGAGAGAGAGAGAGAGAGAGAGAGAGAGAGAGAGAGAGAGAGAGAGAGAGAGAGAGAGCATTATGCCAGTGTTCGAAGACAGAGAGCTAGCAAGCTTTAATTTGCGTAATAATTTAATAGAAATCCAACCTTGTAGTCTAAACAAAAAATTGTGTTAGACATACAGACAAAACATAAAACATACTCCCCGCTGCACTTTCGTGGAATGAGAGGAAAAAGCGGCTAGACTGTACTAGACGCGGAATAAGCCTACCTGAGATGGACTACCTGAGATGGGGTTACAAGCATGACGTGTGTGTGTCTATTTATATCGCGCGTGAGCGTGTGTGTGCGTGCGTGCGTGTGTGTGTGTGTGTGTGTGTGTGTGTGTGATGTGAGGTGAGAGAGAGAGAGAGAGAGAGAGAGAGAGAGAGAGAGAGAGAGAGAGAGAGAGAGAGAGAGAGAGAGAGAGAGAGAGAGAGAGAGAGAGAGAGAGAGAGAGAGAGAGAGTATTGTGCCAGTGTTCGAAGACAGAGAGCTAGCAAGCTTTAATTTGCCTCAGTAATAAGCCCTACTATGATAATATTATATTTTAAGAAAAGGAACAAGGTAGGCCTATTATGTGTGTGTGTGCGTGTGCGTGTGCGTGTGTGTGTGCGCGTGCGCGCGTGCATGAGTGTGTGTGTGTGCATGCGCGCGCGCACGTGTGTGCACAAGTCAGTGTGCAACTGAAAGAGTGAAGGAGATGTGCAAGAGAGTGAAGGAGGAGGGAGGGGGGGGGCAGAGCCTTGGTACCAGTGTGGAGTTATTTGTAGGGCTATTGGCTTACTCTCACATGAGCACGTAGGCCCGCTGCAGCAACATCTTTGGCGTCGGCGGACTTCATGATATGAATATTATATATACACCACTGTGTGATACACAAGTTGATGCCTGTGCTGTGTTTATTATACATTGGCCTATGTATGTTGTGTGTGTGCGCGCGCGCGTGTGTGTGTGTGTGTGTGTGTGTGTGTGTGTGTGTGTGTGTGTGTGTGTGTGTGTGTGTGTGTGTGTGTGTGTGTGTGTGTGTGTGTGTGTGTGTGTGTGTGTGTGTGTGTGTGTGTGAGAGAGAGAGAGAGAGAGAGAGAGAGAGAGAGAGAGAGAGAGAGAGAACACTGAACACTGAACTGTTTTAATGTCATTGGCTTACATAGCTTAGATGACATGGGGGTGCGAATAGAACAAAATAATATAATGGAAAATGAAATAAAATCAATCAATGCAATAAAAAATAAAATGAAATAAAAACAAACGTCTGTCTCGACCATCCAATCATATTCAAATTAAGTATATCAGATTCCTACACTTATATTCTAATACAATATTCAAGACATTCCATTAAGAAGTAATGTTCTGTCTACGTTCTTCTTGTATTTGCTTTTCCTTAGTTCTAATATTCAGAGCTTCTGCAATAAAGAGAGAGAGAGAGAGAGAGAGAGAGAGAGAGAGAGAGAGAGAGAGAGAGAGAGAGAGAGAGAGAGAGAGAGAGAGAGAGAGAGAGAGAGAGAGAGAGAGAGAGAGAGAGAGAGAGAGAGAGAGAGAGAGAGAGAGAGAGAACATACGACGAGTATGTGTGCGCGCGCATGAATGCCCAGCGTTTGCGTGCGTGTGAGTTTATGACGGGTTTATGATTGTTGGGCTTATGTGAGTGCTGCAAAGATAAGTTGGAAGCGCGTGCGTGTGTGTGTGCGTGCGCGCGCGTATGTGCGCGCGTGCGTGCGTGCGTGCGTGTATAGAGGACTGAGAGAGAGAGAAAGCAAACAGAATTTTGAAATTTGCAACAGTGCAGATGTTCTCGCTAAGTGGACACCCGAGTACACCAGAGTAGAGGTCGCATTTCAGAGATGAGGCTCGTCCTTCCGTCTTCTGTGTAGGTAGTGATGCGAAGGACATTTGATTACTTGACTGATGATCTCTTCGTACAACTGTCTCTGTCTCGTCTCTGGTTCGACCTATTCTGGAGTACGGTCACTCAGTATGGCAACTTGCCTACTTGCCTAGCCTTTTAACCCATTCCCTCGTCACAACCATGTTCTTGTAAAATAGCCTAGGGGCACCTGCACTGGCTCTAGTGCCGCAGCCAAAGGGATTGGTTGGCCTTCGGGGGGACCTCCCCCAACACCCGCTGTCCTCAAATCCTTTTGGCCGAGATGGATTGGGGATGTACCATGGGCAAGACATCTCCGACATAAACAGGCGATCCACCTTCGGGGCCAGCACCAATCCAAGATTAAAATAGGGAAGTTAGGGGCCATAGGTTAAAGTAGTGGTAAATGAAGGGCAGGAGCTGTGCCGGTCGGGGTTCGTCCCCTGTGAGCGCTTCGCTAGCCGGAGTGGTCCAGCCTGGATACTGCGAAATAAAGGCCTGTGGTCAACTTTTAAAAGACTGTCAACAAGACCAGACAGTACAGTGTACATGTATAGTAGTAACCATTTTTGTTTTTGCCAACTCTCTACTGATGCGCTCTCCCATTCGAATGAAAATCCGATTAACGTCCTCCGGCCTGGACTGTGACAGGCACATGTGGGACATGGACAGATATAAAGATGGTGGGACGATCCTGGAGGTACTGCAATACCAGGAACTGAGTTCTGAGTTTTTAATCGATCAAGATATAAAAAGTAAGGACTCTCATTCGAATGAAAAATGGTGTTTTACGTCCTCTCGGTCTGTAACAGACACATATGGGACATTTGTAGATACAAAGATGGTGGGAACGATACTGGAGGCAATGCACGGAGGCCGTGCAACACCAGTAAAGTCCCGAATTGTTAACAATACAGATAAGTGTAGCAGTAACCACGCCTCGGTTAAACCTCATCGGCTATGGTACCGCCACAGTGTGTATGGCTTTTAGGACTAACAAACGACGTAACAAACCAGGGTCTGTATTCACGTTGAGATAGCATGAGACTTAGCATCATGCTAACTTAGAAGCTCTTCCAATGTCCTTGGAAGAGCTTCTAAGTTAGCATCATGCTAAGTCTCATGCTATATCAACGTGAATACAGGCCCAGATCCAGAATTTGTTTTAGTCCAGGGACGGTATTCATGTCGAGATAGCATGAGACTTAGCATGATGCTAACTTAGAAGCTCTTCCAATGTCCTATAGGATTTAATAGGACTTTTGGAAGAGCTTCTAAGTTAGCATCATGCTAAGTCTCATGCTATCTCGACATGAATACCGTCCCAGCTCGCTGGAATAGCAGCTGCACCCTCTGCTATCTGGTAGTCGTAGTCGCGGAAACGACAGACGAGCATACATTATGTGAACATGTCAGTCGTTGTCATTAATTTTCGGGAACTTATGTATATTTTAAAACAAATTCTCTGCTCGAGAAAATGCAAGGATTCGATCCGGCAGCAGTGTCAACAGAGCTCAGTATTAATTTAACACAACTTCCTTTCGTGTTGTTGATCATTTCAGTTATTCTTCTTTTTCTTCTTTGATTGCTCAGACAGTTTCCTGTCAATTATGAGCGCAGATGCGTCATGCTGCCGTTATGTGCCTAAGTTAAATAAAAATTTTTTAGGCCCTGCATGTCCAACTTCGGCTGGAGGAAATCTTCCTGAAAGTGTTTCTTGAAGAGAAGAAGAAAAAAGGCAGGACAATGGACAGGAAAGGCAGAGAGATAGCAGATGATAGCAACGCGGCAAAGGGAAAAGGCAGAGTCAAAGAGAGTGACATATAAGAGGAAGTTACAAGCACAGAACTTCCAGAAGGTGGGGGAACCATTTATGCAATAGACCCCCCCCCCCCCCCCCCCCCCCGGCATAGCGACAGGGGTGAGGGGGGTCATTTCAGTTGTTTTGTTGCATTTATTTTGTTCTTTCTCGTAAAAAAACACTATGTTTTAATTTACAGAACACTAATTGTTTGTGTTATTAAGCAGCTGCGAAGCGAGAGGTGCTTAATGTTCTCAAGGCTGTCTGTCTGTTTGCCTCTGACTATCTATCTATATGTATGTTTGTATGTAACACGATAGCGTTTGAACGGAGGGACCTAGCTATATGACCCACACATTTTGCATGCGGGTAAGTAGTTAGGCTATCTATGTCAAGGTCGAATGAAGGTCATTCGTCAAACGCAATATTCCTTTTTTTTATCAAAGCAAAATTATTACACTTAGGGGCCCATAGTTTTGTTGTTGTTGTTGCAAGCATGCTGGTGATACACTCTGAGAGAGAGAGAGAGAGCGAGAGAGAGAGAGAGAGAGAGAGAGAGAGAGAGAGAGAGAGAGAGAGAGAGAGAGAGAGAGAGACCAGAAGAGACGAAATAGCATTGCGCAAGATCCAGCACGCGCGCACGTTCTGAATGCGCATGCTCACCGTAGTACCTCAGCACGCGTGCTCTGACGTCAAAGCCAGAGAAACGCTGACGACTAGAATTAGACAGTCAGATGGAGCACATGATTGGCTGCCAGTGTGGAGGCTTTAGGACATTATTTTGACAAACATGCTGGTGGTGGCTCGATGCCATTTCATCTCCCCTCCCACCCCCACCCCTCTCTCTCTCCCCTCCCCTCCCCTCCCCATCTGAACCTGACTTGGATTTGATATTGATAATAAACGCCATCTCGGTAGATGTTTTTACCCGGCCAGAGGCCGAGGTATTGCGATCGATTTGTGTGTCTGTGCGTGTGTCTGTCTGTGTGTGTGTGTGTGTGTCTGTGTATCGATTATCTTAAAAACTACTGTTTGGATTTTGATTAAAATTGGCAGAGGGGTAGACAGCTTGAAAAGGAAGCTTCCTTTCGTTAATCAACACCGTGTTGACCTTGACCTTGAAGTTTGACCTTGAAAACCGAAATTTCCTTCTTTAGGCTATGTAATTTCCCCCCAGCTTTATTTCGTGAACTAATGAACAGAATCGCTTCAAATTTTGTGTGGTGGCGTATCATGGTGCAAGGAAGTTTGTATAAAAGTTCAGCTGTATCTCGTGAACTACTGAACAGAATCGCTTCAAATTTTGGGCTATGTATTTTATGCGTTCTGTAAGGGTGGAAAGTGGTGTGTTTATTGGGGGGCGGGGAGAGGACATCACTCGGTGCAAGGAAGTTTGTATAAAAGTTCGGTAAAGGTAAAGATGTGCCACCGCCCTACATTTCTCGGTTAATTGAAATGTTTTTGTTTTTGCCTTTCTTACCAAACATAAAGCTGTATTTTAGGAACCTTTTTAGCTAATAAACCTTTTTGGAATACTAACCCTAGCCCTAACCCTAGCCCTAAGCCTAACCCTACCCCCCACTATGTACTGCAGTACACCGCGATTTGTCACAGTTGTGGTTCGTTGCGTTTTTCCTTCTTATAGGGCGGGGGGGGGGGGGGGGGGGGGGGGGGGGGGGGGGGGGGGTAGGGGGGGGGGGGGGGGTTAGGTTTTAGGGCTAGGGTTAGGGATAGGGTTAGTATTCCAAAAAGGTTATTAGCTAAAAATGTTCTTAAAATACAGCTTTATGTATGGTAAGAAAGGCAAAAACATAACAATAGAATTAACCGAGAAATGTAGGGGGTGGCACATTTTGGGCTATGTATTTTATGCGGTCTGTAAGGTTGGAAAGTGGTGTGTTTATGGGGGGGGGGGCAGGACATAACTCTGGCCGGGTTTGCATTGTCACAATGCGTTGCTGCCGCTCGGCGATGATGATACTTCGCTCGGCGATGCCCTTGCTTGTTGTTTTTATAATGATGAAGCTTTTACGCATGTTTATCCATAGCTCATTTTGCCTCTTTTCGCTAATCCTTGTTCGCGAATCAACGTAATGTGTATCCTATAGAGGGATCCGGGATAGCGTCATAATGTCACGTGATTTTGTTGGTAACGAAAGTCGGACGCCATTTTGGCTGGAGCGCCGTTTTGGTTCAGATTACAGAGGTGAGCGTCAGTGAGTTTCGACAAATCGTCACAATGGTAATAAACTGTGCAGTAGTTAAATGTTCAGGACTAAAAGCAAACATCAGAATTCAATGCGTTCCACCGCCAAGTATCTTAGCAACCCGAATAATCCATCCATCATGGCCGACAGAGGTGACATTCTCATTTGCATACATGAACCCGGATCCCTCTATTGTAAAGAAAAAAAGAAAATGTTAAGAAAAGCTCCCTCCTCTGCCCCTTCAATTCATTTCAGATGGTTTCAAATTAGGGTTAAGAATAAGGTTAGGGATAGGTTTAGGGTCAGTTAAGTGTCAATCTTATAACATACAACAATGTGTGTGTGTGTGTGTGTGTGTGTGTGTGTGTGTGTGTGTGTATTAGACGGTTTCAGGTTAGGGTTAGGAACAGGGTTTGGGATAGGGATAGGTTTAGGGTCAGTGTAGTGTCAAATACACAAAAAATAAAAGTCGATGACTAAGCTGACCCTAAACCTATCCCTAACCCTATCCCAAACCCTATTCCTAACTCTAACCCTAACCTGAAACCATCTGAAATGAATGGAAGGTGCAGAGGAGGCCGCTTTTCTTAACATTTGCCAAAAACAAAGTAGGGGTGGGGGGGTATGGGGTAAATATACAGGCATCCTGTGTGGATGTAAAGATTTATCATCCCAATACGAGTGTGAAATAACATAAATTGTTGAATCATCATTACAAGAGAGAACTCGAACTCGACATTTTTAATGAGGATAAACTGAGTAAGCATAAATAACTGCTTCTTTTCATCAGGTCCTCTAAAATAATGACATATGAAGTGAATAAATAAATAAATAAATAAATAAATTACAAAACAAACTCAAATGGTTCAAAAGTAAACATTGTAACAATCAAATGTAACAAATCTAAAGAACAAGGACAACATGAAATATAAATCAACATTCTCACATTTCCTTTCACACACATAAATCAGAGAGAGAGAGAGAGAGAGAGAGAGAGAGAGAGAGAGAGAGAGAGAGAGAGAGACGTTGGGACGGACGGACAGACGGACAGACAAACAGAGAGAGAGAGAACATTAGTAGGAGACATTTTATGTTCTGTTTTCGTAAAAATATCAGTGGAGAAAAAAACAACTCGTCTAAATGCGTTTTTGAGGCTGTAAAAAAAAAAAAATCTCTTCAAAGTCAATTAAGTAAAGTAGGCGATTGACTTATTGGGAACGGAGTCGGACAATATGGCACTTAAAAAAGAAAATGACCCAAACATATAGTAGGTGGAAACTGAACACAAAAGGACACTAGATTGAAAAGTTATCGAAAGTAGCATTCGAGAATCACCCGCGGAGCCCAGCCAACATTCCCACCCGATTTCATCTTGGGAACTCCATTTTTCCGACCCCCCCGATTTTCAGGGTCCAGCGATCTCCTTGACCTTGACCTTGACCTTGATTGGTCAACAATATTCGGAAGGAGCATAAGCCAAACCACCTTCAAACCAAGTTTCAACATCCTACGTCGACTGGTGCTCGAGATATGGCTAAAAATTGTTTTTCAGTGTTCAAGGTAATACATCAAGGTCATGACCTTGACCTTGACACCAAAAGGCACATATACAGTACATAGCCTACATGCACATCAAGTTTCATCTTCCTATCCTTATTCCTTCATGGTGATATGCTGTTATCTTGGGAACTCCATTTTTCCGACCCCCCGATTTTCAGGTTCCAGTGATCTCCTTGACCTTGACCTTGATTGGTCAACAATACTCGGAAGGAGCATAAACCAAACCACTTTCATACCAAGTTTCAACATCATATGTTGACTGGTGCCCGATATATGGCTAAAAATAGATTTTCAGTTTTCAATGTCATACATCAAGGTCATGACCTTGACTTTGACCTTGACACCAAAAAGGCGCATCTACAGTACCTAGCCTACATGCACATCAAGTTTCATCTTCCTATCTTTATTCCTTCATGGTGATATACTGTTAACAACCCACACACATACATACCCAGCCACTTACACAACAAAAACAATATCACCTTCGCTCCGTAAACTCCGCGGGTGATACAAATGAGAAAGGACAACATCATTATGGCGAGCTAGACGAAACGGGATGTCTTCAGCATTAACTCAGTGGCCGATATGGTTGACTCCGGAACCAAAAAAACACATCAAGGGCCTGCTACACTACATACAATTCGCTGTCAATGCGATGCGATTGAGACGATGCGATTCATGATTCGCGTGAAATTCATATATTGGGTCTACTTGGGTAGTGATCCCCTATGCAGAGCGTAAGCAGTAGAATTATTTTTAGACGGAAGTATTTAACGTGAATCGATCGTGACTCGCATCGTCACAATCGCATCGCATCGACAGCGAATCGTATGTAGTGTGGCGGGCCCTTAATTAAAGGGCCAGCCACACGTCAACTAAAATCGCACGGCTGTACGATACGATTCGATCACGTGGTCTCGAAGAACAAAATGTGATTCTGGCGCTCCGAGACCACGTGATCGAATCGTATCGTACAGTCGTGCGATTTTAAGCGGACGTGTGGCTGGCCCCTATTAAGCGTTTTTCTTCGACCTAGTCAAGACTCAATCAACTCAGGACTATC
>CM065686.1:36691035-36696035 GCA_017654935.2 Phymorhynchus buccinoides
TGTCCGTCCGGCTATTCGTCCGTTTTTCTCAAAAAACTATTCAGTCTATCATCATCAAATTTGGTATGCTAGTTTACCAAGATGCAAGCTATCCACTGATGTATTTAGTTTTACATTAAGGGCAAGGTCGCGCCAGTTCAAACCCCGAAACACATAATCGCTAATATCTCGCGAAGTTTTGCATGTATTTTAATGCAATTTTTTTCACAACATTTCTTGATGAATGGTCACACAGTTGTCATGATTTTTTCTGTGCGCGCGTGTGCGCATGATCGCGCGCGCTCAAATCACGGGTCCGAACCCCAAGGCTATATATAAAAAACTATTCAGTTACGTGCTGTTTTCATGCGTTCTTATGTAGTTACGTGCTGTTTTGATGCGTTTTTATGTATGTGTACAGCCGACACATTCCGATTTCGGAGTAGCTCGGCGATGCTGCGAGGGGACTTTGCAGTCGTCGCTCGGAGTTGCACTTGTTTTCTTTTCTCCCCCCCCCCCCCCCTTTCTTCTTCCCCTTTTTTGTCCGATTTGAATGAAGTTTTCAGAAACGTTGCAGGACCTTATGGGTGTGTGAAATTTGAAATATTTAATGATTTCGCCGAATGTTCAGCAAAATATGGCCCAAACCCCCTGCGAAATCAGCGAAATTTCAATCTTGAATATCTCAAAAACGGCTGAACGGATTTCGTTCATATTTTCAGAATTTACTACAAAGTAGATTTGCAACACTTCCGGCATAACATTGAACCGGAAGTGCCCCAGATATGGTCAGGCAGCTTTATTTGGTTCACAGAATAGCCAAAACCGGAAATGATGTTACAAAACTAACTATTGGATTTTGTAGCCCTTACTCTGGCCCAGGTCTGAAAGGAGTTTGTTGACAATATGCTAAATAGTTTGGAAGTTATTCAAATGTATTTGGTTGTTTTCACTAATTCCCATATATGGATGTTTTTAACTTTTTATCCGATTTCGATGAAATTCGCAGGAATATTGAAGGACACTATTCTAATGCTAGATTACCAATATCAAACCGATTGGCCACAATTTGGCCGAAATATGGCCAAAATTGTCACATTTTGGCAAAACTTTAAACTTCAATAACTTTAAAACGGCTGCACAGAATACTTTCATTTTTCAGTGTTTACCAAAGAGTAACATTGCAATACTTTCGTTATAAATACGAACCGGAAGTGCCAGCCGGAAGTGGGGACGAAAATGGCCAAATATGGCAAAATTGTAATATTGAATAACTTGCAAATGATTGTTTAGGGGGAGAATCCTGTCATGTTTGCTCTCAAATCCAAACATAAGCCCTCTAGTTATTATTATTATTATTATTATTATTATTATTATTATTACCCTGCATAAAAAATATCGTTCGTTTATTTCGTTCTCTCTCACTCATCTCAGCATTGCCGAGGAATGCTGCGACAGGCGATTGATGAAGGAGGGAAAGTAAGTCATGCATCCATCTTCATTGCCACCACTGGTATGGGGAGGAGTGATGATTGAGAAGCGTCATCAATTCATTTAACGTCTGACACTGACCCCCCACCCCCCCCCCCCCCCCCCCCCCACCCCATGTATTGCCATTAGTGGCCACAGTCCACGCAACACACAGACACACAGGTAAGGATACAGACAGGCAGACAAAAAGTCAAAATGTTATTTAAAGATGGACATTGAATAAGCAAACATACATTTGCAATGTCACAGTGTGTGTGTGTGTGTGTGTGTGTGTGTGTGTGTGTGTGTGTGTGTGTGTGTGTGTGTGTGTGTGTGTGTGTGTGTGTGTGTGTGTGTGTGTGTGTGTGTGTGTGTGTGTGTGTGTGTGTGTGTGTGTGTGTGTGTGTGTGTGTGTGTGTGTGTGTGTGTGTGTGTGTGTGTGTGTGTGTGTGTGTGTGAGAGAGAGAGAGAGAGAGAGAGAGAGAGAGAGAGAGAGAGAGAGAGAGAGAGAAAAACAAACTAACGAAGGAGCGGGCAAACTATTTTTTATTTATACAGGGTAATGAGATAAGCGTATGTCCTTTTTTACACTCAGCCCTGAATGAGAGAGAGAAAGAGAGCCAAAGAGAGACTGAGAGAGAGAGAGAGAGAGAGAGAGAGAGAGAGAGAGAGAGAGAGAGAGAGAGAGAGAGAGAGAGAGAGAGAGACGTAATGTTTAAACTATTCACTCAGGCTTTAGAAGAGAAGTAGGTCATTCGTTATCAGAGACTGAAAAAAGACGAGAGAAGACGATAGGTGGTGGTGGTAAAAAGAAACTGAATTGTGAAAGAGAAGGGAGGGAAAGAAAGAGAGAGGGGGGGGGGGGTAAGGGTGTGACAGACAGACAGACAGATAAACAGAAAGATGGATGGACAGACAGAATCAAAACAAAGAACTTCATCATCATTAACATACATGTTTTCACCGATTTTCAAATTCAGTGCTAATTAATTATTTTGCTATTCCACTACTACTACGCCGGCAGACAGATGTGCATGCCAGCGGAGAGACAGACAGACAGACGAATGTGAAGACAGACGGACAGACAAGCGGACATAGAGAAGAGAGAGAGAGAGAGAGAGAGAGAGAGAGAGAGAGAGAGAGAGAGAGAGAGAGAGAGAGAGAGACAGAGACAGAGAGACAGACAGACAGACAGACAGACAGAGACAGACAGAGAGACAGGTAAGCTTAAATTGACGGAGATCGAGAGCGAGACAGGTCGGCATAGTCAGAGTGAGAGACAGATATACAAACAGACAGACAAGGGCATGAGGACAGACACAGAATACACAGGGGTGAAGAGAGAGAGAGAGAGAGAGAGAGAGAGAGAGAGAGAGAGAGAGAGAGAGAGAGAGAGAGAGAGAGAGAGAGAGAGAGAGAGAGAGAGAGAGAGAGACAGAGAGAGAGAGAGAGAGAGAGAGAGAGAGAGAGAACGA
Source organism: Phymorhynchus buccinoides (assembly GCA_017654935.2). Classification (NCBI taxonomy): domain Eukaryota; kingdom Metazoa; phylum Mollusca; class Gastropoda; order Neogastropoda; family Raphitomidae; genus Phymorhynchus; species Phymorhynchus buccinoides. The sequence continues at coordinate 36,693,960 of CM065686.1, forward strand.
AAGAAAGAGAGAGAGAGAGAGAGAGAGAGAGAGAGAGAGAGAGAGAGAGAGAGAGAGACAGAGAGAGAGAGAGAGAGAGAGAGAGAGAGAGAGAGAGACAGAGAGAGAGAGAGAGAGAGAGAGAGAGAGAGAGAGAGAGAGAGAGAGAGAGAGAGAGAGAGTTCTTGTCCACCCGTGAAGGGCTGATAAAAAGTTTGACTAAAAAAAATGCTGAACAGAAAATAAATCGAAAATTGCAGTCATTTAAACGGCGATGTTAAAAAGTACTCAACAGAAAATAATGCAAAAAAATGCATTCATTTAAACATGGAATGTAGGCAGACAAAAATTGTTGCAACAAAGCAGTCATGTCCCTGTGCATTTTAAGGATCGTAAGTATAGATAATAGATAGCAAATTGTTTTACGTATTCTTTTTGAAAAACATATTAACATGAAACAGAAAAGATATTCCCTTTTTTCCTGAGGAATTCTAACTTATGGTTTAGATCACGCACAAAGGGTAGTATGATGCAGAAATAATGTCGATTATTGCGTCTTTAGGGCACAATGTATACAGTTATATACATCACGATCTCCGTATTATAGGTCATAGTACTAAGTCTCGTGACTGCAACTTGTCAACAACAGTAATTATCGGCTACTACTTGTCTGTCTGTCGGTATCATCCAGACAGTGCATAAGAAAAACAGACATAATGGAATTTTGGCATAAATTGATATTTTAATTTGTCGTTGTGGAGCAAAGATTCCTTGTTAATACGCAGAAACCCGAACTGAGTTATCTTGTCTGGTTTTTATTTTATAATGATTTGAAGTTTGGCATTCGAAATAGATCATTTTACAGAAATTGGGCCTAGAAGATACAACTTTACCTCTTTGCTTCTATTGACTTGATTTAGAAAACAATCAAATAAACAAAGAAATCGTTGAAAATTGTCTTTTATGTTGTGGATACTGGTAGACCACATAAAAAAATAGACACGAATATGCCCTAAATAGAAAATTGATATTTTGGGGGTTGTTGACTATTTTGGGGTTTTCCTAAAAACATTCTGAGCGACTTATGTAGGTTTTTTTTTGCATGCATCATCACTTTTCTATGTGCAAGCCTTTTCGTCTGTGTATGTCTGTCTGCCTACCCCCTTCCCTCCGCATTACTGGGGGAAGACGGGGTAAAAAGCGCATGGGCGGGTAAGAAGCCCACCCCAATTATTTCAGGAAATGAAGCAAATTTCAGTTTCAATTTGCCCATGAGACGAGCGTTAATGTCTAGCATTCGTCTCATGGGCAAATTTGACTGACATTTTCTTTATTTCATGAGATAATTGGGGTGGGCTTCTTACCCGCCCATGCGCTTTTTACCCCGTCTTCCCCTGTTTCCTTCTGTCTGCCAGTTCGATTTGTCGCTACCGTTTGCCTGTTTCTCTTCCACGGATTTGTTGTTACAAATTTATTGAATTCTTTGATATTCCTTTTTTTCTGAGGAATTCTAATTTATGGTTTAGATCACGCAAAAAGGGTAGTATGATGCAGGAATAATTTCGATTCTTGCGCATTTAGGGCACAATGTAGACAGTTATTTACTTCACGATCTCCATATTATAGGTCGTAGTACTAAGTCTCGTGACTGCAACTTGTCAACAGCAGTAATTATTGGGCTACTACTTGTCTGTCCACAGTACTGCTCACAAAAAGAAGGGGATATTGTGCTTTGTAAGATCACCCTGGTGTCAATAACGAAATTATAAGTTCTATTCAATTTGAAAACAAAAGTATGTTATTCCTTGAACATAAAATCGAAGACAAAGATTTATTTTGAAGCATCGCGTGATGGCCAGAAAAGACAGACATCAATGGGCGCAATATCCAAAAGTCACAAAATTAGTCATAATACAGTTGAAAATGTGTTGGACCACGGTTTCTTGCAAAGACATGGCGGGGCATTTGATTGAAAATGGTCAGGGGACCTTGCAGAACGTGGGAGGGTCTGGGTTTTGTAGATGTGATGGTGATCTTGCACAAAATGTGCTCAGTGGAGACGCGAATTGTCATTTTGGAGGTTGAAATCTGCCCAAC
>CM065686.1:36708535-36721035 GCA_017654935.2 Phymorhynchus buccinoides
CGCTAGTTCAAATGAAAACAATCAGGCCCAATGTGTAATTCTTCTGATTTCTTAAAAATACATATAATTACTCGTTTTAAGCAATACTTGTCACGTTTTCAAGGAAGTTAGCGTCTGTCTGTCTGTCTGTTTGTCTGTCTGCGTCTTTCTGACTTGTAGCCTCTCTGTCGCTGACTGCCTGTTGGCGCGTTGATATGCATATAATGATGGTTTTTGTCATGGTGTTGGAAATACCCCGTGGTATTTTTCTCAAAGAAAAACAAACAGCCGGACTCCCGCGGCCTGTCCCAGCGGGGGACGAATCGATCCCTCCCTTTAAAGGGGCACCCTGATGGATGAGTTTTTTTGTAAGAAACACGTCGAGATCACCAGGAAAACACCCTTTACAGAGATTGCAACACTCACTTTGCCATGGTTTCCTAGAAATCAACCCGTCAAATCGGCGATTCCTCTTTGGCGGAGGTGCTGGAAGTCAAATTATTTCACCCAAAGAGAAGGCGTGTGCCATCTCTTTTCTATTGGCCGCCAAATCGTTTGCACGAAATTTCCGCAATACAAGCCTTTTCATTTTTTATTTTTAAATTATTTTATACAGTTTATCTAAAGGAGTTTCGCTCACAACAAAGGGAATAGCTCCTTTTTTTAATTTATTTTTTTATTTTTTACTGCACTACAAAAAAAGAAAACGCTTCAACCATACAAAATGGCTACTCTCTCCGGCATCTCCGCCAAGGAGGAATCGCCGTTTAGAGGGTTTAACTTTTAGGAAACCAGAGCAAAGTGAGTGTTCCGATCCTTGAAAAGGCTGTCTTTCTGGTAATCTCGATGTGTGTCAAGCTACTTTCTGCTGAAAACCTTACTAATACTACTAACCCATGAAACGACTACTATTTTTTTTCAGCAGTTTAATACGACTAACTGCTGAAAAAAATAGTAGTCGTTTCATGGGTTAGTAGTATTAGTAAGTTTTTCAGCAGATAGTAGCTTGACAGACGTGTTTCTTGCAAAACCTCATCCGTCAGGGTGCACCTTTAAAGAAAAACTTGTGTGCTGTAGAAATGGAAGCGGAAAAGTGTAGGGGATCAATAGGGCCGGCTGACAACTGAAGAAGAAGAAAAGGAAGAAGAAGAAGAAGAAGAAGAAGATGAAGAGTTCGGACCAAAATAGTGCAATCGACCATTATGGGATAGGTTTGCTTCTCCTACCTACCTCTCCTATCTTTGTCCCTGTCTCTGTCTGTCTTGTCTGTTTCTCTCCCTGTTTGTCTGTCTGTATTTCTCCATTATCTTTGTCTCTCTCTCTCTCTCTCTCTCTCTCTCTCTCTCTCTCTCTCCTCTCTCTCTCTCTCTCTCTCTCCTCTCTCTCTCTCTCTCTCTCTCTCTCTCTCTCACTCTCTCTCTCTCTCTCTCTCTCTCTCTCATGTTATTGCTTATTCTATTACCCTCTACGAGAGAGAGAGAGAGAGAGAGAGAGAGAGAGAGAGAGAGAGAGAGAGAGAGAGAGAGAGAGAGAGAGGAGAGAGAGAGAGAGAGAGAGAGAGAGAGAGAGAGAGAGAGAGAGAGAGAGAGAGAGAGAGAGAGAGAGAGAGAGAGAGAGAGAGAGAGAGAGAGAGAGAGGGAGAGAGAGAGAGAGAGAGAGAGAGAGATGCATAGAAACGCACAAGCCCTCATTCTGATGGCAAAGAACTGGAAGATCGAAAAAAAAAAACACCACCACAATAAGAAATAGGGGATGTTAGAGCAGAGACCCCCCCCCCGAAACCCCCCCCTTTACCCCCCCCCCCGACCCCCCCCCCCCCCCCCCCCCCCCCCCACCCCCCCCCCCCCCCCCCGCCCTTCTGTGCTCATCGAACCTTGAACAACTTTTCATTATAAATCGGGTCCGATCTGACGACACAATGCAGATCATGAGAAAGCAGTTGGTATTCTGGAAAAACCAGCATTGAACTTTGTTTACGGAGGAGAATGGCCACTCTGTCAGAGTGACTTGTCCAAAGAACAGGCAGGCCGAAGGGAAACCCACAGAGGGATTACCGAACCAAGCGATTCGTAAGGGGGGGGGGGGGGGGGGGGGGGGGGGGGGTCCCTCCGCTGGGGTGGGGGGTGTCAAGGGAGCTGCATAGGTTCCGGGTTAAGGCGCGGTGCTCTTTTGGAGACCCAGGGGGTGAACACCCCGGAAATGTCTTGCAATTTAGTGAATATTCAAGCAAAATTCGAGCCATTTTCTTGCTTTTCACCCTTGCATAGCTTGGGGCTGAGGTGGGGTTTCCTGGTTTCCGCCTCCCCCCCCCCCCCCCCCTAGATCCGGCCCTTGGGGATAGGGAGAGGTTCAGATGGACATGACTTCTTCTTCTTTCTGCGTTTCCATGACACTCGTGGGGGAAACAACCATAACCAACATCTTGTTCTGTTTTAAGGGAGGGGGAGATTTGTTATTTTGACTCCGCGTTACACATCTGTATTGTTACATATTCGGGACTTTCCTGGTGTTGCACTGCCTCCGGGCATTGCCTCCAGTACCGTTCCCACCATCTTTATATCTACTAGTGTCCCAGATATGTGTCTGTTCCAGACCGGAGGACGTTCAACAGATTTTCATTCGTTATTTTGACTCCTTGTAATCTGATATCGTCAAATTACCAAGTACTCAGGGGGGTTATCGCTATAATTATATGGATTTCTGAGAAGAAGAAAAACTCCCCCTCCCTCCCCGTTATCTCACCCCCACTTTCCTCTACTGCCTCAGCCAGCCCGCAACAGCCTTCTCCCTTCCTTTCCCTTTTGGGCCCCCATAACACATGCTGAATCACGTCCTATTATTCTTCTTCTGCGTTCCCAGGCCATAACTTATGGCCATAATGGGTAAGGTACGTATGTGTCCGGTTTTCAGTTTCCACTGGTCTCCCCGCTTGCGTACAGCCGACACATTCCGATTTCGGAGGAGCTCAAAGGAGAAACATTATTCGAAAGATTTCTTTTTTTAGAAAAGACAGGAGAATGGGGCCAATAAGTCAGAAAGATAGCAATAGATGACAGAAAGCAAAAGGGAAAAGGCAGAGTCAAAGAGAGTGGCTGATTAGAGGAAGTTACAAGCACAGAACTTCCAGAAGGTGGGGGAATTATTTTTATGAAAGCCCCCCCACCCCCCCTGGTATCCCCCACGGGGGTACGTCCTATAATTGCGCCCTGAATCTCTAAAGAACGAGGCGAGGTCGTGCAGTCAAGAGTGACCGCAACCACGACCTCACTACGATCTGAGGAATCGTAGCTCGAGCTGCCGTACGCTCTTGGCGTGGGCACTACGCTGCTGCTACGTTCTCAGCACTCTGCCACTTCTTCGGCTGTCTTGAAGGGAAAACAAACAAAACGCCCAAGATTAGCTGGTGGGTATAGGGGAAGACGGGGTAAAAAGCCCATTAGGGGCGGGTAAGAAGCCCATATAGATTCTGATCGCTTCTCGGCCTTTTGGCTGGGACAGTGATTCAGGAACATAAATATTTGTTTATGCCCTGGTTGGTTTGTTCAGCCCGTCGTACATGGCGAAAGCCGATACGCGACGTTAAACTGAACTTCCATCCAAGAAGCCCATGCCAATTATCTCATGAAATAAAGCACATTTCAGTCACATTTGCTCACGAGACGAATGCTAAACATTAACACTCATCTCGTGGGCAGAATGTGACTAAAATGTGCTTTATTTCATGAGATAATTGGCATGGACTTCTTACCCGCCCCTAATGGGCTTGTTACACCGTCTTACCCTACTTCGGATTTTATTGATCGTTTTACGAACACGCTCAACCATGGACTAAAACTAAAGCTGTGTCTACCCAAGTCAAAGTTAAAATCATGAACGCAGTTCACAAAAACAGGAGAAAAAGCTGTCCACGCAATCACCACGCTACCACTACGTTGTCATCCCCGTTCTCACTACGATCCGGCCATGCTTCTTTTTCCTCCACCACGTCCTCGCTTACGTGCGTTTTGAGCATGTTCAAAAAGCGCGTAGCAAGATCGTAGCCTACCATGCTCTCCACGCTCATACCAAGACCCCACCACGCTCTATACTACGTTTACTACGCTCGACAACTTTACGCTACGCCACGACCATATTAAGATCAGCCACGTTTCGGCGCTGATCATGACTGAAAACCTGTTCAACGTCCTCCGGTCTGGAACAGATACATATGGGACATTAGTAGATATAAAGATGGTTTCCCCACTTTCTCTCTCTCTAATTCTGATCGCTTCTCGGCCTTTTGGCTAAGACAGTGATTCAGGAACATAAATTTTTGTTTATACCCTGGTTGGTTTGTTCAGTCCGTCGTACATGGCGAAAGCCGATACGCGACGTTAAACTGAACTTCCATTCTCTCTCTCTCTCTCTCTCTCTCTCTCTCTCTCTCTCTCTCTCTCTCTCTCTCTCTCTCTCTCTCTCTCTCTCTCTCTCTCTCTCTCTCTCTCTCTCTCTCTCTCTCTCTCTCTCTCTCTCTCTCTCTCTCTCTCTCTCTCTCTCTCTCTCTCTCTCTCTCTCTCTCTCCACCATTCTCCTACTAATTAAAGCTATGATTTCTAGTTTCCGTGTCTGCAACTCTAGTAGCCTTTCAAGGGTTTGTATTATTTCCTCTCTGATTCTTTTTACCGTGAAGCGCTTTCAAAGGCATTAGTTTACGTAAGCAAAACAGGCTGCAGCTTGGATACATTGATGCCAAGCTGAGATTGATTGACATAACTCTCTCTGTGTCTGTCTGTCTCTCTCTCCGCACGCACGCACGCACGCATGCACGCACACACATACATGTTGTATTTTCTGAGTTTTGAAGTGTCTCGTCTCTCCAGATCTGTCCTTCTCTGTCTGTCTGTCTGTCTGTCTTTTTTCTTTCTCTTGTTTCCCCCAAAGATGGATTTAATATATTTTTCTCTTTGTCTCTGTCTGTCGCCTGTCTGTCTGTCTCCCCCGTCGTCCCCCCCCCCCCCCCCCCCCCCCCCCCTGCGTGCGTGTGTGTCTCTCTTTCTTGTATTTCGTCTTTCTATCCAATTCTCTGTTTCTGTCTCTCTTTGTCTTTCTCTTTGTCCCTGTAGTCTATCTTTCTTTCTCCAGATTGAAGATATCTCTGTCTGTTTGTTTCACTCTCTCTCTCTCTCTCTCTCTCTGTCTGTCTCTCGCGCTCTCTATGTCTCTGTGTGTCTCTCTGTATGTATGTATCTCTCTCTCTCTCTCTCTCTCTCTCTCTCTCTCTCTCTCTCTCTCTCTCTCTCTCTCTCTCTCTCTCTCTCTCTCTCTCTCTCTCTCTCTCTCTCTCTCTGTCTTCTCTCTCTCTTTCTCTCTCTCTCTCTGTCTCTCTCTCTCTCTCTCTCTCTCTCTCTGTCTCTCTCTCTCTCTCTCTCTCTCTCTCTCTCTCTCTCTCTCTCTCTCTCTCCATTTTCTTCATTCATTGTTGTTTATTTGCTTGAGGGCAATGGTGTAAAAAAAGAGAAGCTACCCAGCTTATCTGTTTTACCCTCACTAAAAAAAAAACCCCCCCACACACACACACATTCGTATTCGTATTCGTACATTTGTGTTTTTTTGTGGGTCGACATTTACGCCGGTGGGTCGAGGTCACGCGGCAAAGGCACGTGAGGATGATCTATGGGTATGACTTCCTTCTCCAAGACACGAAAGCGTGCAACGGGGCTAGCTGCTTCGGCGAGGAAACGCCCTTCCCGGCATCATTAGAATTATTGAATTCCAGAAGAATCGTCACCGCACCGCACCGCACCCCTCACCCCCACCCCACCCGCACCCCGTCACGACTACAGCAACCATCCTGCAAGACACCTAGACAGTCTGCTTGCTAGTCGGGTACGGCTTTGCACAGGGAGGGTTGCCTAACCGCATCGTAGGCGCTTTACGCGAAGGAAGCGTTCGACTTTGTCGGAAGCCTCCACAATGAGCGACTTAGCGGGCTCTTTTGACCACCAGGTGGCATAGCGCTCGAGTGGGGCTAATCCTCTCTATATTCTTAGCTGGGGATAAAGAAAGAGAGAGAGAAAGGAGTCCCACTCTCTCTCTCTCTCTCTCTCTCTCTCTCTCTCAGGATCTCTCTCACTCTCTCGTCTCTCTCTCTCTCTCTCTCTCTCACTATGCCCAACTAAGAAAATCACGTGATAAGCCCCTAGTGGATTGACTGCCCCCTCGCGGGCAAATAAACGCCATAAGTCGACCATTGAAATGGCAACGACCACAACACGGATATTACGACAACTGTGACGTAAGTCGCTTTCTTTATTTCTTATCTACACCCCCCCCCTTCTCCCCTCCCCCCCCCCTCTCCTTTTCATTTCTCTGTCCGGCCGCCACTTTAATTGCCACCCACCATCTAAAGAACGCCGATTAAGGCAATTATCTCTTTGAACCCCGATCTACTTACCCATCACAAGAAAGTGACAACCACGGTCGGCCCCTTTGAACCCTTCCTTTCCGAGCACGAGAAGGATTTTGAATGTCGGCACGTGATAAGGATGTAACTGGCGCGTGATTGTTCGGTACTAGTATGCATAAAATTATAGCATCATCTTGTGATGTGTCAATTGCTATAAACCAATGACAGGCTTTCATTGTTTGAAAGTGAAGGCTATAATTGGCGTAGTGAGAAAAAGTTTTTCACACAAGACGCTGAAACGTAGCTAGAGCAACACTCACAACCAGTCATACTAAGCCCACTAGTAAGTATTATTGATGGCAGGTGATTGAGATTTGTTTTTTGTTTGATCCTATTTTTGATCTAGATCCTATGTTCAATGATGAATAAGGAGTAGATAGATATGTTATAGAAAAGAAGTGGTAAACATTCTGTTCTATTTATGTGCACTTATTATTTGTGTGCTAGTCGGGTACGGCTTTGCACAGGGAGGGTTGCCTAACCGCATCGTAGGCGCTTTACGCGAAGGAAGCGTTCGACTTTGTCGGAAGCCTCCACAATGAGCGACTTAGCTGACTCTTTTGACCACCAGGGGGCATAATGCGCTCGAGTGGGATCTAATCCTCTCTATATTCTTAGATTGGGGATAAAGAAAGAGAGAGAGAGAGAGAGGGAGGAGTCCCACCCTCTCTCTCTCTCTCTCTCTCTCTCCTCTCCCTCTCTCTAACCTTCTCTCTCCTTTCGGATTTCATTGTTTTTTTCTCATCTCTCTCTCTCTCTCTCTGCTCACTATGCCCAACTAAGAAATAATCTGACGTGATAAGCCCCTAAAACCCTACTTCTCTCTGTGGATTTGACAATTGCCCCCTGGCCAGGGCAAAATAAAATTTATTATAAGTCCGGGAAAGTTGCCATTGAAATGGCAACGACCACAACACGGATATTACGACAACAACGAAAAAAATGGTCTCAAGATAAGAGAGATAACCTGGGGTGCTTTGGCTTAATTAACCCGAACGACCATCCTTCTCCTTTCCTTAAAAAACAATGGCAGCCATAGGGTTGGCAGGATAGTTGCGATAGCTGCAGCAGAAGTGGATTTGGGGGAGGTTTACAAGGGGTTCCAGAACTCCCTCCCATCTTCCACGAAAAAAAAAGACAGAAAAAAAGTATTTCCATGGCATAGTTTTAGCTTTATTTTTTTAGCTAGTTTGTTTGTCTAATGTCCCGAACTAGGTCGAATGGGCGGAGCGATCTCTAGGTTTCGCATGATCCGTTAATTGGCTTTTGTATTGCCACAGAGCGTCAAGAAGCTTTACGCATAGGCAGCCTAATCCGCGTTAAGGTAGTATGTTAGTAGTTTCGTTCTTTTCAAGGTTGTGTAACCCCCCCTTCCCCACCCTCCCCTCTTTTACTTACCATTCCCCATCCCATTCTCATCCAGTTTCAATCGCAGCTGCAAAACGACAACTTGAAAATTTGTTTCCAGCAACTCTGCCCAGTTTAATTGTAGGCCACGGTTATAATAGTCTCAAGACCTTATGCACATGGCCTTTTGTCACTGAATAATGCAAAGCATAATCCGATGGCTTGGAGTCAACACGGACTATCTTTGAGATAGTCCATTGACGTATTATTGGACTTATTACAAAAACTAATAGCTTGTATCAAACAATGAGTGCAGAAATATAAAAAGGGGGTTATGGTTTTTAAAAAATATTTCTGCAGTCTTTTTTTTATGCAAGTTATTAGTTTTCGTACTAAGTTCAATAATATGTCAATTGACTATCTAAAGATAGTCCGTTTTATCTCTACTTCACCGTATGTGTTTTAGGCTCTACATTCCGCCTGTCTCACCATAGCGAATGCGATATGCCATTTTGCTCCATCTGTAATGAGGCTTTATACTGAAAATTCTCTGCCCCTGTCTCGTGCCCTGAGATGCGAACGCCACCTACTTAAGATTATCGCCCTTGCCTGTCAGGAACTAGTAGTATATAGCCTCAGAAAATATCTGCTCCTGACTCGTCACCAGGGGGCATAACGGCAGTTCTACTGCCTGTTCAAAAGCCCCAAACCTTGCCATGCATTTCGTGTCGGCAAGGATGTAGCCCAACGCGTCTCTACTGTATGTTCATGAGCCCCAAACCTTGACCATGCATGATCTTACTTACACTTGATGTGACCCCAACGCTTGCCAATTTCATGTCTTTCTGTTCTCTCTCGTCTCTTCTCTTCTCTCTCTCTCTCTCTCTCTCTCTCTCTCTCTCTCTCTCTCTCTCTCTCTCTCTCTCTCTCTCTCTCTGAGTCTCTCTCTCTCTCTGAGTCTCTCTCTCTCTCTCTCTCTCTCTCTCTCTCTCTCTCTCTCTCTCTCTCTCTCTCTCTCTCTCTCTCTCTCTCTCTCTCTCTCTCTCTCTCTCTCTGTCTCCTCTTTATGTCTGTCTCTCTTGTGTGTTTGTGTGTTGTTTGTGTGTGTGTTTGTGTGTGTGTGTGCATGCGCGCGCGCGCGCGCGCGCGTGTGTGCGCGCGCGCGCGCGTGTGTGCGCGCGCGCGCGCGTATGTGTGTGCGTACGTACGTGCGTGTGTGTGTGAGCGTGCGCACTCGCTCGCTAGTCCATCGTTTCCGACCGTGACTTCAGGTAGCAGAGAATTCAGGTGCTATTCTGGAGAACCGTGTTACAATTTGTTTAATTAGTGGATATGCCTTGCCTACGGTACATCCCCACCGTCTCGGCCAAAAAGACTCGAAGACAGCTGGCGTTGGAGAAGTCCCTATAGGTCACTGTACACGTGACACCCCCCACCCCCCCGTGGGGATACCGGGGGGTCTTTGGTATAAATAGTTCCCCCACCTTCTGGAAGTTCTGTGCTTGTAACTTCCTCTAAACTGTCACTCTCTTTGACTCTAGTGCCTTTCCCTTTTGTTCGCTGTCATCTACTATCTTTCTGCCTTTACCGGTCAGGTCCATTCTCCTGCTGCCTTATTTCCAGAAACACTTTCAGAAAGATTTCCCCCAGCCGAAGTCGGACATGCTGGGCCTAATCATTTCTTACTTAGGCGCATAACGGCGGCATGATGCAGCTGCGCTCATAATTGACAGGAAACTGTCTGAGCGATCGAAGAAGAAGAAGAAGAAGAAGAAGAAGAAGAAGAAGAAGAAGAAGAAGAAGAAGAAGAAGAAGAAGAAGAAGAAGAAGAAGAAGAAGAAGAAGAAGAAGAACATTTTTCACGTTTCCCCCATGGACAATACAGTGATCACGCAAGTGATCTTGTGACTGGCTATCACTGTGCTGCCATGGGAAAAGATTGAAAAATGTTCACGAGTACAAAGACCTTAACCGGAGGCCAACTAATTATTCTTCGGCCGCAGCACCAAAGGGCCAGCCACACGTCAACTAAAATCGTACGACTGTACGATACGATTCGATCCGATCGCGTGGTCTCGACGAACAAGTTTGATTCGCGCTTCGAGACCTCATGATCGAATTGCATCGTACAGACGTACGATTTTAGTTGACAGCCAGTGTAAATGCCTCCTTGTTTGAGGGACCTGTATACACGTCTTTCAGAAAAGACTGAGCTGTGCCGTGATTTTTTATTTTATTAATGTAGCTGGTGCAGTGGGTAGATGCCTCGTGCCTCCATACGGGGAGCTGGACGACCCCGCCCACCTCCACGAGTCTCTCCCCGTTGGAATAAATAGCGTAAAAATGTTTCCCCCACCTTCTGGAAGTTCTGTGCTTGTAACTTCCTCTAATCTACCTCTCTCTTGGACTCAGCCTTTACCCTTCGTTTTATATCATCCACTGTCTTCCTGACTTATTGGCCCATTCTCCTGCCTTTTTTTTTCTTTCTCCAAAAAATCTTCCAAATAATTTTTCTCCTTTATTTGAGCTCCTCCGAAATCGGAACGTGTCGGCTGTACGCAGCGGGGAGACCAATGTAAACTGAAAACGGACACATACGTACTTTACCCTTGGCCTGGGAACGCAGAAGAAGACGAAGAAGAAGATTATAATACTGTAGCAACTTCAGTCTCAGGCTGCTAATGTATCAGCGTAAGGCATGGACCGCATGCTGTAGGCAAAGATAATATTATATTTAAGTGCTATACAGAGGAAAATGGAAACAAAATATCGTCGGTGAAATTCAAAAACCTCGTATCTTCATTTTTGGTTTTTTTAGTTAGATACATAGTCAGCTCTTTAATGTTTCCCACCACCTTCCACCAAAAGCTCGCATCTCTAACGACTTTTTATCTGGGGTAAATGAGGTTGTGTAAATAGAAGAAAAACTCCTAGGTTGTGTAAATAGAAGAAAAACTCCTAAGTCCCAAATTCAGATCTAGTTAAGGACGAAAACCTCGTATTTTCGTTCTTTTCAAGTCTAACCAAAAAAATTTATGTAATTTTAGCAAAATGCAGGATTAAACTCGCAATGTCTTGAACAACATACTCGTCATAGTTAATCAATTGTGGTCTCAAAATTGAGATATGAGGTTTTTGAATGTCACCGACGATATCTTCCATTGTTCTACAAAGGTAGATGTCCGCATTTGTCTCCATCACTAGGTATTAGGTACTTTATAGTCACAGAGGCGTCTCTGTGAAATTCGGGTTGCTCCCACCTGGAGAGCGCGACACAGCCAGAGACGCGCCACCCCATTTTTAGTCCCCGAGCCGAAGGTTCGGGGAGCTATTTTTTTTGTCTGGTCCGTCCGTCCGTCCGTCCGGTGTCCGTCCGTCCGTCCGTCCTGTGTCCCTGTCTGTCTCTCTGTCTGTCTTTTTGTCTGTCTCTCTCTCTGTTTGTCTGTCCGTCTCTCTCTCTGTGTGTCTGTCTGTCTGTCTCTCTCTCTCTCTCGTTTTGTCAATGTTCCCCCCCTTCGTAAGAGACTAATGGTCTATTCGAATAAACTATTTAGTGTTCAGCGTTCTCCTCTCTCTCTCTCTCTCTCTCTCTCTCTCTCTCTCTCTCTCTCTCTCTCTCTCTCTCTCTCTCTCTCTCTCTCTCTCTCTCCCCTCTCTCAGTCTCTTTGAGATTCTCTTTTCCCGAGTCTTTGCCAATTTCTCTCTCTCTCTCTCTCTCTCTCTCTCTCTCTCTCTCTCTCTCTCTCTCTCTCTCTCTCTCTCTCTCTCTCTCTCTCTCTCTCTCTCTCATGTAAAACACATTATTGCACGCAATGCACTCACAAGACTTACACTTGGCATTTCTCCACTAAGGCCACATCGTCTGCGACATGCTCAGAATGTTTCTGCTACACATTTGAATTGTCCATTTTGTTCTGTTGTTGAAAGTGAAATAAGCCTACATTTTGTGCTTGTATGCCCTACATTACAAAGACCTTAGAGAAAGATGTATTCCGGCAAAGTTTTATAGATATCCATCAAGCTTTAGATTATCTCTTCTAGGGGAAGACGGGGTAAAAAGCGCATGGGCGGGTAAGAAGCCCACCCCAATTATCTCAAGCAAAAAAGCGCATGGGCGGGTAAGAAGCCCACCCCAATTATCTCATGAAATAAAGAAAATTTCAGTCAAATTTGCTTGAGATAATTGGGGTGGGCTTCTTACCCGCCCATGCGCTTTTTACCCCGTCTTCCCCTACTTGCAAATGAGAACAGTGCAATCGTCAATAATGTTGCCACTTATGTCCATAAATCCTCGCAGTTGAGACGGTTACCGTTGACGACTTAACTAGTTATTGCTGATCTGAGTTCTTTTGTTGTTCGTGACTTTTTAATCCCCGAGCCGAAGGTTCGGGGAGTATTGTTATGTCTGGTCCGTCCGGCGTCCGTCCGGCGCCCGGCGTGCCTCCGTCAGGCGAAGTTTTGCATGTATTTCAATGCAGGTTTTTTTCCACAACATTTCTTGATGAATGGTCTATAACACAGTTGTCATGAATTTTTATGTGCGCTCGTGTGCGCATGATCGCGCGCGCTCAAATCACGGGTCTCGGACCCCAAGGCTATGACTTGAAAATTTCACAAAGCATTGTTGGAAACTTCATGGTTTGAAACTCTATCTGTTGACTGATGATGATTTGATGTCAATATTACAAGTGAACCCGTAAGCCTAGACTCCACCAACACGGCTGGAAAC